>CM021105.1:597044053-597191685 GCA_007115665.2 Sequoiadendron giganteum | reverse complement strand
ATTTAGTTAAAATTGATTTAAATATATTCTATGTTTAAGTAAGTTTCAAGCATGTGTTTAATTTAGTTAAAATTGATTAAAAATATATTTTCAACTTTTGCATTTACTTTACATTTGGCGTGTGTACAGGAGATATTTTTGTTGTTGTTGCAGATCCTGAAATGTGGAAGGTGTAGATTACTATCTACTAAGATATACACAACCAAAAAGAAAATTGGTGGAATCGATGATAGATGGTGATGGACAAGAGTATCCCATTGGATCAGTCATTATTGAAGGCACATAGTATCAACAAATAAAGAAATAAAAATGGTATTATATTTGTTGATTATATGCCAAGACAAAAGGTTCTACATTATAGTCACTTAGTTATAGCAACAAAAATAAATTTAGAAACTTTACCTAAAAAAGGACATGCCAAACAAAAGTGGAGGTTTCCTATTGAAGATCATGAAAAAAAATTAGAGATAATTAAAGATAGAGAGGATCCATATTTTATGTACTAGGAGCTTTAAGTTGTTTTTTGGATATACGTGTACACATACATTGGCTGGATATATGTGTGTGTGTGTTTGTACTGAAAATTTTTATAGATCTCTTGATCTATATATTTATATTGATTGAACATGTAGCGTGATTTAGAATGGGTTTTTTCATAGGCTTGGTCATTTATTTTTGGAATTGTATAAATAAATTTCTTCCATGTGGTATTCTTAATTTAGTTCAAGAATCTTTGATTTCATAATTTACTTGAACTTGAAAACCCACTTAAATATGTATGTTAGATCATATATATGCTTGATACAAAGCCTAGTGACTTTAAAAATGTTTTCAAACATTTTTCCTAAATTCCTTTAAATCATCTATTTCCAATTTTGCATTAAAAATTATATATGTTGGACACATGGAATTATTTTTTAAGTTCACTTGAATCTTCAATTTCATTTATTGAATCTTAGATCATGTACACATGTATATGTATGCAATTTACTTGAAACCTAGTGACTAAATTAAAAAGTTCACATTTTTCCTAGAAAATCCTTTAAATCATCTATTCCTTGATTGTATAAATTTATGTTTGACATGGAATGACCTTACTATTTCACCTTCAAATTTTTGAACTAATATGACCTTACTTGTTCACCTTGAAATTTTTGATCATCCATTTTCATATCCTAATATGTCACATCCTAGAAAATTATTATTTTCATCCTAAGCATCCCCCCTCATCCTAATAGCCCATTTAACCATGTAATCATCCCTTCCTAATCATTCATGATCTTGTTCTAATAATCACCATTAGATAATCCTAATCATGTTCATATAATCATCCTTAAATTATTTTTGTTCCCTAATCATTCTTTAATTATCCACCTTATCTTAATCATGTACCCAAATAATTTAATCCATATCAAGTCTCTAATCCATCCTATCTCATTCTAATCATGTCACATCTAATTCATCCATTTAATCACTATCATTATCATCCATAATAACCCTAACTATCACTTAAAATTTTCCTTTGGAAAGAGAACATACAATGCACAAATAAAAAGTTACAATTAACAAGGGGAAAATTTAATATCCTCAAAACAATTTTCTCTAAATGTGATAGGTCGATAGGTTGCAACCTTATAGCTAAACAACGACAATATAACATCCTTAAGCAATCTTTTCTAGAAGTCAAAAAAACAATCTGGCAGTTAAACAAGAAGAATTTATATGACATAATTTTAAACCCAGGTCCAAAACAAATTTGAGATATCTATGTTCATAAACTATTCAAAATCAGAATCTTAAGTCATCCTTGGCAGAGATTTTTTAGACCCTGGCCTTTGATTTCACCTGAGACTTGGAGCCCATAATTCCACATCCCCATTGTCTGGTACTCATCAAACTTATCATTGAAATTGGAATTTAGCAAGATTGTTGAAGCAATAAAGGTGTGCATGCAATTAAGAGGACATACATGCTTTTGTGATGCATACTATTTATATATTAATGCTGGCAGCTGAAAGAAATGGTTCAATTTTGAATGGTATACAATTATATTTTTTTATTTTTGCAGGTCAATTTCAATGATAATTTTGATGAGTACCAATGACAATGTGGAGGTGGCATTAAGGGCTCCAAGTCTCAGGAAAAATCAAAGGCTGAAGAAAAACTCTTGGCCAAGGAGGCAGCACAAAGGATGACTTAGGATTCTGATTTTGAATAGTTTTTGAACATCTATCTCAAATTTGTTTTGGAGGCGTAAAAAATTTATGAATTTTAAGTTTACTTGTAGCTTTCCTTAATTTTCTTTATATTCATAAACTTTAATTTTTTCATTCAAATACCAATTTGCATCCACTAATAATTGGCTTTGATTTATGGTTAAAAGCTAATTACTAAAATGATAGACATCTATGTATCATCCACCAAAACCATGTTCTTCCCTTCCTTTTAATGTTTAGTTGTCTACTTTTATTTCAAACAAGTTTGTTCAATTTCAAGATGAAATATTTAGTAACCTTTGATTAGTATGAAGGAATGGTAGAATATTAAAGGATAAGTATACAAAATCAAGTTGAAGTTGGTTGGAGAGAGAAATAGAATAATGTATGATGAACAAAAGTAATCGATTAAAATTTGTGATTCTTCCAAATCATGGGGTTGTGATCCCTCCTTAGTGTTGACCTGGTTTCATGTGGATTTGTTAAAAATCCCATCCCACAATGCAACTTTGGGATTGGATGCTCCTTCCCTTAAGGGGAAGTATAATGATGAAGATAGATAAATCAATCCCTTTCTTAAAAAAAAATGATTTTCTTTTGGATCTTGTAATGTGTGTCCAGAATAAAAAAATTCTTAAATGGCTAAAGTGTTAAAGTATGTTAATTTTGAAAGTAATTCAGTTTTAGAATGAAAATACAAATTATTGAATATTTACACATATGAGGTATTACTCTAGTAATTCAATAGTTCATCTTGTAAATTAAGTAAAATTATATTCATAACCTTTAAATATGAAAAAAATTAGAGCTAAGAATTCAGGAACTATCTATTTTCAATTGCATTTTTATGTTTCACTTAAATATAGAATTAATCTCTTGTACATAAATTTTCATTCAATTTTTTCTATTTCTTGACCTATTTATTTAGACAAATTCATTTTTATAAATAAAATTAATTGTACATGTCCATCTTTTTAAATTTACAAATAGCATCCATTAGATAGTCCAACATTTTGATTTCATGATGTAAATAGATGTACAACAAGTGTGAACAAACCATAATTTAAATTTAAATAAACCTATACAAACTTGCTAAATAAATAAAACCATAATAATTTTCAAGATGTAAATAGATGTAACAAGTGTTTTAAAACCATAATAATGTGATAGCAAACCTATTCAAACCATAAAACATAAACATGTACATGTGAATGTGATGTAAATCATAGCTTGAGTGTATATACCATAAAACATAAACATGTATGTAATGTCATGTACATAAATCATAAAAAGTGTCTGGATAGCATAATAATCTGATCTCAAACCATAATACTGTAAAACATCTCAAAGAGAGGGATATCTACTATTAATAAAATCATCATATCTCTGACCCGATCTCTCCCTTGATCCATGGACCAATCCCTCTCTTGATCCAAGATGTGTGGATCCATGTCTCGATCCAAGCTTGGTGGATCCATGTCTTGACCCTCATCCCAAACCCTACATGTGTTCAAGTACACACATGAACTTAAATTTAATTCTGAATACATGTATATATGTGTGTGTACATATATGTAAAATTATCTAAACTTGTATGTGTACAAACTTTCAATGTGTTCAAACTTACAGATTGAGTAATTAAATTTTAAATAAAATTATTTAAATGTACCTCAGTTGTGTGCTGCATGGGATCGCCATCATTTGCCAAAATTCTAAAATGTGTGGATCCATGTCCCAATCCAAGCTCTCTAGATCTATGCCCTAAGCCCTACATGTGTTCAAGTACGTGCACACATGAACTTTTAAAATTTAATTTAAATAATACATGTATACATATGTGTGTGTGTGTACATATATGTAAAATTATTTAAATTTACCTCAGTTGTGTGTTGCATGGGATCGCCATCATGTGCCAAATTTCCAAACTCTGACAAATCACCATACTGCTTAAAAAATTTCAAGTACACAATTTCAATCAGGAGTTAAACAACTAGACTTTAAAATACGTTAAACATGTATCGTACGTATTTTTTTAGAGCATGATTAAATGTATATATATAAATTATTTAAGTACCTATCGTGCTTGATCGATGGCTCTACCAATGTCACTAAGATCACGATAATGCAAGGAAATTGTAGGGGGATTTGTAGCATGTATAGTATCAGTGCCAAAAATAAGCTGAGTATATGCGCCATGGACAACATCAAGTGCCGCAGTAACCTGAGCAATGTGATATGTAACATCTTGACGACCTGGACAAGCTAAAGGATCAATAGAAACATGATGTGCATGGGATCCTTTAGGTTGTTCTGGAATATCCCCTAGAGTTGCCACCCCATGGCTCGAATGTGTACCAGGATATCGTTGTCTAATAACTTCCTGTACATGGTCAAGAGAGATCCCATGGTCCTCATTGATGACCTGATATGATGCTAGTAAATCCAAAACTAGGACTCTACACACATTACGCAAAGTTGTGTGATTCATATGCTCGATAAATGAAGGAGTAGGTAGATCATCACAAATAAATGGATCATAAGATGCCGATGTAGCCTATGTGGGAGGAAGGTTGATCCGTAGGCATAATAAGTATCTACCAACTCAATCAGATGAAATCTAATCAATCTGTGTCGTAATAGAGGCAATGTTATCAATAATCTGGGATCGAGTGGAGCATGTTGTCAAGACTCCCCTACTACTGCCAATTCCACATGTTTTGGTAAAAAAAAAAGGTTTGGGCCAACTATTGCCCTCATGTCCACAAGCAGTGGAAAACTTGGACATCTAAACTATGGTTTGTTAGAAAAATGGCCTTTACCTTGGCCAACATGCTCAGGATGAGATGTGTAGTCCACATCTATCTGTAAATGAAATTTTGCATATAATTGTTTAACAAAATATGTTGGTAGCTCATCATTGTGAGGCCATATATGATACACTGCCAGCCATCTAGGGTATATGAATGGTACAACAAGAGAATCTACACACCTCGTAACCACATATCCTCTAATTCTATTTTGTCCTCTATAATGAGGGAATATGGTTAACACATTTTCGATTGAAACTAATTTGGAAACTTCTCTATAGTTCATTGTGCCAGTAACACTCTTAGCAAGAGACAAATTAAATTTCGCAATGTTGATCTCATCATAAGGGTTGAATGATCGAATTGTCTCAATCATTTGATGAATCTCATCTCTATAGTGAATAATCTATCTCGATTAGCCAAATTGGGGGAGTTGTGAATTGTTTTCTCTAAACATTTTAGAGTATTGTTTAATCTAGCAATACTATCCTAATATAAATTTGATCTATTTTGAGTCTCTTGATTAGAATGAGGGGAATGTTGAGATCCCTCATCGGCCATGATATATATAGATGTATATGTAAATCTAAATATTTGCATATCATTAAAGAAAAATATACATTCAATGTTAAACTTGAATTTAAATCAAATTTCAAAACTAAAACAAATATATAAATTTAAAATACAATCTTTTCGAGTTTCAAAAGTTAAAAAAAAATTAACTTTCAATATATCTAATTTGAGATAGTTCAAGTTATATATAGATCTCTATGTTCAATAGTTCACCAAGTCTACAAATTAGATAACATAAGAAAATTGACAAGTCCAAAGAGACTTTCAATACATACATACATTATATATGTGTGTGTGTGTGAGCACACATGTGCATGTGTATATGTGTATGTATACATATGCATTATAGATCTCTAGAGGTAATCAAAACATCAAAATTATGTTTGGAACACAAATGGAAATGATAATAGAAACCTAAGAAAAATGAAATTTTGTAAAAGTTGCAAAACTAGCTTTGAACCCTTTATAATTAACCATTTAAAAATTCTATGTGATCCCATTAAAGATCTTGGGAAAGAAAATTAGACCATCAATTTATTAGATAAAAAACATAAAATTAACCATTAATTATATTCAAGAATCTCACAATAGCAATCACGTAAATTTTCAATGCATAATAATAGAAATCAAGTTTCAATTCCTTGTATAATTTAGTCTTGTCAAAGCTTTCCTATATATAAATTATCATTTTATCTCTAAACACATTCTCACAGTTTAGGGCCAAGCTCATAGTCCAATCTAAATTTAACATTCAAAGCTCATGGTTTATAGAAAATCTCATTAAATTATAGATAAATTCATGCATTTTGGTTTCAATGCAAGAAACAAAATTCTTATCATGTTTTGATTCATGGCCAATTATTTGTTCAAGCTAGGTTTCATAGTTCAATTCACAACTCAAAGCTTGTAGTGCAAGATTACAATTTAATAAGCTCATTCTTAATTTAAACTTATCAAAATTCTCTTCCAAAAAATGGGACTAGAGTAAAAACTCCTTATAAAATCTATCGCATATCTATATATTCATGTGTATGTGTGTACATATACATGTATATATCCGTATGTACATGCATATATGCGTATGTGTGTATGTACACATGTGTATATACATACATGTACACAATGTACATGACATATGTATATATGTGTATATATGTATATACAAATTTATGTATGCATTAATATATATATGTACATGCACACGTACATATACATGTACATATATTTATACATACATACTCAAGTACGTACATACATACACATGTATTCATATGTGCATGTACATACATACATACATACACACATACATACACACATATACATACATACATGTACATGTACATGCACACACATATACATGCATACATGTACATGTACATACATAAATATATATACATGCATATATGCATGTACATGTACATACACACATACATACATACATACACATATATGCATTATAAATATACACACGTACACATATACATGCATGTACATACATACACACATACACATGTATGTATATATATATGCATACATACATGCATACTCACATACACATACATACACACATATACATACATACATGTACATGTACATGCACACACATATACATGCATACATGTACATGTACATACATAAATATATATACATGCATATATGCATGTACATGTACATACACACATACATACATACATACACATATATGCATTATAAATATACACACGTACACATATACATGCATGTACATACATACACACATACACATGTATGTATATATATATGCATACATACATGCATACTCACATACACATACATACACACATATACATACATACATGTACATGTACATGCACACACATATACATGCATACATGTACATGTACATACATAAATATATATACATGCATATATGCATGTACATGTACATACACACATACATACATACATACATATGCATATGTATACATGCATACATACATACACATGTATATAATACAAATATACATACATGTACACACACATACACACATGTACATGCATATATGCACATACATACACACATAGACATATATGTACACACATGTACATACACATATGCATACATACATGTGCATGCATCCAGTGAACTAGAAATTTGGGGTTTTCAATTTTGGGTTTATAGATACAATGAAGAATAGAAAAACCATGCATTAAATATTAGAGGCCAATAACTGAAAGAAAGTTCTATATTGATAGGGATTCACAATTAGAACAATAGTCATAAAAATATTGTATTTTTTATTTTATTCTAGTAAACCAATTATACAACAATAGCAATCATCTCTATTATAAATGCAGTGGAAACTATTCTTTTGCAAAAAAATCTCAATGTCTTTGAATTATATATTAAAAAATGTTAATGTGATGAATTTTCTACGGAGATGAATTGCTGGTGGTGAATTTTCCACAAGATGAATTTGTCATGAGACTCATGACAGTGAATTTTTTGATCATGAATTGTTGACGATGAATTTACCTGAAACCATTTTTGAAGTACTATTTATCATTCCACCACAAAACTATGACCAACTAGATTTTAAAAATTCTATACTATTAGATTTCACTAATTTACAGTTTTAATCTTTTGAGGTTCAACACAATACATGAACTTGTTTTCTATTGTGAACACAAATACTACCCCAAAAAACATATAAATGGAATTTTATTTATTTAGTGAACTTTAAAAATTTATTTTAATATATTTTATAAGTGGCATCTCATTGAAATTTAGTGATTGTCTTGCTTGATTATTGTTTTACCTTTAAGTTGTTAAATTGCTCATGTTATTCTCATTTCATCTCTCTGAAAATAATTAGCTCGATAAGGTGTTGGTTGCTGGAGAATTGTTATTATTAATTGGGCTAGCTAATGACAAAGGCAAAAGGACCTTCTGACCAAGTCCCATTGTTTTGTCATTACAATATTGTGGAAATGTTGCACTCGACCAACAACTAAATATAGATAGGTCATTGGGTTAGAGAGCCCTATGGGCACTTGAAAATATTCTGAAAGGAATTACTATAATTTCTTACGATAGAATGAAGTCAAATAAGAGACAAATGAACCACCAATGGCATCATATAATTTAGTATTATGGTTTGACTACTTCATGTTCATATTTATTTATTCATGCATGGGTAGACATGGTGGTTTCTCACTACTATCTACATAGGTTACGCAAGCCTCTCTATGTATACACCTTATACCTATGTTAAACATATAAAATCACTCCTAGAGGTCACTGATAATTTGCAAATTGTTGGATCAAATCGATTAACTAAGGCATCTCAAGGTTTTTTGAAATTGAAGAGTTTAATATATATATATATTCTATCAAGGATTGAGATCTTTTAGATTTATCATATATATTACTTATTTAGTGATGATATGGTGTGTGACTTATCGTAAACTATATTTCAATTGTGTAAGGAAAGAAAAATAGATGAAATGGAAATGTTACAGTGTTGTCAATCAACTTTGGGAACAAGTATTCATGGTGTCATATGCATCAGCCGATGAAGATCTTAAACAAATGAGGAATTTACTTCTTTTTTTCATCTTATGACTTATAAATATGATTCACTATACACTAGTATTCATGATGTAGTTTGAATTCATTTGGCACTAGGACAAATAAATTATGTTGTTCTATTTCATAAGGAACTTCATTTATTAGTCATATAGAGCTATCAATGTTTCTAGGTTGTCCCAAGTTGTATTGTTTTGAGGGATTGTGTATATTTGCATTTGTTCAGGCATGTAACTAGAAAGGATCTTACCTTGTTGAGTGCACTCATGGGGTCGATCCACAAAGTAATAAAATACTTTTTGTTTGTGGTTTCATTAGGGGGCTTTATTCCTACACGTCCATGTGTTCTTGTTTCTTCTTTGACTTGGTGATTGTGATGCTTATTTTTTATAGGCATGTCATGGTGGTGATCTTTGTAGCTATTCATTACATAGTGAATATGCACTTGAAGATATATATTGTGCGATTGAGCACATTTTGGGTGATGGATAGAGAAAAATGTGGTTATCTTCGAAGGAAAATATTAACTTAAGAACAACACACATGTTTTGGGGATCTACAATCTTCTTACCAATGCTATGAAAGGAGATGGATTGGCATAAAAATCATATCTGCAGCCTTAAAACAAGAAATAATTTCATAATAGTTAAGCAATGGCCCTATATTACATTCATTGTGTATGAACAATCTACATATTAAGGGCTAGATGTTGAGATTTTTTTTCATTTTTTAACAAATGCAAACATTTATCATAAAACCCTAAACTAAAAACCCCAAATTTGCTAAATTCCTTTATAAACAAAACTGAAAACCCCAAATTACCAGTTCACAATAAAAATACTTCCAAATCATTCATTTCTTTCCAGGAAATCACTACAATGAACCTCAACTAAAATTTCATCAACCAATACCCAACACAACCCATTCGATCAGAAATTTTGCCAAAATTTTCACAATCAAAAAACATCAATGCCCCACCATACGCAAAGGAATGCAAAGAGTAGAACTTGGGAGGCCGCGTTGAGAAATTGGAGGTGTTGAGGTCACCTTCACACTTATATTCAACCTTTCCTATGTTCAGCCAACCCTGTTCACACAGAAAACCTTTCACCTGAGCATGCTAAAATGAATGAGCCCATTTTTTTATTTATTTTTCCATACTTCTAGTCGAAAGCTTTCCAATCAAATCCATTTCAATCGAAACCCTTCTAGATGGAAGGGGGTTGTCACTTCAGTGCCAAATCACCACCATGTGGTTTCAACCAAAAGTAGCATGACCAAAAACCTTCTAACTGGAAACTACTCGATCGGAACCATTTGTTTAGCCAAAAGTGTGACACACTATTGGGCTTTTACCCCAGTTCACTATCTAGCTGTCAGGTGCATCTTGAAGAAATTCTCGCAAAGCAGCAAGAAACCTTGGGATCCTTTCGTCCAAGTTTTTTTTCATAAAAACTAAAGCTTATTGTTGACTCCAATGTCTCATTATCAAATTATAAAGGTAATATCTAAATCTGACATGCCCCCCAAATCTGTTATCATAGTATCTCAACAAGTACAATACATATTCATGTATGTGAATCTATACAGTTCTTGATTGTAGGGGAATTGTTGTGCCAGTGGGGAATAAGATTGGAAAACCCATGCTTAATAACCATTTTGTATTATATTAATTGATAGGGATAGAACTTATCTCAGGCCAAGGCAAAGTATTTTCACTAATGTATTTAATTTGTAAGGCATCTCAAATTTCCTGCAATTCCTGAGGAGGGTTGGGCATCAATGGAATAAATGATGACGAGGCCTCAAGATCAGCCTCCTCATCAACAACACTTTCTAGAGTTGCCATTATTTCAACCGTGTTATGTATTGGTTCTTTCATTGTGTGCAAAAGATCAGAGATGTCAATACTTATAGTAGGCAACAAATTTAAAGCATCACAATCTATTGCAACATCACTGTAGTATGGTTCATTTTTAATTTTGTATATTAATGCATCCATGACATTATGTTTGTCAACATATCAATCATAGTTCATCCCCTAAACACCAATTTTGCACACAATCACCACTTCAAGATCATGTAGACAATGCGGCAACAAAGTTTCAATGGTCATGATATCTTGAGGGAAGCTTATAGTATGACCACTATATTTGTATTGGCTGCTCTAGCATAGGTCACTTGCAAAACTGGAGCAACTCTAGCTATAAGCATTTCTTCAACCTGAGTAAGTTTTGCAAGGAAGGGAGGCTACAAGCCCGAGTCCATCTTGTTCACCAAACTAAATCTATGTACACCCTTTTCAGAAGCACAATGTGAAAATATAGTTCCTTCTTTGGATGCTCGCACTTTCATGTCAACATAGCTTTCCTTGAAAACACTACAAATATTCAAGTCAGAAAAAGCATCAATGTGTTGACGGAATGATTGCATTGTAGTGGAAAGAATCACCAAACATGTTGCTTAAGTTGGGGGTGGTTGATGATGTGGATGGAAAGGGATGCTCAGGAAGATTTTTCTGAGGTATACAACTACCTATTGTGGAGGATTCATCACTGTGATGACTATGTAGAGGATGGCTAGGAATGGGGGGTGCGAGGCTACAATAGGGAGTGGGCTCTGCTAGCGAATCTGGCTACAATTGTGGTGTTCTTGTCTGGACATGCGGGGCCAAGGTAGGTTTATATACAATGCCTCTTTTTTGCAAGTATTTGGCTCGACGACCTGTGCAAATATGGTCTTTATGGCTAACATAATAAATTTGGTTCCTTTGGCATTTCACTGCCTTTTTACAGTCCACACTTGCTACAGAGTTGGAAATCGAACAAGGCTGAGGACCCTACAATCATAATATTTGGAAAATAATCAAATGCTTGCAAACACCAACTTAAAGGGCATTGGAATAAGTAAAAAGGTGAAGCTGATTCAATATGGGATGAAACAACCAAAGGTAGATAGCAAGACTCAACAAAGTCATGTGGAAAACAATACATATACCTACATTAGAATGAAGATGAAAAATTTCTTGCAAACTCCAACTCAAAGAGAAACAAAGAAACCAATGAATAGATACGTAATATAAAGTGGAATAGAAGATAGGAACGCCTATTCTCTAGCCTACCATACTGAGTCATGGAGCCCCATCAACTCTCACCAAACCCTTGAGAAACAACATACTATTGCATCTCAAAAATGCAAGTTACAATTCCTAGGAGGATGCCAGGCTCCATGATCAGACTTGCAACATTTTTGAACCAACGTATGGAGATAACCTATTCAGTTGATGACTCCCTGCACTTCATTCTCTACTAGAGCTAGGCGGGTAGACCTTTATAATGGAGCAGATTAGAGGAATGTATGATTTGGTTGAATTGATGGATCTATCCACAATGGAAAATAGTGTGGGATAGATGAAGGATTACTAACTACTCCTACTGAAATTTGAAATGTGAATGTATGAATAATACTTTATAAGATTCTAAAATGGAATGGGATGACCAGTGCCTACTCTTGTTGGGCTAATGGATTCAAGAGGTGAATGATATGTGACTTACTTATTGGCTATAGTTCTAATTGTTTGGCACTTATAACTTTTTATACCTTGTATAAACGTGCAAGAATGTGATTGACTGAATCTACTTATTGATCCAATTGATCCTATCAAGTTACTATGATTTATTAAAACGATTTTAATCTTTCCTTGAAGGAACCAATTAAAATAATCACACAATGATAGAAAATGTGTATTGACAAATGAAGTATATCCTCAATTTGAATAACAAGACAACATCAATATGGAGACAACTTGAAAATATTATCAATTACCTAACTCTTCTTACTGATCCAAATGTTACCTCCAAGTTACTGTAATCAATCAAAAGGATTTTAATTCTTTAATAGAAACCAATTAACTTGATTACATAAAAACAACAAGTGTGTCTTGATGAAACTGAAATATCAACTTGGATACATAGGTTCAAATAAAATAGAAATAACAATATGGAGACAACTAGATAATTGCTTAATTTAACAAACAATAGACACCATATTTTAGCCACTAGATTAAAACTTCTTCTCCATTTGCATTATTTCAAAATATTTTGCAATACACATCATGATATTTTGTTTCGGTAACTATTCCACCTATCTAACTAGCTAACTACTTATTCTAATCTTCTTCTAATCCCTTGCTTCATTTGATTTCATCTAGCATATATACATTATATCTTCTAGGGTTATGACCCTTTTCTCTTCCACTGCAACACTTCACTTTATTTTAGTTAATTGCCTTTGGAAAATTAAAATATTTTAATCTTCATTGTATTTTCTTCTTCGTGAAATTTTAATCTTGATTTATTCATTAAGGCTTTTTGCTGGCAATCTATCACTCTATATTTTACCTGAGATGTCCTTTGAGTGAAATAATTACCCACCATATGATCCCCTTGGTAAAAATGTAATTTTTATATCTTCTTGCACTAATCCTTTTCATTATAATTTTGCTTTATTCAAGCTTTTTTTGTACTTTGACCACATGTATTCACATTTTGGGGTGACTTGAAGCATCGAGGAGACTTATTTTATCTCACACCAATATTAGAGTCTCTGTGATGCATATTGTTGTAGGAATATTGTATCGGTGAGACTGCATACCACTCTTGTTGATCAGTGAGACTTCAAACCAACTCTTGCCGATCGGTGATACTTCAAACCACTCTTGCAGATATCGGTGAGACTTCATACCACTCTTGTCGATATTGATGTGTCTCCCTAATGAAGTAAGCTTGTTGGGATATTGGTGAGACTCTCCCTGAAAACCACATCGGTGTAACCTTCATAATAAAAAAGACTTGAGGAAACCACTCCGATAACATATGTCTCTTTGATGGATATTGTTGTAGGAAGATTGTATCAGTGAGACTTTGACCCAACTCTTGTTGATCGGTGAGACTTCAAACCACTCTTGCAGATATTGGTGAGACTTCAAACCACTCTTTTCAATTGATGAGACTTTAAACCACTCTTGTAGATATCAGTGAGATGTCAAACCAACTCTTTTTGATCGGTGAGACTTCAAACCACTCTTGCAGATATTGGTGAGACTTCGTACTACTCTTGTCGATATTGATGTGTCTCTCTAATGAAGTAAGCTTGTTGGGCTATCGGTGAGACTCTCCCCAAAAACCACATCGACGTAACCTTCATAATTAGAAAGACTTAAGGAAACCACTCTAATAAAATATGTCTCTTTGATGGATATTGTTGTAGGAAGATTATATCGGTGAGACTTCATACCACTCTTTTTGATCGGTGAGATTTCAAACCAACTCTTGACGATCGGTGAGACTTCAAACCACTCTTGTAGATATTTGTGAGACTTCATACCACTCTTTTCGATCGGTGAGAGTACGGCTGGTCTCTCTGATGGAATTTCACTTGCTGCGCGCAGTGACCAAAATGAGTCAGGTAGCCTCCAGAATTATTTTGAACAAATGATCAGATGATCTCCAAAAGTCACAAAAATGCACCAAAATGTTTAGTTGTGATAGGGGAGCATGGCTGCAGAATGATTTGGCATGAAGTGATCAATATTGAAAACTTTTAATGCTCAAAGTTGCTTATTTAGCATTTTCTAAAAACTGCCACTGTCAAACTCAATTGAAACTCTCCAACTTGCCTTCTTGGAAAAATATCAAATGTGATTCTGAGAAGCTGCCACCCTGGATACTAGTTAATTTAGTTCAAATGAGCATGTGTGCAAGATTTTTTTCCATCATTTTATATTCTTCAACAAATATCAAGGGAAAAAGTTGACCCTTTTGTAGTTGTTCTAGAAGTGCAGCCTTCAAACTGGGTAAAACCCATTTGGTTTTGATTTTGGAAAAATATCAAATGATGTCCTGAAGATCTAAAAATTGACATGGATGCACATTGATATGGGTAGAATCTAAGACACCAATCGGTTTTTCATGACACTCTTTCAGTTGCCTATTATTATCCTCCAAAGTTGACCCTTTTGGTAGTTTTAACACTATGTAAACAACAAACCTTCGCAGAACCCTTCAACTTGGCCTTTTAAAACTTTTTCAAATCTGATCATAGGAAGCTAAAATTGGATGTTCCTACTCACATATGGTAGATGAACATGTCTACAAAGTGATTTTGCATGAAATTGCACAGGCTTCATATTATGATTTTTCAAAGTGGGTTATTTGAGCAGATTTTTCAACTGTACTTTTGAGTGCTGGAATCAAATTTTTCATCATGGGACCCTAAAATTTTGCAAGAATTTGCATGAAATTCTAGACTCGAATACATACATTTTGCACCAGTATGATCAATGGTGAAACCAATGTTGCTTATTATGCCCAATATAGAACCTTACATTCTAATAGTTATTTTTTGGCCCTAAAACAAATAATAGCCAAGACGTCACAATCAACATGATGCATTGGATGCATATGTAGGAATTTTCTGCTTGAAAATATAAAACCATGGTCAAGGGGGGGAAAAAGGTGTAATATAAAAAAATAGAATGAACACAAATACTTTTCCCAATAGTGACCTATGGACAACAACAAAAGCATACATATATGCAAATGTATTTGCAAATGTATCTATGCATATGCAATGTAGTTTCGATGGAGACTATAATGAATGGAAGGTGCGTTGCACTTTTTAAAGAATATTGCAATGCTACTGCTAGCTATGGTTGTGCAACATGCCTTCATTCATTCTAGCATCCATCAAAAAAACCTCACATTTGTGATTGTACATGCATATATACATATACCTATAAATATATATATTACGATGAGGACAAAAATGTGCTTGCAAACACCAATTTAAAGACTCACAACATAGCTAAAAAAAAATTAGCAAATATAAAATAAAAGACAGCAAAAGAAGAAGTGCTCTCCACCCTACCATATTGGGTCATGGAGCCGCATAGGCTATCACCAAACCACCGAGCAAGAAGAAACATTGTCCACCACTATGATCAATGACAAAACCAATGTTTCTTATCACAATCAATATAGAACCTCTCATTGTAACAAATGCTTTTCTAAGGCTGAAAGGAATAATAGACAAGTTGTCGCAATCGACATTATGCATTGGATGCATATGTAGCTATTTGCTACTTGGAAATATAAAACTGTGTGGGGGGAAAATAAAAACAAAAAATCCATACACAACAATTCTTTTATCAACAATACCTTGTGGAGAATAACCAAAGCATACATATATGCATATGTATATGTAAATGTATCTATGCATATGCAATGCATTTTCGATGGAGATGTTGGACAGATGGTTGACAAAGGTTACAATCTTCAGTTCAAATATGGTAAGTGTAGGATACTGGGAAGCTCGGGAAATGTGATTGCTTCAAGTACTAAGACAAGAGGTAATATTTTTCACTTAAATGATGATAGTGAAAGTTGTTTTATTGCTCAATTTGATGTAAGTTGGTTATGGCATAGAAGCCTGTGTCATGTGAATTTTGATAACATTATTAGAATAAGCTCTACACAAGCAGTCAAAGATCTACCTAAGTTAGTGAAGCCTACTAACATTATATGCAAGGAATGTCAGATGGGAAAACAGACAAGAATTTCATTTCAGAGCAAACAACATCATTCCAATGGAGTACAATATTTGGTACATATTGATCTATGTGGTCCATCCAGAATCAGAAGTCTACAAGGAGAAAGGTACTTTATGTTGCTTATTGATGATTATTCTAGAATGGTATGGGTTGCTTTCTTAAGATAAAAACATGAGGCATTAGATAAATTCAAAAGCTTCAAAGCTTTGGTAGAGACTGAGACGGGTTTAAAGATCAAATGTTTGAGATTATATAGAGGTGGTGAATTCACTTCCCGGGAGTTTGATTCATTCTATGAAGAGCATGGAATAAATAGAAAGTTAGCTGCTCCCCAGACCCCAAAAAAAAATTGTTGGATATTGTGGTTGTGTTTCGATATGTGGTTGTCATTGATGTCAACACTATTAGCATTGATGATTCTGAAGGTTGTATATGTCAAGGATATTGAGAAAATTGTAATAAATATATTGCAGGCAATCTGTGAAGATGCGAAGGTTAGAGTGATGCAAATTTATGTATGTTGATGATCAGAAGGTGCACATTAAAGGGTTTTTTGCTGAGCCTATCTATTATGTTATCTAAAATTATGAATTTTTGTGTTCCTACAATTATTCAATTATTGTAGCAGGTATTTCTAGAAGATGAGATTGCAATTCTGATGAATTGAGTTGTTGCGTACATTCCTGAGATGTTTAGTGATGTTTCTAGATCATGCTCTATTAGTTTGGTACATCCACGTTGATCGGTGTGTTTGTGATAGAAGATTTTCCCTTTTGTATTCGAGTTTTCATGTTCTTGCCCGACATGATGGTGGTAGTGTGTTGCAAATCCTTATGGATTAATATTTTATTGTTTGGTATGTTTGAGGATGTTGATTTAGGTCCTCACTATGTTGTGACCGACTTAGGTTGGTGTGCATTGATATGTGTTCATGAATTGAGGCCAACAGTTGTAACTTATACTTTATTTGTGGCCAATAGAGTTGTTGATGTTAATTCATGTAGAGGATATATAAGAATGATTGTTTTCTTCATTTTGAAGTATGCTCCGTGAATGTAAGCAAAATGTGCGAATAAAGATTAGATCATTTTTTTCATAGCAGAGTGTGAAGAATATTGAGTGAAGTGTGAAGAAGTGTTTACGTTCCTAAGCGAAACTATCATCAAGCTTTTACAAAAGCTAATTTATCAGTTCAACCTCATCAGATGGATTTAATCTGATTGTTTTATGTAAGGCAATGAGCCTTCCCTTTGAGCAGTGAGCTTTATGCAGTGTGTCTGAATGCATGTGCATTCCCTATTCATTTCTTTCATTATACTTTTAATAGGGTATAATCTTGTGGTCTAACATCCAGCGTGGTTTTTCCCCTAATAGGGTTTCCACATATAAAATCTTGGTGTTCATGTGTCTCTGATGTGTCGTTGATTTATTCTTGCACTGTTAATTATCAGATCTAATATTATAAGTTGTTTAAGTTTGAATAAGTTTAATTTATGTAACAACTGATTCACCCCCCCTCTCTTCCTTACATTTCTCTTCCATCTTCTCTCTCCTAGTACTTATTGCACTTCTCCCCCTTTCTTCTATAAAGGTTTTTCACATTACAAGTTGGATTAGGTTAAAGAATTGATATTGAAGTCTTTATTGATGACATTATTTTTGAAGGTGATGATGACTTATGCATGAAGTTTGCTGATGAAATGAAAAGTGAATTTGAAATTTCAATGATAGGAGAGCTAAAATTCTTTTTAGGATTGCAAATTACTCAGTTAGATGATGGAATCTTTATTTCTCAGTCCAAATATGTAAGAGAGTTACTGAAAAAGTTTGGCATGGAAGACTCAAAGCCAGTTGGTACACCCATGGTAACTGGATGCAAGCTAACATAGAATGATGATTCTCCTAAGGTTAATCAAACAATATATAGGTCAATTATTGGTGGATTTTTATATTTGACTCTAACAATACCAGGCATTATGAATGTTTTATGCATGGTTGCTAGATATCAAGTTGATCCAAAGGAATCACATGTGACTACAATAAAGAGATTTTTGGATACTTAAAAGGAACAATTGATTTTGGTCTTTGGTATCCTAAGGATGATGATCTTACTCTAAATTCTTTTACAAATGTTGATTGGGCATGAGATGTGGATGGCAGGAAAATTACAAGTGGTCATGCATTCTTCCTAGGGAAGAAGTTGGTGTCTTGGCTAAGTAAAAATTAAAATTCCATTTCCTTATCTACTGCTAAGGTAGAATATATTGTTGTTGCAAAGAAGTTTAATCAAGTGTTGTGGATGAAACAAATGTTGAGAGATATCAGAGTTGAGTATGATGAGCCTATTGCTATATTTTGTGACAATTCAAGTGCCATAAACATTTCTAAGAATCTAGTGCTACACTCAAAGACAAAACATATATCTATCAAGTATCACTTTTTGAGAGACAAGGTGAGTGATAAAGAGGTCATATTGGAATATGTGCCTACAAAGGAACAAATTGTAGATATCTTTACTAAACCATTGCCTAAGGATACTTTTGAGTATCTTAGAGGAAAGTTAGGGGTAATTTCCCCTCCTAATCTAAACTAAGATGCAAATCTTTGCATCAATCCGTGGACTTACAATCAGATCTTCTTTTGGATTGATGTTGTGGTGGCTGCTACTCTGGGGGAGTAGTCAGATGATTCAGATGATATGTGGTTTAGAGCTTGTGTACCTTTTCCATTGGTGTCAAATGGGGAGAAGAGTAATGTGAAAAATCGTTATAGAAGAAAGGGGGAGAAGTGCAATAAGTACTAAGAGAGAGAAGATGGAAGAGAAATGTAAGGAAAAGAAGAACAGGTTGAGAAGATTTAGTTGTGTTGATGGTATTTTTCACATCACGTGTTTCCATCAATGTCAAAGGGGGAGATTGTTGGATATTGTGGTTGTTTTTTTGATATGTGGTTGTCATTGACGTCAACACTATTAGCATTGATGATTTTGAAGGTTGTATATGTCGAGGATATTGAGAAAATTGTAATAAATACATTGCAGACAGTCTGTGAAGCTGAGAAGGTCAGAGTGATGGAAAGTTCTATACATTGATGATCAAAAGGTGTGTATTAAAGGGTTTTTTGTTGAGCCTATCTAGTATGTTGTCTGAAATTTTTAGAGGTGTGCATCAAGAATTGAGAAAGTTATGAAGTTATGTGTTCCTATAGTTATTCAGTTACATAAGTAGGTGTTTCTGGAAGATAAGATTGCAATTCTGATGAATTGAGTTGTTGTGTACATTCCTGAGATGTTCAGTGATGTTTTTAGATCATTCTCTATTAGTGTGGTACAACCTCATTGATCGATGTGTTCGTGATCAAATATTTTCCCTTGTGTATTTAAGTTTTCATGTTCTTGGTTGACATGATGGTGGTAGCATGTTGCGGATCCTTATGGATTAATATTTTATTGTTTGAGGATGTTGATTTAGGTCCTCACTATGTTGTGACCAACTTAGGTTGGTGCACATTGAGATTTGTTCATGAATTGAGGCCGACAGTTGTAACTTATTCTTTATTTGTGGCTAACAAATTTATTGATGTTAATTCATGTAGCGGATATATAAGAATGATTGTTTTCTTTATTTTGAAGTATGCTCAGTGAATATAAGTGAAATGTGTGAATAAAGATCAGATCATTTTTTTTTAGAGAAGAGTGTGAAGAAGATTGAGTGAAGTGTGAAGAAGTGTTTTTGTGCCTAACTGAAACTATCATCAAGCTTTTGCAGAAGCTAATTTCTTAGTTCAACCTCATCAGATGGATTTAATCTGATTTTTTTATGAAAGGCAGTGAGCCTTCCCTTTGGGAAATGAGCTCTAGGCAGTTTGCATGAATGCATGTGCATTCTCTATTCATTTCTTTCATTATACTTCTAACAGGGTATAATCTTGTGGACTAACATAAACCGTGGTTTTTCCCCTAACAGGATTTCCACTTATAAAATCTTGGTGTTCATGTCTCTTTGATGTGTTGTTGATTTATGCTTACACTATTAATTATCAAATATGAGATTATAAGTTGTTTAAGGTTGAATAAGTTTAATTTCCATAACAACTGATTCACCCCACCCTTCTCTTCCTTACATTTCTCTTCCATCTTCTCTCTCTTAGTACTTATTGCACTTCTCCCCCTTTCTTCTATAAAGGTTTTTCACATTACAAGTTGGATCAGGTTAAAGAATTGATTATTGAAGTCTTTGTTGATGACATTATTTTTGAAGGTGATGATGACTTATGCATGAAGTTTTCTGATGAAATGAAAAGTGAATTTGAAATGTCAATGATAGGAGAGCTGAAATTCTTTTTAGGATTGCAAATTACTCAGTTAGATGATGAAATCTTTATTTCTCAATCCAACAATGTAAGAGAGTTATTGAAAAGGTTTGGCATGGAAGACTCAAAGCTAGTTGGTACACCCATGGTAACCAGATGCAATCTAACACAAAATGATGATTCTTCTAAGGCTAATCAAACAAGATATAGGTCAATGATTGGTGGATTTTTGTATTTGACTCAGACAAGACTAGGCATTATGAATGTTATATGCATGGTTTATAGATATCAAGCTGATCCAAAGGAATCACATGTGACTAAAATAAAGAGAATTTTCATATACTTAAAAGAAATAGTTGATTTTGTTCTTTGGTATCCTAAGGATGATGATCTTACTCTGAATGCATTTATAGATGTAGATTGGGCAGGAGATGTGGATGATAGGAAAAGTACAAGTGGTGGTTCATTCTTCCTAGGGAAGAAGTTGGTGTCTTGGCTAAGTAAAAATTAGAATTCCATTTCCTTATCTACTGCTGAGGCAGAATATATTATTGTTGCAAACAACTGTATTAAAGTGTTTTGGATGAAACAGATGTTGAGAGATATCAGAGTTGAGTATGATGGGCCTATTTTATATTTTGTGACAATTCAAGTGCCATAAACATTTCTAAGAATCCGGTGCTACACAAAGAAAAAACATATATCTATCAAGTATCACTTTTTGAGAGACAAGGTGGGTGATAAAACTATGTGGGGGGGAAATAAAAATAAAAAAATTGCACATACAACAATTCTTTTATCAACAATACCTTATGGAGAATAACCAAAGCATACATATATGCATATGTATATGTAAATGTATCTATGGATATCAATTAATTTTTTATGGTGACTCCAATGAATGGAAGGTACAATGTACTCTTTAAAGGAGAGTGTAACGTTGTTGTTGTTTAAGGCAATGCATCGTGCTTTCCTTCATTAGAGCCTCCATCTAAAAGAACTTCACTTTTTTATTACATGTGCATATATACAAACACATATACATATGCTTATATTGTGATGCAAATAATAAAGTGATTGCAAACACCAACGCAAAGACCTACAATGTAGCTAAACAACAAATATAAATTTTGAAATAAAACATAACAAAAAAAAGGCCTGCTCTCCACCCTACCATATTGGGTCATGGAGCCCCATGGGCTCTCACCAAACCCCCGAGAAAGAACATACATTTTCCACCACTTTGATCAATGGTGAAACCAGTATTTCTTACCACAATTAATATACAACCCATCATTCCAACAACTCCTTTTTTGAGGCTGAAAAAAATAATAACTAAAAAGGTTGCAGAGGCATATCGCACACATTGCAAATAGGTTGGTGGATTTTATGCTGCATGGATAGATAAGGCCAACAAAATTAAACGTTTGTTTGCATCTACATTATTTGTTGTATGGTTTGAATGTGCTGGTGATGGTTGTAATAACAACTTCTTTTTATTTATTTATGGCTTGCATTTAGTGGTCATGGTTGCAACATAGCTAGATAGTTAATGATGTACATTTTATGTTGTGAAATATACAAACTGAAAAGAAAATATAGAAATGTATGTACATGGCATTAGATGTAGACAATATTCATATTTTTTTTTCACTGTTCTTATTGAAACTCAGACCTATAATTTAGAAAGAATGCTTAAAACAACAATAGTCAAGGTTGCAAGAATTAACTTTGAAGCTTAGTGCAAGTTCTTGTTGTAAGGCTTGCCTGCAATTTCCATTGCCATACAAGACCTTCTAGAGATAATTGTTTTACTACCTTGAATCCCAAACAACCATGCATAATTGTGACTTTGGATATTTGTTATATTTTTTGTTGACTCAGCATCTGTTTTCTTTTCTTTTTTTGGAGTGTAGATGCATATATACAAATACATATACATATCCATATCCATATATTACAGTGAAGATAATAAGGTTCTTACAAACACCAATGTAAAGACCCACAGTATAGGTAAACAACAAATAGAAAATATGAAATGAAACACAAAAAAACAAGGCTTGCTCTCCACCCTACCATATTGGGTCATGGAGCCCCATGGGTTCTCACCAAACCCCCGAGCAAGAACATACATTGTCCACCACTTTGATCAATGGTGAAACCAATCTTTCTTGTCAGACTTAATATAGAACGTACCATTCCAACAAGTCCTTTTTGAGGATAAAATAAATAATAACTAAAAAGGTACAATTAACAAATATGACAACAAGTACAATCTAGCACCATGCATTGGATACATATGTAAGAATTTGGTTTTTAGAAATACACAGACTAAAAAAGTACAAGTAGAAATGTATGTGCATGGCATTAGATGTAGACAATATACATGTATAGATGAATGGAAACTTATAGATATAGATACAGATTGATACATGTGTTGGGAAGGGCGATTGAACTTCAACCTTCAATGAAGCTCGCAATCCTACCTCATAGCTTTGATAGAAAGTAAACCCACATAAGAACACCCAACAATCCCTTATTGAAAATTTCAAAGATTTTTGCCACCTATTTTCACATTTTAAATGGTAGATGTTGGAAGAACCATCGCCACTACACAAATACCATACAATAGTTAATGTTGATGCCAAGAGTGAGAGCTTCTGTGAAGGTGCAAGTTCAACCATCCATTGTGGAGTTCTTGGGAAGGTGGTTGGAGGATATTTATAGATTAGAGTGATTGACAATGTATGTGCCATATGTACATATATCTATGTATGTCATAGCATATGCAAATAAGGCTATATTATTTCAATTTTTGAGAAGTTCTGTTGAGAAAAGAGTATATTTGTGCATGGGTTTGTTACTGTGAATTTTTTTATGGCTTTCCCTATCTGTCTTCCATTTTGTGTCTATTAACAATGGAATAAAAATGTTAACGGTATGCAGGTTTTTACAAGCTTTGAGAAACAAGGAAACGTGCAGGAAGCTAGCGAGGATAGCTGTGTTTGAAGGAACTGGCAAGAGGTGTATGTTAGGAAAACCCTTAGAGATATAGTTTAACTTGTCATTCGAATTTTGTGGTAGGCTATGTTGTCTGCTCTCTGATAAGGCACTGTTGATTGTTTTAAATTTTGATAAGGTGTTGTTGAGAGAAGACTATATTGTTTGTAAAAACAAAAATTATTTCATTTATTGTTCACATTTCATGGCTATGGTTTTGTATGGGCATGTTACTATTAATCTTTGTGTTTTGTGGGTTTCTCCATCTGCATCACCGTTGAAACCAATATTATTTGATTTATGGCTTCCATTTTTGTGGTTATGGTTGCAACATAGTGAAATAGTTATTGTTATATAGTTCTTGTTTGATTCCATTAGGCATTGTTGATTATTGTTCTCTAGCTTAGGCTATACTATTTCATCTTCAATAAGAGAGTGTTGAGAAGGCAATATTGCTTCACTTTCAACAAGGTATTGTTGAGGAAAGACTATATTTTTGCATAGGTTTGTTACTGTAATTTTTTTTGTTTAATGCCACCATTGATTGAAGTGATGGACAATATGTTTTCCCTTTGTACAAATATGTATGTATGTCATAGTAGATACAAACATCATTCATACACAATGAACTCTTTCAAGCTATATTGTTTCATTTTCGAAAAGGTGTTGTTGATAAGGCTACATTGTTAGAATTTTTGAAAAGGTTTTGTTGAGAAAAGAGTATGTTTTTGCATGGCTTGATTACTGCAATTTTTTTGCAGATTTCTCTTTATGGTTTCCATTTTGTGGTTATATATGCAACAAAATAAAAATGTTAACGTCATGCAATTTTTTGTCGATTGTTGTTGTCTAGATTGGGGTATATTGTCTCATTTTTTATAGAGCCTTGGTGGAAAGGCTATATTGTTTCAATCATCAAAAAGAGACTTTTGTTAAAAGCTTATATTATTTCTTATAAGCAATAATGTGTTGTTTATGGTTGGCATTTTCTAGCTATCGTTTTGCATGGGTTTTGTCACTATGGTTTTGCATGGGATTTGTAAATTGTTGATTGTTGTTCTCTAGCTTATAGTATACTAGTTGGTTTTCAATTGGAGAGTGTTGAGAAGGAAATATTGTTTCATTTTCAACAAGGTACTGTTGAGAGAAGACTATAATTTTGTACAGGTTTATTACTATGATTTTTTTGGTTTGATACCACCATTGATTGGAGTGGTGGACAATATATTTTCCTTGTGTACAGTTATGCATGTATTTCATAGTAGATGCAAACAAAATTCATACAGATTGATCCCTATGCTTATTCTTTTGTTACATTGTTGCAACAATAAGGTGTATTTTAAGTATCAAATGGAAGATTGATGCCACCATTGAACTAACTGTAGGAATTTACATGTTGGAACAATATACTCTACAGTCGGCCAACATGAGAAGAATAAAACTAAAAGCATCAAAAAGCATATTTATCAGAACCCCCAAATGCATGGCCCCCTATTGTGTGAACTTTGGTCAAAAATTTTGTCTTCCTTCCCAGTTTTTTGAGCCTTCTGGCGTTGGCATTTCAGCTAGGGAAAAGGTGGCGGATGTTTCCTGAGTTTTAAATTAAAATTTTTTGGTACGTCGACAGAGAAGGCCAGCAAAATTAAAAATTGGTTGGCATCAGCATTAATTGTTGTATGGCTCCTTTGTGGTGGAAATGTTTGCAAAGTAATAAAATAGTCCATATTCCTCTTGAAGCATAGTTGTTATCTGTCTAAACCTCAATAAGACTTTGTTACAATGGAAAGCTATATATTAAGTGTCAGATGAAACATTGAGAAAATCATTATTGAGGCCTAGACAAATAAAATTTATCCTTGAAGCCATACATAAATAGTTGGTGCCAACAATGGCTTATCATGGAGAACATGGACTATTTTACTACTTTGCAACCATTCCCAGTGGACAACAACCATATTTTTCAAATAAAAATCGTTATTATCTTATGAAAAGAGTAACCATAGTAAGGACCTGTTATTTCTATTGGGAAAAGGTTGTGGATGTTTCTTGAATTTTAAATTTAAAGTGTTTGGTGTGTCAGTAGAGAAGGCCAACAAAATTAAACATTGGTTGGCATAAACATTAATTGTTGTATGGTTCCTTTGTCATGGAAATGTTTGCAAATTAATAAAATAGTCCATATTCTTCTTGAAGCATAGTTTTTATATGTCTAAACCTCAATAAGGCTTTGTTACAATGGAATGTTGTATATTAAGTGTTAGATGAAACATTGAGAAAATTGTTAGTGAGGCCTAGATAAATAACAACTATCCTTGAAGCCATACATATATAGCCAACAATGGCTTATCATGGAGAACATGGACTATTTCACCACTTTCCAACCATTCCCAGTGGAAAACAACCATATTTCAAATATAAATCATTATTATCTTATGAAAAGAATAAGCATAGCAAGGACTACATATGAATGTTGTTTGCATTTAATTTCACATAGATACATAATTGTACATAGGGATGAATGTTGTCAGTCTCTAATTTCATAAAGATACATATCTGCACAGAGGGAAACTGAAATGAGCAAGAAAAAAAGAAGGCATGCTCTCTACCCTGGCTTATTCAGTCATAGAGTTCATATGCTCTTGCCAAACTGCCTGAGCGAGAACAAGCATTGTCTGCCACTATGATGGTTAGCGAAACTAAGCTTCCTAATTATAATTAATATAAAACCTATTATTGTAAGGGTGCTTCTTTGAGGATGAAACAAATAACAACTATCTTTGCAAAACAATAAAAATGGTGAGAAGTATGTATGAATGTTGTCTACATCTAATTTCACATACACAGATATCTACGCAGGAGAAGAGAGGAATGAAACACTACAAAAGAGACACATACTTTTTTGAATGCATACATTTCCAAGCAACAGATTCCTACATATACATACAACACATACAATACATATATTGGGAGTTGAAAAACGAAATCTACATCAATATATATATGTTCCCAAAGTTAACTGCACATATATACACATTGTTGATTGTTGTTGAATAGCTGTAAAAAAATTATTTTATTTATGATTTGCATGTAGTGGAAATGGGTGGAAAGCAATAAAATACTCTACATATACACTTAGAAAATAAGATCCATACAAATATATATGCATCTAAACTTATATGTAGAAAAGAAACATATATATCCATAGGTGGAATTCAAACATATAAATGTTGTATACATCAAATATAAAAAACACACAGATCTGCACATAGAAATATATAAAATGAAACACAGCAAAATGAGAGTTGTTCTTCACCCTACCATATTAGGTCATGGAGCCTCATTGGCTCTCACCAAACCCTTGAGAAAGAACATACATCATCCACCACTATGATCAATGGTGAAATCAATGTGCCTTATTATGCCTACTATACAACCTATGATTCTAAGAACTCCTTTTGTCATGCTAGAAGAAATAATAACTGGAAAGGTGAATTTAATTCCAAATTCCCTGAATAGTAAATATGGTGAGTAGTATATATCACCACTGCATACATCTAATTTCACATACATACATATCTATAGAGAGCACAAGAGAAATGGAACACAAGAAAAGAAACACACACTTTTTGTGTTATGTTTTTCCAAGCAACACATTCCTACGTATGCATCCAAGCCATGCAATACATATATATGCAGTGCCAAAACCAAAGGTACACCACTATATCTTGCACATATGTACACATTGTTGCCTCTTGTAAAATAGCTTTAAACATATTATTTCATTTATGGTTTCCATGTAGTGGCAATAGTTGTAAAGCAATAAAACAGTGCACATATATAGACATAACAAGCAATAAAATACTACACATATATGGCCACAATGATATTTAACATACTAAAGTTATGAAAGCAACTAAACAGTATATGTTATTTACAAAAAGGAATTTTTGACTGTTGTTTTGTAGCTTCAGGTTATAGCCAAAGATAGCGAACAACAGTCAACAATGCCTTGTAGAAAATGATGTAAATTGTATAGTGTTGCAACCATCACCACAAAACAAAAGCCTTAACTGAAACAATGATGGTTTCAATAAGGACCTAGAATTTTTTTTTTTAAAACAATGACCTATCAATAGGTGCAAGAACAAATATAGATAAATTTAAATCTATATCCATATGTTTGTTTCCTGAGAAAACGAGATAAACATTAGTTGGCACAACTTGTGATGGCAGCATTGCTTCATCTATGAACTGCATATTTTGGTGGTGGTTGCAACAATATGTTGCATTCAAAACTTAGTACAATAATTCAAAACTTTATGTTATTTTCAATAAGGAATTGTTGAGTGCAGAGCTATAGCTTGAGGTGGACAACATACACAGTTATGCACACCTATACTTGACAATGCATGTATGAATATGTATATATGTATAACTTTAAATGCAATTATGTATATAAACAACTATAAATCTAGGTATCTATCAGTTTAGGCACACACAAGCTAGATCACAGGAGTATTGTGCAGAATGTAGACAACAATTATCATTGAACATCACATAGGAAGTATAATAACAAAAAATAAAGTTATATGAAACTCCAATAAAATGGAAGACAAATAAATAGGTAGACATAGGCTATTCCTAAATGGCTAGAAAACAAAAAGGTGAAGGGCACATAAAAACCTCAAATATAAATAAGTCAGGCTATATAGTACAAGTGTCGCCAATGCAAGCAAAGCATTTCCACAATTCACTAGATGCACATGGCAAAGAGTCAATACAATTGTCAGCAGAAAAAAGTAATCAAGTAGAAGACTTAAGCGATTGGCGTCTGAGGGTTGTCCAGAATCTTGAGGAGAGCTAGAGTCCATCGATATTGTTGGGCCTGCTCTTTAAAAAGGTCAGAGCTACAACACCGACAACTGACCATGAGATCTATTGCAATAACAACACGAGGGCTATAGATTCAATTAAAGAAAAAAAGGCTAACAAGCTCCATTCCCATTTTTTTTATTTCAAATTTTTTGTCCTTCAAATTTTCTATAGAGACATTAACAATATGACCGAAAAGAAACAACCTAAAAAAGGAACAATTAGAAAAATCTTTGTAAAACATTTTGAAAAAGGTCTTTTTTTCTTGTAAAAGAACCAACATAGAACATACATTGTCCATGACTGTGATCAATGGTGCCATAAATGTTTGATATAACAATTAAAATACACCTTATCATTTGAAGAATATGCCAACAAAGTGTTGATGGTTAAAATGACACAAACAACATTAAAACAAAATATTTCTACTCTATTTCTCCTGAAAAAGAAAGACTACATCTAGTGGCCTAACTCCCAAGGTCCTGGTAGTTGGTTCTCAACTGTCTGATGTCACTCAATTGGTTCATGCAACTGTAATATTCAAGGGGCCTGTGTTGGTAACAAAGGATTCAAGCTATGACTCTCTTTGTCAAAATAGTTCCTGTAAATCAATGGGTTTAAAATAAAAGAGAAAGATAGATCTAGGGGGTAAATCAGTAAGTATGAATTAAATTTATCTAATATCTAGACATATACTTTTAACAATGAATGTTTTCTTAACCGATCACAAAAACCATAGCATGACACAACCCATAGTATAACTGTACCATCGTATACATCTTAGGTGCTTAATTCAATTCCTCTATTCACCTATCACAAGTATTTCCAAGATTTCAAAACAACACACATTCATTCATCATTAAAACTATAGATCAACAGACTTCAATAACTTTAATTCAATGACAATTTAACAAGATAATCTTTAAACCTGGTTTCTTCTAATGACTTTCACCACATAAGAAACTATCATGCTTCAGCACAATCACTGGCATTCAAGTGGATTATAACTCATTAACCTTATCAAACAACACAATTCAATGCAAACTCCATATTTCGTAAACCTGCAATTCTATTAACTGTAAACAAGATCTGGTACAATGTATCTCTGCAAAAACGCTCTATAAAAATTCTATCTCCTAGCACTAGGTAAGCCAATCCAATTCTCAATTAGCCGACCCTTACAATGTAATACCCATTTGGTATTTATAGAATACAAAAAGAAGTTCGAACTTTACTTCTATCTTAGGCTTTCCACCCTTTTAGGAACAATCAACTTTCTTGGAAACTCAGATCAACTTTGATCTTGAGTTCTTACATTATACATTCAGTTTGATCTAACAATAGAAGATAGAAATAGAAGAAAAGAAGATCATGCGTCCTTAAGACTGTCAGTGCCGCATGCATGCAACATGTAAGGAAGAAGATCATCATGCGTCATGCATGGAAGAAGAATATCATGCATGCAAAATTTTATGCATGTGAAGCTGGATCCACTATGAACTCATCATAACTGGTGAAGACTTGTTGTAGCATATCCATATCTGGCCCATCAATCCAGTCATCTTCAAATTTGATGCGATCCAACTCAACTGCAGCAAATTCTTTCATGCTTTTTACTTTGACCAACTCTCTCCCTGCAGCTTTTATTTCTTCCTTGACTTCTACAAGCCGATCTATCACTAAGTCTTCTCCATCATCTTTCTCCTGCATGAGTCCTTGGAATCTTTCATTCCATTTCTCTCTAACCTGACTTAACGGCATGCCATCTTTAGTCATTACATTCACATCTACTATTATAGCCATAACCGCTTCCAACTCCTCCAACTGCTTAGTTAAATTATTAACTGCTTCCTGAATTTCATCCTTATGCTTGCTCAAAAAGCCAGTCCTAAACTTAAGGATACGAGAAGTCTTTTCTACAAAATCTTTATTATCATCTTCGAGTATAGATTCTTCTAGAAGAGTAGTTAGAGGCAATGTATTTATCTTCTCTAACTTTTCACTATATTCTTTGTACTCTTCTTCTAACTTCTTGGAAGCCTCAATATATTGATGCATCTCTTTTATTACTCCTTCCGCCTACTTATAAGTTTCAAATCCTTTTTCCAAGACCTCATCTACCTCCCGATTCACTTTGTCTATCCATTTTTCAACCATCTCTACCTTACCTCTAGCCTGCACCAAATCATCAACCTCCTTTTTGCTTAGCAAAACAAGAGTCTCAATTGCTACAACCTGTTGTGACCTTGGAGAGGAGACACTCTTCAAGAATGAATGTAATTGATCCAATTGAGCCTTAAGCTCATCTTTCTTTTGTTTGTCCTTAATCATCCTTGATTTTTTTGTTGAAGCCACCACATCAATCAGATTCATTTGTTGATTTCTAGTGGGTCTTCCCAAGTTAACCGTACTCAATTGATAGTCTGTGAGCTGCATATCCCCTACCTCCTTTTCAATCATAGGCATGACACATTCAACAACTATCTCCCCTTTATCTGTGAGTCTGGTAGAATGCAAAACTTTAGCCCTCTTCTTAGGCCTTTCCTGTTCAATCTCCTTCATCATGTCCTCCCAATTAAGAGGTTGAGGAGGTGTTCTAGCTCTCTTCTACAAATCTAATTTCAACCATGTAGGAGCACTAGGAGTCATCATTATGGAAGAGGAAGTAGCAATGGTAGAGGATGGCTGAATATCCACCTCAGGTTGAGAATCAACCTTTTCCTTTTCTTGTTGCTCCTACAGCACATGCATCTATACCAACTTCTCAGCCTCTTCTCTATCTCTTTGTTCCTATATTTTCCTGTCTTCTTCTTCTTTTCTCAATCTCTCCTCTTCCATCTGATCCTTCTCTACCTTTTCTTTCTCTAAGGCTTCTCTTTCCAACCGTTCTGCCTCTAAAGCTTTAAGTCTTGCAGCTTCGGCCTCTTCTTCTTTTTGCTTCCTTTCAGTTTCTTCCTTTTCTATCCTTTCCATTTCCAAGGCTATGAGTTTCTCTGCCTTTTCCCTTTCTTCCTCAGCTTGTTGTTTCTTTACTAGCTCTTCAGCCTCTTTTTCTTTTCTTAGAGCTTCAGCTTCTTGTTCTTTCTTTCGAGCCTCCTCTACAAGCTTCAATCTAGCAACCAAGGATTCCTTTTCTCTTCGGTTTCTTGCTTTCTCCTCCTCGAGATCATGGATCTTCTGTATCAGTTCCAGCTTGTCATTTTCTGCCTTGACCTTGATCTCATGCTCTTGTTGCCTCATTTGCTCCTCCATTGTATCAGCTGCTATCCTTGTTTCAACTTCTTTTACCTTTGATTGTTGATGTTGAAGTAGAGAATCAGCTTGCAACTTTTCCTCCATTTCCTTTTGTTTCTCCATAGCAGCCCTTGCATCAGATTCTCTGGTAGCATCTTCAAACTATTTCCATTGTTCTTCCTGTGTAAGAATCTACTCAATAGTATAATCTAGAGGTACATTTTCTTGCAAGTTCTTCTCTGACAGAGTTTCATCCGAGTCTATCTCAATTTCTACCAATTCTTCCTCCACTTCTTTTCCTTTAGTAGCTTCAACCATGGCATAAAGTACTCCTTGAACTTCTTTACTTTTCTTTCTTGTGAGTGGGGCTTGTGCAGATGACTCACCCAATGCGAGCGTAGGAACAACAAATTCAATTGGAACATCTCCCTCGGGTGTCTCTTCTTCTTCATCAACTACCTCCAACTCTGTTTCTTCAACATCAGGGGGAAAGAATTCTAATGATTCCTTGGAAGGTGCCTTTCTTTTAATCCTCTTATACCCTTTACCTTTCTTGAGGATTGGTCCCTGAGGAGCTTGAGTTCTCATCATCAACCATTGCACACTTCTATCCAAGACTATTCTTCCCAGTTTCTTAATGTCAATCGTTTCTTCTTCATTCCAATCTATTGGATCTAAGTTTTTGGTGCCAATATTCAAACCTTCATATGAGGGATCTAATACCATTCCATCATCCACCAAAGTGTCAGGAATATTATCTTTAATACCCAGCTCTACCATAAGTGAGACTGGTAATCTCTCATAATTCTTCTTCCTTAAGTCAAATTCATCCTGCCTATCACACCAAAAATCCTCTAACAAATTAAAATATCTAGTAAATACTGAAGGTAATAAAGCATACATCTTCTTCTTTGGATCAAAATACTTATGAGTTGTATATAATCCCAATTTTAATTGTATCAACTCATTACAAACCACCTTAGCTGCCTTCAAGTGTTGACAGCCATATTCCCCCAGTGTCTTAGGAAACTTATGGCATCCTGTCTTGTGCTTCATCCCAAATCTAGCATTAACTCCAATGGCTTGATATACAAATTCCATAAGCACTATTCTATTATTGTAGCATCTTGGAAATAAATGGGGATGACCTTCAAACCCAAACAATCTGAAGTATGTAAATTTGGGGTATTGGATGTACCAACTTCCCCATTCAGAAATGAATGCCATAGCTTCTTGGCTTAACCTGTATCCTACATCTCCACTCAACTGGTTGATAACCACATATAAAAAGGCATCACTGACTCTCCTAAAGTGAGTCTCAGCAACCTGAAGGGGTAATTGATCATAGTGTTCCCACACCTTCCTTTGTCCATCCAAGACTCCCATTATACCTACTCTGTTTAATCCTAGGAAAATCCCCATTCTTACCGTAGCATACACCACATATGAATTCATGAAGAAAGATTTGGTCTGTCTGACCCTTGTGAGCTGATCATGTATGGCATCAGAAACAATCATTGACCAATCAAATTCATAATCACCCTGAAATATAACTTGAATAAAATGAAACATCCATTCCTTGAAATGGAAGGAATCCCTCTTCCCAAACACTCTGGACAGCATCAATATCAAATCAGATATCTCCTTCTTGAAGTCTGCCCTCTTTGGCTAGTCTGCTAGTTTGCTTAAAGACTTCTTCTTGGTGCTTAACCATCTTTTGTTTAAATGAGACTTATTGGAGTCTTTATGCTTACTGTATTTCTCCAATGCCTCAGCCTCAGTTAACTGCACTAAATTCTTAGGATCAGGAACATTGAATATGCTTTGGAACATTTGCGGAGTAAGATCTATAATCACATTATTTTATGAATCCATGCATAATCTTGTAGCTGGATTATAAGTACTGGCCATTGTACATATCAACTCTGGACACTGAATTGACAAAGGAGACACAATGATATGTGCAAGACCAGAGTCAACAATCCTTTGAGTTCTCCCTGTCAAGTTTCCCCTTTCTACAAAGGTCTCTTCATGCAATTCTTCAAAACTATACTAGCCCAGATTAGTATCTGTGATATCTAACCAGTCTGATTCCACCTTGCTCGCCTTCACCACCGGATTCCTATGATCATACCTTAAGGTATAAGGTAGCTATTCTGGTCTCACCTTCTTGATTTTTGGTGTTGTCTTTGATGTTCCAGCCGGTTGATTCCTTCGAGCAGCCTCTCCTGACATTCTTGACATCTCTCAAATCTCCTGCAAGCAAACCTCTCATTAGACCTTCAAATAAATCATTACAAAACATGTTTTAAAAACATACCTGTTACATATACATCAGAGTCGGAACTAGACAGAAGCTCAAAACAAGTGCTTTTACAAAACTAGTGGACTCAGAGCAAAAACCGATATAGGAACTTCACCTAGTAACAAACATGCTCGACGTCGGAGTCGGGGAAGTTATCGGAACCAGGATCGGAATGAAAAAGGGATTTGGTTTTTCTTTGAACTCTCTTCTTTTCATATTCTATTTCCATTTCACCTCCGCCTCCGATTTGGTTATCGTTACTTCGACAAAAGACTCCCCACTATATGCGGAGCCGGACACGGGATGAAAACGGAACTAATAACCTTTACAAACAAAATTCTTAAGTTCAAGATCAGTTCCGATCCCACCTCCGCTAATTATCACATACTTCAAGAAAACCTTTTAGAACTCGGAATCGAAAATGAGATAACCATGGAATTGATAACTTTGGTAAAAATAAAACTCTTATGCCCATACCCATTCTAATCCCGCCTCCACCTATGCTAATCATGACATCATCAAATTTATTCATTTTCATCATAACTTCATGATTAAACCTAGTTCGCCATAAAATGGCAAAGGAGCTTAAAAAATCTACCCTCATATGACTGTGGGGAACAATTGTATTTTAGAGCCATTTATTTAAATCTTATTTAAAGTAATTGCAGAGACCGATGAAACCCTAATCTAACAAACTTAATAAAACTAGGGCACGGGTTTTAAAACCCTTCCATTCTACCAAACAACGAAACCCTAAATTAAGCAATAAATCTAATCTACCTTAACTCACTGTAAAATCTCTAACGTACCTCACTGTAAATTCTTAATCTAACTCATGCCATAAGAAACCTTTAATCTAATCTAAATCTACTGCAAATCAAAAACGACACGACGCCATCACGATTAAGACGTGAAAGCGACAATGCCCAAAAATAGAAAGAAACGACACTATAAAATAAGACAACAAAGATTAAAGCAAAACAAAACAAGTCGAAACAAGAACTTGCTCATTCAATCACATCGATGATCATAAAATTTCTTTCAAACACAATGATTGAACACACGAATAGATACAAAGCAAAACACAACCAGGAAATAAGAAATGAACAACAAAGATAAAAGACCTACCTCAAATGCAAACAAAGCCACGCTAACTTTCTGAGTCAATTCGCACACAATATCCCTTCTCTATCTCGATCAATTTTCTCAAACAAACTCTGCTATTGCTCTTTGCGCTCTCAGACTTGTAATAATCACAATAATGATCGGCTTTAACCCTTAATAAAGAAAAATATGTGAATTTCTACCTACATTGGCAACCACCATTAATGCATTAAAACGCAGTAAAGGTGGAGTCGGAACTGTAGGAGAACAAACACTGGTCTGCAGTGCAACTTCAGTCAAAAAGTCAATGACAAAAATTGGCGGGGTAGGAACTAAAATGGAAACAAGATCTTAAAATCATAAAATTTCCAAACCTTATCCCCATTCCAACTCTGGGTCCAACAACTAAAAACAAAACAAAAACAAAAACAAAAATTTAAGTAAAAGACCAACCTAATAAAACAAAACACAAAAAAATACCGAGAAAAACAAACACTAAAAATGGAGCGGAGGCAGGATCGGAATTGAATTTGATTTTGTAAATTTTGATAACAACCATCCCAATTCCCACTCCGGCTTCGCTTCCGCCAAAGAGCAAAAACAAAGGCAAAGAAAAGACTGTCAAGATAGAACCAAAAAAACAAGCCTCGAAAGAACTTTCAGAACCTGATTCATCTCCTGTTCCGACTCCGACAGAGAAATCAAAGAAAAACAAAGTATTGGCAAAACTAGTCTTTAAACTTTGTTCCAAAAACAACTAAGTACAAAAAACACAAAGGGGGACTCATTTTGACCAAGGAAAAAAATGGGGTGGTTATGCAAGGCATAACAAATGGCGACTTGGCTCGGAAAATGGTTTACCTATTTTCAAAATACCCAAAGAAAATTTTAGTCACCCAAAAACTACTTGGCTTATAAACACCTTACATTGAATGAGATCAGATATTTGTAGGATAATCCTGAGTTTGAATCTCAGATGTTATGTGCTCATGAGTTATTTCTGAATCTAAGTGTGTGCCTATGTTGTGCATCATTCTTTGTAGTTACTTTCTCTGCTTGTAAACAACTATACCTAAGTTTCAAGCTACATAAGTTGAGTCCTTTAACCATCGTGCAGTAAAATCCTGGGTATTGCTCCACTACCAGACAGACGTCCATAGCCCCAATGGAGATACCTCTAGTCCTCTCAAAGCATTGCTCTACTACCAAACAGGCATCCATAGCCCCAATAGAGATACTTGGTTACCCACTTGATATTGAGCTTGCCTTTCTTTCTCTTTTTTTTCTTTATCTTTTTTTTTTTTGGGGATAGAAATTCTTTTATGCATCTCTCAATACACAAATTCAATGAATCTAAAATGTGGGTTGAGTACTACGATGGATTTCATGATAGTTTTGGAATCTGATTTTTCACTTGAAACATAAAAGAGTCATTCTAAAACAAATAGGTAACTACCCCTGCAGATGTCTTTCTAATTTAGTGATAGATCTTTGATCACAATTCATGAGATATTCACATTTACATCTTCTATCCTTAATAACTTTTCCAACCCAAACTAGAATGATCATAAAACATAAGTTTTAGAATGAAATCATTTTCAGTAATTATAATGAGAATACCTAAACCAATTTCTCTCCTAGTACCAATAGTATACTTTGAATAATAACCCCCTAACTTGAGATGAGCAAAATAAGAATCCCCAATGAAACAAGACAAAAAAAACCAAACAAACAAAAACAAAGAAAGAAAACAAAACAAAACAAACAAAACAAGAAAAAACTAAAACTAAAACCTAAAAACTAAACTTAATTACATATGATACAATATAGTACATTGCTTTTCAAAAACACCAGACTTTCTATGCACCAAAATAGTGCTTGAGAAACTGACCATTAACTAGTAATGGAACAAGCTCTCCTGTTAGGGTACTCAAACGAAAGGCATTCTCCCCTAAGATTTCAGCTATTTGGTAGGGACCTAACCAAAGTCTATCGAAATTCTGATGGTCTCCCTTCCTTTCTCTAGCCTTATCCCATAATAGCACAAGGTCTGATATTCTAAAATCTTTCACTTTGGCTCTTTTGTCAAACTAGCGCTTGACAACAACCTGATGTTTAGAGAATTGTTGCAAAGCAGCATCTCTTTGTTCTTCCATGTTCAATAAGTTAAGCAATCTTACCTCAATCCTATCATCCCTATTATAAAACTCATGCATAAATTTTAGAATAGGTATTTGTAAATGTATGGGGAAGATTGGATCCTGGCCATAAACTAGCTTAAAGGGTGAATTACCTAGGGCTACTTTAATTCTGGTTCGATTTTCCCATAAGGCAAATCTCAACTGGGTATGCCAGTCCCTAGGGTTACTTTCTAGCAACTTTTTTATTACTTCCAATAAATTCTTATTTGTGGACTCAGCCACTCCATTCCCCTGAGGGTAATAATTGGAAAAATATTTTAATACAATCTTATGCTCATAAGCCCATGAAATAAATTCAACAGAGGAAAAAGCAGGGCCATTATCACATACCAGAGCGAATGGAACTCCAAATTTGGTTGTGATGTTCTCTGTCAAAAAATTAATAACCACCTCCGTGGTGCTATTTTTGCAAGGCAAAGCCTCCGTCCAACGCGTGCAATAATCCATTGCAGTTAAGATGAATCTGTGACCTGCTAAAGAATTTGGATTAATCACCCCTACAAAATCAAGTGCCCATTGGGAAAATGGCCTTACCTCATAAACCGGCTATAGAGGCATCGCAGGATTCCTTTCTCTTGATGTAGAAGTTTGACATACATGACAAGTCCTGCAATGTTGATGTGCATCCCTAAACACATAAGGCCAATAGTAACCTGACCTTAAAATTTGATGAGCCAACGCATCAGCAGATCCATGTCCTGTTCCATGCCTACCATGAAATTCACTTATAGCATGTTTAGCTTCTTGCTGATCCAGACAACGCAAGTAGATTCCTTGGAAATTCTTCCTATAGATTAATCCTCCTTTAAGCATATAATGAGTGCTTTTCATCCTTAGTGCTCTTCTTTGAGTTGCATTCATCCCTTCTGGACACTTGTTGTTGAGGAGGAAAAAGACTAAGTCTGTATACCAAGGATCTTTTGTGAATGACTGAATAGTGTATTGTTGACAAGTTATACATCTGTCCACTTTAGCCATTGCCTTTGACAAACCTTGACCTCTTACAAGCTTCATTGGGTGAATCTCCAAGTCAAATTCTTGTAAAATGGCCATCCATTTCCCTCTTCTTTCTCCTAGTTCACTTTGCATCAGGAGGGACTTTACAACTGGATCTGGGACTATAGCTATCACTTGACTTTGGATTATGTAGTGTTTGAATTTTTTCACTGCTCGCACCAATGCAAAAGCCTATTTTTCTATTGATGAATATCTTACCTCTACATTCTTAAAGGGAGAGCTCATAAAAGCAATAGGCCTCTCTTCATTCTCTTCCCTTCTCTGTGTCAAGACTGCTGCACATGAATGTTCAGAAGCAAAAAAATAGATGTAAAAGGGTTTTAGATAATCTGGGCTTGTTAAAACCTCAGATATAACTTGTTTAATTTGCATGAAAGCAGATTTAGCCTCTTCACTCCATTCAATCTTCACATCCTTCTTCATCATTTCATTAAGTGGTTTAACAATTTTTGCAAACCCTCTTATAGACTTCCTGACAAAATTAACCCTTCCAAAGAAAGATCTCATCTCCTTCTTACTTCCTGGCCTTGTCAACTTCAAAATGGCTTCTACTCGATCAAGATCTATGGAAATTCCCTCCTCTGATATAATGTGACCCAAAAGCTTCCCTTCAGAAATGCCAAATACACATTTCTTTGGATTGAGAGAAACACCATAACTAATACATTTCTTCGGTACTTTCTCTAAATTAGCAGCATGATCTTCTCTACTCTTAGAGAAGATGGTCAGATCATCAACATAGATGATTATACACTTTCCTATTAGGTCTTTAAACACTACATCCATCGCTCTTTGAAAAGTAGCACCAACATTAATCAAACCGAATGGCATCCTCTTGTAGGAAAATGTGCCCCACTTTGTAGTGAAAGCAGTCTTCATCCTATCCTCATGACTTACCAATACTTGATTATATCCTGAATATCCATCCAAGAAAGACATCATTTGAGATCCATTAACCTTTTGCAATACTTCATCAAGAGAAGGTAATGGATAATTTTCCTTCTTAGAGGCTTTGTTTAAATTTTTGAAATCCACACATAACCTGATTTCCCCATTCTTCTTCCTCACAGGAACTAGATTAGCCACCCAGGTAGAGTGTCTAACTGAAAAAATTATTCTTGCAGCCAAAAGCTTTTGTACTTCTCTCTGGATCAGAGGCTCGATTAATGCATTGACTGGGCATTGCTTTTAGTGAAACGGCTTGGCTTCTGGATTAAGAGGAATTGTATGTGTGATGACAGATGTATCAAAATTCTTCAAATCATTGTAGCTCCAAGCAATTGCTTCAATATTTTGCTTTAAAACTTTGATTATCTCATCCTTTATTTCCTGAGGACAAGTCTTTCCTATAAGAACATTCCTTTCTACCCCTGAGTGAGTCAAATTAACGGATTCATACTTGCCTCCCTCACTCTTTGTAGGCATTCTCTGATAAGCTCATGGATCTGAATCAAATATCCTCTCCAATGCTATCATCCCTTTTGGAATGTTATTACTCCTTAAATCCATTATCCCTTATGGATTGTCACTTTCTGTATTGTCATTTCTCGGATTCCAATCTCCTTGATCACTATCAACATCATCAATTATCTGTCCTTGAAATACATCAGAACTCTCCAAAAAGGCTAAAATATGTTGGTCATCATTAAACACCTGGAAGTGTCTTAACATTGTCAGGAATTGCAGGAACTGAAATCAATTCCATAGAAAACCTTTTCAGATTTGAATCCTGTATGGGCTCTAACGTACTTGCTGCAATGGCAAGAGCATCTACTATTTGATTTACTTCTCTTGGAATAAGAGTAATCCCAAAGGCATCAAAATCTTCTATTAAATTTTAGACCCTATTCCTATAAGCAGCCAATCTTTTATTATGGCAAGTGTATTGACTACGTACCTATTTCACAATTACCTCAGAGTCTCCCATCACTGTAAGAGCAGTTACCTTCTTCTTATGAGCAAACATAAGTCCTCTTGCAAGTGCCTCATATTCAGCCACATTATTAGTGCAACCAAACTGCAATCTGTAAGAAGCAAAATAAGTTTTCCCTTTCGGGTTAGTTAGTTCAATTCCAGCTCCACTTCCTTCTTTACATTTAGAACCATCAAATTTAAGAGTCCATAACTGGTCTTTAATTGGGAGCTCTTTCCTTTTAGAAACTACAGGGATTTTGTCACTTGTGACATGTGGTGGCTGGGACTTTTGCTGTTTATCAGAATTCATGTTGAGAAGAAGCTCAGTTAACGATTTTCCTAGTTCCTTAATTTGTTCAACAACTACCTCCGAAGTGATTTCTTGGGCTGAGTCAAGACCTAACTCATCTTCTATTAACTCCTTTGGTATTGGAAAAGCATCTAGAATAGGGGTATTAAAATGAAACTAAGATACTTCCACTTCTTTTTTATCTGAAAACCCTAAGACCTGAGTCTGTTCTATTGGTAAAGGAACCTCTTCTTAAGAAAGACTAATTTGTGTAAGAATAGTTGCATCCTTAGCTTGGAAAGAGAACTCATTGATGGGAGTCTCAGTTACCTCTTGAGATTCTTGCTTGGGTAAATCTATATGCCTTAGAATATCTATGTATGATTGACATGTCAACTCCGAATGGTTATGATAGTGGATTCTACACCAATTAGGAAGCAATAGATTACTCAAATCAGTTTCTATTCCTAAAACCAGCCTATCTTGTTGCAATTTCCTTATTAGAACTTGTTGGTTGATGTGAATCATCGAATCAGTGTGGTCTAAGGATAATGTATCCTCAGAACTAACTACAGAGAAAGTAAAGACTTCCTCTTGCTTGTAAATACCCATCTTAGTTTCAAATAATGCTACTTCATTTGGAGTATCATACTCTATAATCATGTGTTTGAGCCTAGGTTCACTTTCAATTCTTATCTGAGTGGCAACCCCTTTCCAGGGTAACCACATGTGCGAGAAGTCCAGGAACAGATATCCACCTATGCTTTCCATTAGCTCTCGACTTAAAAGTATCCCATATGTTTCTAGGATGTCAGCAACTTGAATATCTATATAGGTCTGGATCCTTGGGTCTGATCCAACCTACACATGCATGTTCTTCAACTCTCCTACAACATTAACTTCAGTTTTATCCAATTGAATCACCTTTTTATTGGTTGGAATAGGACTCAATCCTAACTTTTTACAAATCGAAAAAGGCATGACATTCCCTGATGCTCCAGAATCTAATAAGCAATTGTGTAGATTATTTCTGAAGATCCTCAAACTTAACAAGAAAGGTGGGGTACTGGTCTTACCTTTATACATAGCAGCATTTGTCTCCTTTGCGGGAGTCACTTTACCTTTCCCTTTCAAGTGATCTGTTTCTTCCAAAGCTTTTAGTACCACTTCCCTTTGAGCTGGGCACCACTTCATGATATCAAAGAAAGACAGTGATGTCTTCTGCCTTTGCAATTCTGTAACAAAATCAAACTCTAAATCATTCCTAAATTGATATTTAGGAAAAGAAGGTTGATTACCTCTATTCTGAGTATCAGAAGGTCCCTTTGGTGGGGGTGGATTGTTATCTGCATTCTAATTTGGTGGAACCATGTTGTTAGGGGGTGCAGATGTAGTGAATGGCCCTTTATTCTGGTTCCTAAGAAAGTGACCACCCTTAGATTAGAAGGCTTGAGCACCATAGACATCTTCTTCCAGCTCATTATCCCCTTGCATAGGGAATTGATACTTTTCTTCAATGGTTTCATAAGTCATGGCAGTGCTGGCCGGCCCATTGCCTTGATTAGAATTTCCTGCTTGAGGATGGGCATCAGCCTATGCAATTTTCACCATCTTCTCCATTTCTGGGCAATTGACCTCAGAATGGGCTGCTGTATCATGCAACCTACACCAATTTGTCATAAAATTTAAATCAGCAACATTAGCAGTATTTGATCTCTCTTCACCTACTTGATAATTATGGGGAACTCCTCCATTGTTAGGTCTAGTGTTCCACTGCCTATTTTTGTTGTTGCTATTATTAAATCTCTGATTGTATCTTCGATTTTGATTTTGATAATTCTAGTTCAAGGAGTTTTGATTATGGAAGTTCCTATTGGTATTCTGATTAGAGTAATTGCCCTGATAGTTGTAACCTCCCTGATTGTTGTAATTCTATTTTTAATTATTGGGAGGGTTTTTTCTGAGTTGTGTCATGTCATTTGACATCTGAGAGAGAGTATTTTTTAGAGTCTCTACTTCACTTGTAAGTTGAACAGTTTGATCATTCTGCACATTTTGAACTATGGCTAGGGAATGGACATGGGTTGGTCCTCCCGCTTGTTGCAGTTGATTTTGAGGTTGATGTTGAGGTTGCTATTGTGGGGACTGATGTGGGGAATCGTGCATGCTATTGCCAAAGAAGGGAACAATTGGTGGAGCTTGCAACTCAGATACAGGTCCATAATGGGAATAAGACATCCCTGGGACAGTGTTGTATAATAGTGGATTAGGCATCTAATAATTCATTGGAAAAAAAGATACTCCCAACCCTCCTGGTTGTAGATTTGTCCGTTGTTGCAATTTGATAGCCAAATGATAAATCTTAAATAGTGAGTCAATCTCATTAGGTTGATAAGTTCTTTGTAAGAATAGACCAATCAAAGGATCAACAGCTCTCAGATATGCCTGTATGGCCATGGCTTCCAGCACTAGGTAAGGCTCTTGTAGCCTATGATACATTCTATGTAACCTAGTGTTAAACAAGGGCAATGGTTTATTATGCTCCTTTCTAATAGTGAAAAATTGGTGATATAGTGTTGCAGGGTCTACATAAACCCTGAACTGATTAATAAAAGCATTCTCTAAATCATTCCAACCCAGAATGGATCCTTGGGGCAGATTTAGATACCAATTATATGCCATATCTCCTAAATAATAAGGAAATAGTCTACATACCACATCTTGATGAGCAACTTGAGCTCGCATGCAGGCATCTTTGAATGCTTGTATATGTTCCTTTGCACTTCTTGATTCTCCATGCATGTATTTTAGACAGAACTTCTCTGGGTTCTTTGGTAAATCATGGAATCCACAGGGAATAGTCCCTAACGGGGAGGGATTACCCACAAAATAAGCCATTGGTGGGGTTGGTTGGGCAGGTGGTGGTGATAAAGGCTGAATTGGTGGTGACAAAGGCCTACTTGGTGGTGGTGTGGATGGAATTGGTGGAAATCCTAGTGGAGTAACCGGTGGTGGTAATGTAGGTATTTCTACCCTACGAGCATGAGGTCTTGATCTAACCAGGGTTTGAAGTTCTTCGAATAGTTCACGATTAGTAGAGGATCTAAGAACCCTCTCGTATCCCTCTGGCGAAAAAGATCTTCTATGAGCCAGCTTGTCCTTTCAGGCCCTCCTTCTAATGCCAATTTCTATTGATGGTTAAAATGATACAAACAACATTAAAACAGAATATTTCTACTCTATTTCTCCTGAAAAAGAAAGACTACATGTAGTGGCCTAACTCCCAAGCTCCTGGTAGTTGGTTCTCAACTGTCTGATGTCACTCAATTGGTTCATGCAACTGTAATATTCAAGGGGACTGTGCTAGTAACAAAGGATTCAAGCTATGACTCTCTTTGTCAAAATAGTTCCTGTAAATCAATGGGTTTAAAATAAAAGAGAAAGATAGATCCAGGGGGTAAATCAGTAAGTATGAATTAAATTTATCTAATATCCAGACATATACTTTTAACAATGAATGTTTTCTTAACCGATCACAAAAACCATAGCATGACAAAACCCACAGTATAACTGTACCATCGTATACATCTTAGGTGCTTAATACAATTCCTCTATTCACCTATCACAAGTATTTCCAAGATTTCAAAACAACACACATTCATTCATCATTAAAACTATAGATCAAAAGACTTCAATAACTTTAATTCAATGACAATTTAACAAGATAATCTTTAAACCTGGTTTCTTCTAATGACTTTCATCACATAAGAAACTATCATGCTTCAGCACAATCACTGGCATTCAAGTGGATTATAACTCATTAACCTTATCAAACAACACAATTCAATGCAAACTCCATATTTCGTAAACCTACAATTCTATTCACTCTAAACAAGATCTGGTACAATGTATCTCTGCAAAAATGCTCTATAAAAATTCTATCTCCTAGCACTAGGTAAGCCAATCCAATTCTCAATTAGCTGACCCTTACAATGTAATACCCATCTCGTATTTATAAAATACAAAAAGAAGTTCAAACTTTACTTTTATCTTAGGCTTTCCACCTTTTTAGGAACAATCAACATTCTTGGAAACTCAGATCAACTTTGATCTTGAGTTCTTACATTATAAATTCAATTTGATCTGACAATAGAAGATAGAAATGGAAGAAAAGAAGATCATGCATCCTTAAGACTATCAGTGCCGCATGCATGCAACATGCAAGGAAGAAGATCATCATGCGTCATGCATGGAAGAAGAATATCATGCATGCAAAATTTTATGCATGTGAAGCTGGATCCACTATGAACTCATCATAACTGGTGAAGATTTGTTGTAGCATATCCATATCTGGCCCATCAATCCAGTCATCTTTAAATTTGATGCTATCCAACTCAACTGTAGCAAATTCTTTCATGCTTTTTACCTTGACCAACTCTCTCCCTGCAGCTTTTATTTCTTCCTTGACTTCTACAAGCCGATCTATCACTAAGTCTTCTCCATCATCTTTCTCCTGCATGAGTCCTTGGAATATTTCATTCCATTTCTCTCTAACCTGACTTAACGGCATTCCATCTTTAGCATCACATTCACATCTACTATTATAGCCATAACCGCTTCCAACTCCTCCAATTGCTCAGTTAAATTATTAACTGCTTCCTGAATTTCATCCTTATGCTTGCTCAAAAAACCAATCCTAAACTTAATGATACGAGAAGTCTTTTCTACAAAATCTTTATTATCATCTTCGAGTATAGATTCTTCTAGAAGAGTAGTTAGAGGCAATGTATTTATCTTCTCTAACTTTTCACTATACTCTTTGTACTCTTCTTCTAACTTCTCAGATGCCTCAATATATTGATGCATCTCTTTTATTACTTCTTCTACCTCCTTATAAGTTTCAAATCCTTTTTCCAAGACCTCACCTACCTCCCAGTTCACTTTGTCTATCCATTTTTCAACCATCTCCACCTTACCTCTAACCTACACCAAATCATCAACCTCCTTTTTGCTTAGCAAAACAGGAGTCTCAATTGCTGCAACTTGTTGTGACCTTGGAGAGGAGACACTCTTCAATAATAAATGTAACTGATCCAATTGAGCCTTAAGCTCATCTTTCTTTTGTTTGTCCTTCATCATCCTTGATTTTGTCGTTGAAGCCACCACATCAATCAGATTCATTTGTTGATTTCTAGTGGGTCTTCCCAAGTTAACCATACTCAATTGATAGTCTGTGAGCTGCATATCCCCTACCTCCTTTTCAATCATAGGCATGGCACATTCCGAAACTATCTCCCCTTTATCTGTGAGTCTGGTAGAATGCAAAAATTTAACCCTCTTCTTAGGCCTTTCCTGTTCAATCTCCTTCATCATGTCCACCCAATTAAGAGGTTGAGGAGATTTTCTAGCTCTCTTCTTCAAATCTAATTTCAACCATGTAGGAGCACTAGGAGTCATCATTATGGAAGAGGAAGTAGCAATGGTAGAGGATGGCTGAATATCTACCTCAGGTTGAGAATCAACCTTTGCCTTTTCTTGTTGCTCCTACAGCACATGCATCTGCACCAACTTCTCAGCCTCTTCTCTATCTCTTTGTTCCTGTATTTTCCTGTCTTCTTCTTCTATTCTCAATCTCTCCTCTTCCATCTGATCCTTCTCTACCTTTTCTTTCTCTAAGGCTTCTCTTTCCAACCGTTCTGCCTCTAAAGCTTTAAGTCTTGCAGCTTCAGCCTCTTCTTCTTTTTGCTTCCTTTCAGTTTCTTCCTTTTTTATCCTTTCCATATCCAAGGCTATGAGTTTCTTTGCCTTTTCCCTTTCTTCCTCAGCTTGCTATTTTTTTACTAGCTCTTCAGCCTCTTTTTCTTTTCTTAGAGCTTCAGCTTCTTGTTCTTTCTGTCGAGCCTCCTCTAGAAGCTTCAATCTAGCAACCAGGGCTTCCTTTTCTCTTCGATTTCTTGCTTTCTCCTCCTCGAGATCATGGATCTTCTGTATCAGTTCCAGCTTGTCATTTTCTGCCTTGACCTTGATCTCATGCTCTCATTGCCTCATTTGCTCCTCCATTGTATCAGTTGTTGTCCTTGTTTCAACTTCTTTTACCTTTGATTGCTGTTGTTGAAGTAGAGCATTAGCTTGCAACTTTGTCTACATTTCCTTTTGTTTCTCTACAGCAGCCCTTGCATCAGATTCTCTGGTAGCATCTTCAAACTGTTTCCATTGTTCTTTCGGTGTAAGAATCTGCTCAACAGTATAATCTAGAGGTACATTTTCTTGCAAGTTCTTCTCTGACAGAGTTTCATCCGAGTCTATCTCAATTTCTACCAATTCTTCCTCCACTTCTTTTCCTTTAGTAGCTTCAGCCATGGCATAAAGTACTCCTTGAACTTCTTTACTTTTCTTTCTTGTGAGTGGGCCTTGTGCGGATGACTCACCCAATGCGGGCATAGGAACAACAAATTCAATTGGAACATCTCCCTCGGGTGTCTCTTCTTCTTCATCAACTACCTCCAACTCTATTTCTTCAACATCAGGAGGAAAGAATTCTAATGGTTCCTTGGAAGGTGCCTTTCTTTTAATCCTCTTATACCCTTTACCTTTCTTGAGCATTGGTCCCTGAGGAGCTTGAGTTCTCATCATCAACCATTGCACACTTCTATCCAAGACTGTTCTTCCCAGTTTCTTAATGTCAATCATTTCTTCTTCATTACAGTCTATTGGATCTATGTTTTTGGTTCCAATATTCAAAGCTTCATATGAGGGATCTAATACCATTCCATCATCCACCAAAGTGTCAGGAATATTATCTTTAATACCCAGCTCTACCATAAGTGAGACTGGTAATCTTTCATAATTCTTCTTCCTTAAGTCAAATTCATCCTGCCTATCACACCAAAAATCCTCTAACAAATTAAAATGTCTAGTAAATACTGAAGGTAATAAAGCATCCATCTTCTTCTTTGGATCAAAATACTTATGACCTATATACAATCCCAATTTTAATTGTATCAACTCATTACAAACCACCTTAGATGCCTTCAAGTGTTGACAGCCATATTCCCCCAGTGTCATAGGAAACTTATGGCATCCTATCTTGTGTTTCATCCCAAATCTAGCATTAACTCCAATGGCTTGATATACAAATTCCATAAGCACTATTCTATTACTGCAGCATCTTGGAAGTAAATGGGGATGACCTTCAAACCCAAACAATCTGAAGTATGTAAATTTGGGGTATTGGATGTACCAACTTCCCCATTCAAAAATGAATGCCATAGCCTCTTGGCTTAACCTGTATCCTGCATCTCCACTCAACTGGTTGATAACCACATATAAAAAGGCATCATTGACTCTCCTGAAGTGATTCTCAGCAACCTGAAGGGATAATTGATCATAGTGTTCCCACACCTTCCTTTGTCCATCCAAGACTCCCATTATACCTACTTTATTTAATCCTAGGAAAATCCCCATTCTTGCCATAGCATAGACCACATATGAAGTCATGAAGAAAGATTTGGTCTGTCTGACCCTTGTGAGCTGATCATGTATGGCATCAGAAACAATCATTGACCAATCAAATTGATAATCACCCTGAAAGATCACTTGAATAAAATGAAACATCCATTCCTTGAAATGGAAGGCATCCCTCTTCCCAAACACTCTAGACAGCATCAATATCAAATCAAATATGTCCTTCTTGAAGTCTGCCCTCTTTGGTTGGTCTGCCAGTTTGCTTAAAGACCTCTTCTCGATGCTTAACCATCTTTTGTTTAAATGAGACTTATTGGAGTCTTTATGCTTACTATATTTCTCCAATGCCTCAGCCTCAGTTAACTTCACTAAATTCTTGGGATCAGGAACATTGAATATGCTTTGGAACATCTGCGGATTAAGATCTATAATCACATTATTCTGTGAATCCATGCATAATCTTGTAGCTGGATTATAAGTACTGGCCACTATACATATCAACTCCGAACACTGAACTGACAAAGGAAACACAGTGATATGTGCAAGACCAGAGTCAACAATCCTTTGAGTTCTCCCTATCAAGTTTCCCCTTTCTGCAAGGTCTCTTCATGCAATTCTTCAAAACTATAGTGGCCCAGATTAGTATCTGTGATATCTGACCAGTCTGATTCCACCTTTCTCGCCTTCACCACCGGATTCCTATGATCATACCTTAAGGTATAAGGTAGCTATTCTGGTTTCACCTTCTTGATTTTTGGTGCTGTCTTTGACATTCCAACCGGTTGATTCCTTCGAGCAGCCTCTCCTGACGTTCCTGACATCTCTCAAATCTCCTGCAAGCAAACCTCTCATTAGACCTTCAAATAAATCATTACAAAACATGTTTTAAAAACATACCTGTTACATATACATCGGAGTCAGAACCAGACAGAAGCTCAAAACAAGCGCTTTTACAAAACTGGTGGACTCGGAGCAAAAACCGATATAAGAACTTCACCTAATAACAAACGGGCTTGGAGTCAGAATCGGGGAAGTTATCGGAACCAGGATCAGAATGAAAAAGGGATTTGGTTTTTCTTTGAACTCTCTTCTTTTCATATTCTATTTCCATTCTGCCTCCGCCTCTGATTTAGTTATCGTTACTTCGACAAAAGACTCCCCACTATATGCAGAGCCGGACACAGGATGAAAACAGAACTGATAACCTTTACAAACAAAATTCTTAAGTTCAAGATTAGTTCCGATCCCGCCTCCGCTAATTATCACATACTTCAAGAAAACCTTTTAGAACTCGAAATTGAAAACGAGATAACCATGGAATTGATAACTTTGGTAAAAACAAAACTCTTATGCCCATACCCATTGTAATCCTGCCTCCGCCTATGCTAATCATGACATCATCAAATTTATTCATTTTCATCATAACTTCATGATTAAACCTAGGTCGCCATAAAATGGCAAAGGAGCTTAAAAACTCTACCCTCATATGACCGTGGGGAACAATTGTATTTTAGAGCCATTTATTTAAATCTTATTTAAAGTAATTGCAAAGACTAACGAAACCCTAATCTAACAAACTTAATAAAACTAGGGCACGGGTTTTAAAACCCTGCCATTCTACCAAATGACGAAACCCTAAATTAAACAATAAATCTAATCTACCTTAACTCACTGTAAAATCTCTAACCTACCTCACTGTAAATTCTTAATCTAACTCACACCATAAGAAACCTTTAATCTAATCTAAATCTACTGCAAATCAAAAATGACACGACACCATCACGATTAAGACGTGAAAGCGACAATGCCCAAAAATAGAAAGAAACGACACTATAAAACAAGACAACAAAGATTAAAACAAAACAAAACAAGTCGAAACAAGAACCTGCTCATTCAATCACATCGATGATCATAAAATTGCTTTAAAACACAATGATTGAACATGCGAACAGATACAAAGAAAAACACAACCAGGAAATAAACAATGAACAACAAAGATAAAAGACCTACCTCAAATGCAAACAAAGCCACGCTAACTTTCTGAATCAATTCGCACACAATATCCCTTCTCTATCTCAATCAATTTTCTCAAACAAACTCTGCTATTGCTCTTTGCACTCTCAGACTTGTAATAATCACAATAATGATTAGCTTTAACCCTTAATAAAGAAAAATATGTGAATTTCTACCTACATCGGCAACCACCATTAATACATTAAAACGCAATAAAGGCGGAGTCAGAACTGTAAGAGAACAAACATTGGTCTGCAATGCAACTTCAGTCAAAAATTCAACGACAAAAATTGGCGAGGTCGGAACTAAAATGGAAACAGGATCTTAAAATCATAAAATTTCCAAACTTTATCCCCATTCCGACTCCGAGTCCGACAACTAAAAACAAAACAAAAATAAAAACAAAAAGTTAAGTAAAAGACCAACCTAATAAAACAAAACACAAAAAAAAACCGAGACAAACAAACACTAAAAATGGAGCGGAGGCGGGATCGGAATTGAATTTGATTTTGCAAATTTTGATAACAACCATCCCAATTCCCACTCCGGCTCCGCTTCCGCCAAAGAGCAAAAACAAAGGCAAAGAAAAGACTGTCGGGATAGAACCAAAAAAACAAGCCTCAAAAGAACTTTCAGAACCCGATTCATCTCCGGTTCCGACTCCGATAGAGAAATCAAAGAAAAACAAAGTATTGGGAAAACTAGACTCCAAACTTTGTTCCAAAAAAAACTAAGTACAAAAAAACACAAAGGGGGACCCATTTTGACCAAGGAAAAAGATGGGGTGGTTATGCAAGGCATAACACAAAGTAAAGATAGTAATGGGTACATATCAATGTTGTTTGCATTCACCATGACATACATACATATCTATACACAGGGGAAACATATTGTCAACCACTGTGGTTAATGGGGGCATCAATGTTCCATAGAATAGTTAAAATACAGATTATCATTCCAAGGATGTCTCAGTATGTATCAATATTGTTTGAATCTAGTATGGTATATAGGCATATTTGTAAATAGGAGAAATAAAGGAAAACATAACAAAACAAAGCATGGTCCATCACTATGATCAATTGTGGTGCCACTCTTCCATATAACATTTAAAATATAGTCTATTATTCCCCATGTAGAGATATATATGTATCTCTTGTTTTGTGGACATGGATGCAACACAATAAAATAGTTAAATTTATACACTTTTTTCTTATTTTTGACAAGCCATTGTTGTTCATGGTTCTCTAGACTTGGCTATGCTGGCACATTTATCGATAAGGTGTTGGTGGGGAAAATAATTTCTAATTTATGCCTTCCATTTCATCGCTATGGTTGCAATGTAGGAAAATAGTGAACACTATACAATTTATGGTGATTTCCATAAAGCATTCTTGATTGTTGCATTGTAGTGTAGGTTGCATCATTTCAATTTCAACAAGATGTTGTTGACAAGGCTACATTGTTTCAATATTCAACAAGTTGGTGTTTGCAAAAGGTTGTATTATTTTCTAATACAAATATTGTTTGATTTATGGCTTACATGTATTGCTTTTAAAACCATCACCCCATGTAAAGAACAACCAAAGAAAACGTCCAACTACCTTCACAAAAGATTAACAATGGCTAATCAAGCTTGCACCTTCATAGGAGCTCACCAATGTGGCATCAACATTGATTGTTATATGCCTATTATGTAGTTACAAGGGTTGCATAGAATCTCACTATTGTGGCATTAGCATTAATTGTTGTGTGGTTTTCATCTAGGAGCAATGGTTGTAATAACACCTGCTATTTTAAACAACAGGGAAGATACCAGAAGCCTGCATAAATTCCAATGAGGCATTGATGGGTGTTGTTTTGTGGCTTTTCCTGCTACCAAAGATGCAAGCCAAAACATGGAGCTTTTTTTAAAGGTTTGTTATTGTGATTTTTTTTTGTTTTTGTGGGTTTTTTCATCTCGGCCACTGTTGCAACCAATGTTGTTTTATTTATGGATTTGATGTGGGGACGATGGTTGCAACACAATAAAATAGTTAATGTTATATAGTTCATGTCATATTTCCTTCTTTAGTTATGTGCCATATAATTTTCCCCATGTGCAAATATGTATATTTGTGAAATTAGATGCATCCAACACACATATCTAAGGTAGCCTGTATAATAAGTGCAATAATAAACATTGATATCACGATTGAATATGGTGGTGGACAATGTATGCATGCCTGCCACAAAATAGCGCATACATCACACACCACTATGAGAAATGGTAAAATCAATGTTCCGTATTGCACTCACTATACAGCCTACCATTCTAATTCCTTTTTTGAGTCTGAAATAAATTATAACTGACAAGGTGTATTTAACTTTAGTTCCCCCAAACAATAAATATCGCTTGCAGTATATCTAAATGTTCTCTACATCTAACCTCACATACATACATATTTGTACATAGCAAAAGAGAAATGAATCACAACAAAAGAAACACACACTTTTTTGTGTTTCTATATTTCAAAGCAACAGTTTTGTACATATGCATCCCAACACATGCAATACATATATATGCAGCTGCAAAACAAAAGATATGCTGATATACATATATATATCTGAATATAGATGCACATATATACACATTCTTGATTGTACTCTACAAAAGACTATATTGTCTATTCAAACCAATTTTTTTTCCTTTATGGTTCACCTTTTTTGGCAATGGTTTTGATTAGGTTTGGTACTGTCAATTTTTATATCTTTTGTAGCTTTTTGGCATCTCTTCTAGGCTTTCATTTTTCTTTTCCCATGTGAAAATATGTATGTATGTCAAATTACATGTACACAACATCCAAATATACTCAAAATTACATGTAGACGACATCCATATATACCCGGGACACAAAACGCAAACCATAAATAAAACAATATTCATTTTCACAAACTACATAGTGTTTTTTCAACAGCATCTTATCGAAATTCAAAACAATCAACACTACCTTATCGCAAACCAAATAATATAGCCTGCCACAAACCAACACCAACTTATAATGTGTAACAAAAAAGATAGGCTCTCTAAATGAAACAATAATCATTTCAACATCAACATAGATAATTTGGTATTAAACAACACCTTATCAAAAATGACCATATACATAGATACACGCCCACACATACATATAAACATTCAAATAGTGAACACCAATTGTGCATATATAACACTATGTGGCAATCAAACAATACAAGAACAAAACAACTATACTGATATGAAAAACTTGACATATCTATATATAGATAAAAACATAACCTCAAAGATATAGGCCAAAAATTCATATGCAAACATACACACTCACACCGTAAATAGAACAATAATGGCCTGAATAGTGACCTAGGAAATTCTTTCTTCCAAGAGAGCCCTACTGGGAAAGAAATAATATTTCCAAAGCTAGAGACAAACATTCAACAATGCCTCATGGATAACAACAAAAATTCTATGACATATACTACTGTATTGTGGTTCGAATACAAAATGATATAGCCAAAGCTAGAGAACAACACTCAACAATGGCATATAGGCATTGAGAATAGAAAATAGCAATTGTGCACTATCTAATTTTCAATAGGATTCTTTTGAAAAGGCACAATTACTTTAATTTTTGATAAGGCATTGTTCAAAAAAGACTATATTGTTTGTTAAAAGCAATATTGTTCAATTATGGTTGGTGTTTTGTGGCTATCATTTTGCATGGGTTTTGTGGTTGTGGTTCTTTGTTTCTATTCTTCTATACATGGCACATCCCGCTGCACCCACAAGGTATGCCTACATCTTAAATTTTCAATTTATTGCACATGTATCCAAGTGCTTCTGCAACCTCTCCCTAAGGCCACCACCAAGGCCTAGAAACCGAGGTGGATGACAGATAGTCGGGTTGGTTGTCGAGAATTCTAACCAAAGTTCAAGAACATCTACCACCTTTTTTTACAGCTGCTAGAAGGCTTAGTAGAATAGTTAATGTTAGACAATTTATCTTTGATTCCATTAGCCATTGCTGATTATTGTTCTCTAGCTTAGGCTATATTGTTTCATTTTTTATAAGGTATTGTTGAAAAGGCTATTTTATTTCAATTTTCGATAGGGTTCTATTTAAAAGGCTATATTGTTTCAATTTTGGATAGGCTTCTATTGAGGAAAAATCATTTTTTTGGCTGGGTTTGTTACTATGAATCTTTGTAGCTTTCTTTCTATGACTTTCATTTGTTGGCTATGTTTACAACAAAATAAAAATGTTGGAATTTTGTGGTATCATTTTGCATGGGTTTTGTGGCTATTTTTTTGCATGAGCTTTCCCTCCTCACTCATAGCTATCTTCAACAACAAGGTAAACCTATAGAACGACACCCAACAATGTGTTGGGTCTCAAAAACGCAGGTTTGAATGAACCGCGAGAGGTTACCACACTCTCACTACGTTAATGTCCAACTAACAAGGCCAACCAATATGGTTGAACCCTCTACTCTTAAGGCTCTGCTAAACCAAGGCAGGTGCACCTATATGAATGACACAAATTTTGAATTATGTTTCCTACTCGACCTCACTATCCACAAATGGCAATTTGATAGTGGAAAGATATGATCCTAATTTGGTATAAATTGTATATGCAATATCAAGGTATGAATTAATATGTTCAATTAAGAGATTTCAAATGAAATGAATAAAGCTAATGTAATGAAAATAAGGGAGACCAGTGCCTTATTGGGTAAAATGGAGTCAAATGAAATCCTTCGATGAGTGGTTTCTATCTAGCAAGTTCTCTGATCATTTGGCATACAATTATGAGTTTATAACTGGTATAAACATGCAAGGATGTAATTGATAAACCCTACTTGAGGTAGAATACCAAATCTAATTATCTGATTCTTCTTACTGATCCAAATAACATTCCCAGATTACTGTAATTGATTGAAAGGAATTTAATTCTTCATTAAAGAACCAAATAAATCAAATCACACAAACAAAAAATGTGCACTGATAAATCAAACATATACTTGATACTTCAATTTAAACAATCAAGAAACATCAGATTGGAGACAATCAAATAATCGCAAGAATCCAACAAACAATTGATACCAAAATGAAACCACTAAATCAACAGTCTTTCATTATCTTCCTCAAAATTCATACATGAAACATAGTCTTCTTGAATGCCATCATTCTGAAAATATTGTGCTTACAGAAATCTATCCTATTCTAATTCTCCCTTTCTTCTACTATAAACAACGAATATTTATACATTTATACAGAAAGCCATAAGTGAACCGCAGACATGTGCTCTGTGTAATCTTGGTGCTTATGTGTATTTGCATCTCCTAACACATCGTGGATCATGATCTCCATCATCATCATTTGTTCATTTTGCTCACATGCTTCATCCAACGTTATATCTTTCACAGTGGCTATCTTCAATATCTCTTGGAGTATTAATTCACATTCACTCTTCCATGTAGCCATTTCTTTCAATTTTCCTTCATCATCACAGAACTTATTCAATCTGTCTTCGACAGCTTCTATCAAACCCTACGCATCCCCTTGTAATTCCTCAAAGAATTCCTTGTGCTTATCCATGATACGGTTAGCATTCTCAATTCCTACAGCATTAGGAGTATCCTTTTTCATCTCCTCAATTCTCTCTTGGATTTTATCACCCACTCTTCTATGTTCTTTTATTGCATCCATGTATTGTGAATGTTTTCCCCAAATTTTATTTAACCAAGTGTTTAAAACGACCTGCCTCCTTTTAATTATTGCAGTAATTGTGTCCATTTTCCCTTGAGAGTATGCACTTGACCCCTCCCAATGGTCCTTCACCTGTGAACTTTAACCTTGGGTGAGCATCTTTGTTGGCCCCATTACATCACCTACCAAGTCCTTTAAACATTCATTTTCTCTCAGCATTCTCTCATTATTGGTTTTGTACATTTCTCTCTCTCTGATCAATGCTTGTATCTGGGCTTTATTCAATTTTTCTATATTGATCCCAATTTCTGCAGTTGCAACCAGATCAGCCTCTCCAGCCTTCAAAGTCATGACATGTCCAAATTCCTTCTCAGTATCAATGACAACTGACTTCTTGTGAGGGGGATATAAAGCCCAAATAATCAATGTCTCTTCATCAGGATTGTATCTTGATCATGTATACACTCTGTCACCTTTTCTATACTGAGCTTGTGTGTAGCATTGTTGTCCTTCAGGAAACTGTCAAAAACCAATGCGGAGTTGAGATCTAACCTTGGGAAAATCATGACACCAGCCTTTTCTAACATCTCTCTCCCTTTCTCAGGGGTCATGTTTGTCATCTCTTTATCCACCTCATGCCTCAAGTTTTTTAACAACTGCTTCTCATTTCCTGGTGTGACATTGTCAACCAGTCCTCTTATTTCTTTTCCTTTTTGTTTGTATAAATTTTTTTTGAATTCAGAGGTTTTCACAAATTCATCATCTACTATAAAATATCTATATTCTTCATGTCTTGTATCCACATCCACAGCTTCCTCAATATTTATCTCTCTGGTAGAATAGGTGTAATCCTAAGTCCTTGTCCTCGATACCTTCCTGGATGGGGCCTTGTGGCCTATCAGCCTCTAATACTTCTTTACTTGGAAGACAACAACTCAACATCTATCAAGTCTTGATCATGCTTCTCAATCACCATTTCTGCTTCTTCTGCTTCTAAGTTTCTGATTATGTCATCAGATTGATAGGGCACATGTTGATACCCTCCAAAGTTTATCCTCTGTCTGGCAGAATGGATATATCCCTTTGGATCAAAGTTTTTCCTTGATGGTGCTTTTCTCATGTTATAATGCAATAACTTATCCAGAATTAAATTCTAGCCCTCCTTTGCGAACACAATAAAATCACCAAAACACAATGTACTTGGCATAAAAGCTTGCTTCCCATAAGAACTTAAGTTCATGACACTAGAGAAATCCATTTTCCTAACAATCTCCAAGTATGCAACTCTATCTAGAACTGTCCTAGGTAAAATAAATGGAGTATCTTCAAAACCATAAACCCTAATCATAGTGGCATTTTCTAAACAATACCGATCCCCCCAGTTGTGGCTGATTGGTCCATTATAATCCTTAGGCCTGAGAAACCTCTTTATTTCATTAGACAAGGAATAGTCACAAGGATGATTATAAAACCTATACAAAGGCTTCGCAAAGTACTCTTCAAAATGCAAGAAATTAGAATTAGCAAACCTGTTGTCCCAAACAACAGTCCACAACTGAATAGGCAATGGCTTGCCTTCCTTATCAAACTGCAAAATCCTCAGCTCCTGGGGACACAATCCTAATTCATGTCCAAAATATAGCACCAAATGCATCAACAGTGAATAATTCCTGAGGTACAGGACAGAGGCTCCTATATTTATTGCCATCAACCCTACATCCAGCTCTTTAAATACATGTGAAGCATAATCAAAAGACCTGGAATTATGATATTGAACATCTGCAGCAATCACCATAGGTATAACTATCATATGCTTTGGGACCTCCATCCCCAATACCTGTCCCACTAAAAAATAAGTGTACTTTATGTAGGGTTCGAAGAGATCCACATGAAATGGTGATCCCTCACTGTCTTCCATCGGATTCAGTTTTCCATGGCACCTAATTCTATGCAAGGCTAACCTCCAACCCTTGTAAATGGTATCCATTCTTCTGAATTCACTCTTGAGCTCCTCACTTATGATCTTCTCATTACATATTCCTTCTTACTTGAAAAACTCGCTTATTGCATTCTCAAACACATGTATCACCAGGTTCCCAGATAAATCACATATGGCCCTATTCTTTGGATTATAATGACCAGCCAATAATTTCACCGATTCAACATCAACAAAAACATTAGGGCACACCAGTTTTCCCAAATTGAGCCTCCATGGATTACATACTGGCTCAAAGCGATTTCTTCTATGGTAATGGAAATTAAACAATTCATATCCTCTGATTAGGGTCCAAACATCTCCTATGAACTTGCATTTGTCATCCAATTTATCTATTTCTGCCTTAAGTTGTGCAGAATGCCTAGCTTTAGGTCCTGAACCAGGTAGCTAGTTTATGAGATCTTGGTTTAATTTTCTCTTGGTGCCCTTTGGTTGTAGTTCAGTTTTTTTCCTTTTTCCCTTTGGTTGACTACCCTCCCCATGTTTTCTTCCTTTCATCTTTTCTAAACTAGTGCCTTTCATTTTCAAAATTCATAAATTTTCAGAGGATGAGAAACTTACTGTATTTCGCCTGCGAATCCAAGTTAGACAAACGCCTTAATTTTTATGCTCGTTCCCTTGCTCTCCTTCACTGCCAATTCTATGAAACAATGATTTCAATTGAGCTCACCCTGATTTGCAAAATATTGTATGCTTCATGGCACCATTAATGTCTTCACTGAGACATGAATGCAAATTTTTTTTCAAAATTCTCGCTATCACATCGGGGATCATATCAGCAAGACATTTCAAATCTCTAGCCGATCCGTCTGTTCAACGTTCACCCATCCACCAAGACGTCTTGTAGTTCCCTAGACATCACAAGTCTCCCCGATAGTTTTCTCTTTTTGCTTTTTATATCGCCATGACCTTCACCAAAGAAAACTATCACCTAGACTTAACGAATTGGGCCAATGATTCTTCACTTCACTCTGAAAGCTCTTTGTCTCACCAAGATGTTCACTTTGTCAATTTAAGTCACTGAGACCAAATTATTTTCCTGCCGACAGAATAATATTCACCATGATGTCTCTTAGATCTCCCCGCTAAAACTTATCTCACCGATACACTTTTTCTTTGGCTAGACTACGCTCATTGTCTCTTTGACAACTTTTATTTTTGTATACTTAGTTCTGTCGGTATAACACGAGGGGTCGGTGAGACTCCTCAAACTCTTCCCGGCGTCATTGTCTTACCGAATGAGTCTTCTTTTCACTTTATCGGCAAGACCAGTGAACGCTTCGGGCAGTCCTTTGAAATCTCACCCTGATGACCATAGTCTGGCCAATACACTATATTATACTCCAATCGGTGAAAATAAATTAAGCTCAATATGACCTCACATCGTCATGCTGATACCTTTTATCTTACTAATAGGAAATGTAAACCCGCATTCTCTTGGTATATATCCTCATCAGTATGACACTTCTGATGTCTTGCCGATATATTGAAGAAATGTATATTATTATTGGTGAGACCTGCATCAACTTATGCCAATATTTTCAAATGTTAAAGATTTAATGTCAGATGAATTTTATGGGGCTATATGAAAAAATTTAACCCGGACTATGGTGAAAAAATGCTATGTGAGAAAATTTTATGTCTGTAATATGAACTTCTTGGGAAACTAATTAGCATGAAGGGTTGACGAGGTTATCAAAATTTCACAGTTCCAACACAATGCCTTATCAAAAATTGCATAGACATTCACTTTATTTTCCAAGGATTTAAAAGGGTAGGTATTACTTACAACCATCATCGCTACATAGAAACCTTACAACAATTAATTCAGATGCCATTTCACTGGACCTCTCTATCGACATGCCAAACACTTTTTTAAAAAAATCTTCCACCTTCTCACCAATCCCAAGAAGCTCAAAAACTAGGAAGGTTGTGAAAAATCCTAACCAAAGGTCACACAAATACCCTATCAGCTAAAATTGCAACAATAAAGCCTTTTCACCAGAACCACACACAACAATCACTTATTGAAAATTACATAGACAAATTCGTTATGTTTTCTAAGGACTTAAATGGCAGGTGTTACTTACAACCATTACCACTACATGGAAAGCATACAACAATCAAAATATAACAGTGAAAAGCCCATTGAAAACCTTCATCATACACTACGGATCATAAATTGAAGTGTATTAGTTTGAACAATGATTCAGATGAAAAAACCCACCCAAACACAACAATTCACAAAACACAGTAATTCACAGCAACAATCGAACAGAAAAAACAAAGAATATTCCCTTCCAGCCTTCGCGGCTACATTGATTCAATAAATGAAAAATTATGCCCTAAGCCGCTATAGAGGAATGTTACAACAATTAATATAGATGCCATTTCGTTTGACCTCTTTATTGACATGCCACACACTTCTTAAAAATAATCCACCACCTTTTCACTGATGTTGGGAAGCTCAAAAACTAGGGAGGCTATGAAAAATTCCGACCAAAGGTCACACAAATAGCCTATTAGCTAAAATTGCAACAATATAGCCTTTTCACCAGCACCTTATGGAGAATGACACACTATAGGCCAAGGTAGACAACAACAATCGACAAAAACTATGTGATAGCAACAATTTTATTTTGTTGCAAACACAACTAGAAAACGGATAACAAGCAAAATAGCTATATTGATATTTAAAACTGGAGACATCCATATTTACATAAACACATCACCTAGAAGAACATGTATGTAATGAATATAAAAACATACACATTGACACATTAAATGAAACAAAAATGGTTTGAACACCATCCTAGGGAATTCTTTTTTTGAACATAACCTTATCAAAAAGAAAACAATATAGCTATAAACTAATGGATTTCAAAAATTGAGCAGACATTTGCTATATTTTCTAAAGCTTTAAAAGGTGGTTTTTACTTACAACCATGGGAAGAGGTGGATATCAAAAGAAGCCCTTTGTGATATTGTTTTATTTGTGGTTTGCGGTTTCTAGCAAGCTATATTGTTTGATTTTCAATAACATGGTATTGATTGTTTTAAATTTTGATAGGAGGTTGTTCAGAAAACACTCATTTATGGTTCATTTTTTTTGTCTGTGGATTTGCATGAGTCTGTTACTGTGATTTTTTTAGGGTTTCTCTTTATGGCCCCCATTTTGTGGCTATTGTTGCAACTGAATAAATTTGTTAACATTATACAGTTTTTTGCAAGGTTCCAGAAGCAAGGCAACGTGGACAAAGGGTTCAAGAAACATAGAAAATTCTTTATTCAATAGTAACTTATCGAATATTACCATATACACACATACACGGCCACACATACACCTACACATTCAAATAGCAAACACCAATTCTCCAGATATAACACTATGCGACAATCCAACCACACAAGAACTAAACCCCCAAAAGGCTAAAATTCATAGTAAGAAACCCATGCAAAATCATCTCCGTAAAATTTGAACCATATATCAAACAATATTGGTTCCAACGAACTATATAGTCTTTTTTCAAAAAAAAACTTTTCGAAAAGGAAACAATATACCCTAAGCTAGAGAACAAAAATCAACACTACCTTATGGAAAACAATGCAAAATGCATAGCATTAACTATTTTAATGTAAACTACATAACATTAACTATTTTATTCCATTCCAACCATCCCTAGAAAATATTGCTTTCAACGGTGACCCAGATCGAAAACCCATAAAACACAAAAATCTCATAGTAACAGACCGATTCAAAACCTTCACCATAAAAAGTGAACCATAAATGAATCAGTATTGGTTTGAACAACTACCCATATGAAAAAGTGAAAAAAAACACACAAGCTTAACTATTTTGCAACCATTCATAGAAAACTGGATCCATAAACGAAACAATATAGCCTAATCTATAGAGTTGCAACAATCACCACAAAATGAAAGCCATAAATCAAACAATATTGGTATCAACAGTCACCCAAATAGGAAAACCCGCATTACACAAAAAATCCCACTAAAAACACCCATGCAAAACCATCCCCACAAAAGTTGAACCATCAATCAAACAATTTTTGTTTCAACAAACTATACAGTCTTTTTTCAACAATCCCTTATCGAAAAATAAATAATATAGACTAAGCTAGAGAAAAACAATCAACACTTCCTTCCACCCTTCGCGACTACGTGGAAACCATAAATGAAACAATATAACCTAAACTATAGAACAACAATCAAAAATGCCCTTTGAAAAATAACATAATATATTTTCCAAACACTCGACAAATGATTTTTTCAGTATGCACCTCTTCCCGCATCTCTTCACGCTTACTTCAAATGCACCTCTTTCGGCTTGCTTTCTCTCTGCTCCCTTCTTTCTTCAAGACCTACAAAAAATGGAAAAAGAATTATCACAACCAACACTTTTGCACTGCTTTTGTGACCATCACCCCATGCAAAAAACATAGAATAACCTCCAAAAACCTTCACAAAAACTCCATAACCGATGGTCGCACTTGTACCTTCATAGAATCTTGCCCTCCTCACTCACAACTTTCAAGAATGAGATAAACCTAGAGAACGACACCCAACAATGCCTTATCAAAAATTGCTAAGATATTCGCTTTGTTTTCCAAGGATTTTAATGGGAAACTATTACTTACAACCATTGCCACTACATTGAAACCTTACAAAAATTAATGTTGATGACATTTTTCTGGCCTTCTCTATTAGCGCGCCATACACTTTTTATAAAAAAACAATCCGCCACCTTTTTCTCGACGCCGAGAAGCTCAAAAACTGGGAAGGCTAACAAAAATTCGAACCAAATTTCACACAAAATCAAAAATTGCGTAGACATTCGCTTATTTTTCCAAGGATTTCAAACTGCAGGTGTTACTTACAACCATTGCCACCACATGGAAACCTTCCAACAATTAATTTTGATGCCATTTCGCTAGCCTTCTCTATCGGCATGCCAAAAGATTTTTTTTTAAATTAAAAATCAATCTGCCACCTTTTCCCCGAAGTTGAAAAGTTCAAAAACTAGGAAGGCTGACAAAAATTCTGACCAAAGTTCACACAAATAGCCTATCAGCTAATTAGAAACTAAATCTACATTAAAAAATCTAAGTCTAAATTAGAAATTAGATCTAAATTAAAGACTAAAACCTAAATTTTAAAAAGAGCTAAATCTAAATTAAAAATTAAAAATTAAAATCAAAATTAAAAATTAAAATCTAAATTAAAAGTTAAAATCTAAATTAAAATCTAAAAAGTTAAATTAAAAGTTAAAAGTTAAATCTAACTTAAAAATCAAATCTAAATGAGATTAAGACATCTAACTCTAATCGAAATTAGAAAAATAAAACAATCCATATTCTAATATCTAAATTTAAAGTTAATCTAAATCAAAACTAAAACTAAAATCTAAATTAAAACTAATTCTAAACTAAAAATCAAATCTAAAATAAATGCTATCAAAATGGGATGATGTCAAAGTTTCTCCCATTGCACAAATCATGACTGCAGTAGAAATCAAGAGGCTCTCTCTTTTCAATCTTTTGTTTGTGCTTGGGAATAAGCTGGAGGCTTTTCAAGTAGGTTATGAATCCCAAGAGACTGAGATAAATCCTTTAGAAGATATGCAATGGTAGAGGAATTATCACTCAATCAATGTCAACAATTTAAAACAAGCACAAAATTCTGTAAAAAAAAATGTTTCAACACATATCTTGCAAGCAAATAATTTAATTCAGACCATTTCTTGCAAACATAAATTTGTTGAGGAGATACTAATTTGCTTTCACATAGTGAATAAGGCTTTTAATTTATTTTGAGTATCACTCAAGTATTTTATTTGGGATTTTCATTTTTTTTTTCAATTTGTTATATATTTGATTGATGTAACTATTAAAATGCAGCTATGAAATGAAATCTATGAAAATGTAGCTATGAGATTTTTATTTTTTTATCATTTTTTTATTATTTTTTATTTTATGAAAGTGCAACTATGATAATATGGTCAAATCTGAATACTTCCATGAGCCATTAACAAAAATTGCAATTAAAATGTATGCATCCTTCACAGTGGGTTTACCATTTTGTAGATGTTGAAAACTGAAAAATGATCTTAAACTATAAACTCAAATCAAAATTTCAACATAACTCCAATGAAGCGTTTCTAAATAAATGCAAATGCAATAAACATAAATAAACTATACAAAATCAAAACATGTGCATTTAAAGGAAAGCTAACTCCATTGTCATCCTATCATCAAGATCTTGTCTTCAACCATTTTGGTGCCCTCGGATTTTTGCACAAGCACAAATGCTACAAGAGGCTATGATGAATGGATTCAAATGATTTAAAAGTCCCCAAAACGTGAGAAAGAGGAGGTTTTTATAGATGAATGCATAATGTGAAAAAATGAGAAATGAGAAATGAGTGGAGTGATTTATGCCATTATTCATGTTTGGAAGCTCAAAATGTGCAATTTTGAGCTAATTCCATGGAAATGATTTATGAGTTTAATGTGCAATTTTGAGCTAATTTCATGGAATTTGATTTATAAATTTTAAATTATTTAATGAAATATATGAATGCACTTTAATGATTAATGCAAATGGTCAGAGTGAAATGATTTATACAAATGGATGAATTAATGGATGTATAAAATATATGAATATGAATATGATGATGAATGGAAATATTTAATGTACAAGTATAATGATTGTGTATGTGTAATGGATGTATTTAAGTGATTATAGATTAATGATTAATGAAATGGATGAATTAATGATTTATGAAATGGTTAAATGACTTATGAATATGTTGATGATTAATGAAATGATAAATATTTATGAAATGGGATAATGAAATATGCAAATGGATAAATAATGGATAAATGACTAAATGATTATGCAAATGGATTATGGTTATGAATAAATGCTTAGAATATTTTAATGATTTTATGGAGATAAGATATGATTATGTAGATGATCAATTAAAATATGCAATGGATAAAAATAATTATGAGGATATTTTTATGTTTCTACAGCTCTTACTAGCTTTTTGTCTCCATTGTTGCAAGAAATTGGCAAAAGATTCTCCTTTGTTTTTTTTGAGAGTGTACAACTCTTATAGACTAATATCTATGTCAATATTGAAGAAGTGATTGATGAATTTATTAGTGATTTCTTGAAAAAAATTGATGCTAGGAGATAGATGAGAAAACCAATCCATAGCAAGACCTGTTAAGGTTTGAGGGAAGAGATGCATTAAATAAGAATTATTGTAGGCAACCTCCATACACATGACATTGAATTCTTTGACATGGTCCACAAGACTTCCTCTCCCTTTGTATTTATCAAAATTTTGGGATTTCAAATTTGGGAGGGAATGGTACCATTGTGATGTTTCAGTCAAATGGATAAGGACATAGATTTTGTGTATGGGGCCTCTTTGTCTTTCCCATTCAAAGATCCTACATTTCTTGGGATAGCGCCTTGAATTGTGATACTAGATCATCTTATGGGTTCAGTGGAGGAACATATGGTGGGATGATGTATGAGTTGTATGTAGGATTTTGATATGATGTTGTGTTATATGGGGTGTATGGTGGAGTGGGGTTATGTGAAGTTCATTGAGGTGTTGATGTATATGTTCCTAATGCGTTTGTATTGACAATGTTCTGTTGAGGATTACAATAAGAACCTTGTTGTTTTTTGTTGTTGCTGTCATTGGGCATACTACTAAGCTAGTAAGGCTTCTTGTTGTTGTTGTGCCACAAGGGCTTGTTGTTGGGCCTATTGTTGTTGTTGTGCCACTAGGGATTTTTTTTGGACTTGATGTTGTTGATGCACTATGAGGGCTTGTTGTTGGGCCTAATGTTGTTGTTGTGCTACTAAAGATGCGTGATAATCTTGTTGTTGTTGTTCTACTAAGAATGTTTGATAAGCTTGTTGTCGTTGTTGTTGTGTTGCTAAGGCTGCTTGTTGTTGTTGTGTGGCTAAGGCTGCTTGTTGTTGTTGTTTTTGTTATGTGACTAAGGCTTCTTAATGTTGTTGTTGTTGTTGCACATATTATTGATAAGCTTGTTGTGCCTGTTGTAAGGCTAAGGTATGAGTTTTCAATGTAGGACCAGTTGGTTGTTGGGACACTTGTGATGGACGGTGGGTGTTGATGTTTTGGATGGGTTGTGAACTAGTGATGAGAGGTTGGGAGTTCCCTTGGTTTAAAATTCCTTGTAAGATGTAAGATGATGGATTGAGGTGGAGGAATGTAAGTTTGAGGTCCCATTTGATTTTACATAGTGAAAGCGACCGTGGGGAAAGATGAGGATGGTGTCATTAGATTTTGAAATGGTAATGAAATATTAGGACCTTCCATCTATTGATTGAAAAGGTTCCCTTGTCCAATTTTGTAAGGATTCTCTTGTGTGCAAGATGTAGACAAAGGATTACTTGTGTTGATGGGATTCATTACCAAAAGATTTCTTTGAGATGGGTTGATGATGGAAGGGATGGATGTATTTTGTGACACCAATGGTATAGATGAACCAATGGGAGGATTGGGTAAAGATATCCCCATCTGCATTGAGGGTAGACTTTTTGATATAGTATTGACATGCCCTTGTGTAATATCTTGAGACACTTGGTCCATACAAATCTGTGTGATGTTGGGCTCACTTATGGTACTCATGGGTATGGATGAAGAGGAGTGTCCTTGATATGTGAAGATTGTGGTGGAATAATGAAGGTCAAGAGGTGTATATAGTTTCTTGGGATTTTTCAAAGATGGGAGGAGCACCTAAACTAGGTGTACAAGTGGTTGTTGGAGGTGGAGGATTGGTATCAAGGGTACCCACAATTTTATTACTTTCAAATGGAAGAGTTATACCAAAGTCCTTGGCAAGGCCAGTTGTAAGAATAGGAGTAGATGTTTGATTTATCTCTGGTGGTGGAATTGTGAATCCTTGTACCAAATTTTGTACAACAAATGATGGGGAAATAGGAGCTATGTTTTCAAAGGCTTGATGTTCCATTATTTCCTCCCTAATAATCTCAAAGAGATTGTTTGTGATGTCTTCAATCTCATATGGTCCTGACAGAGATGATGGTTGTTGTGATAGGGTGACTTGACTTATTGGATCAAATTCTAGAGGATTTTGATCACTTGAGGTAAATGTGACTTTGGTTTTCTCCATGATTCTCTTGTATTGTGATCTTGTCTTTACAATAAATTTTGGGTCACTTATGGGAGAGTTATGTTGAGATTTATAATGTTTGAACTCTCTAGTTGACTCAAATCTAGGTAAAAGGGACACTCTAAGTATTTTTGGAGCAATGATGATAACGGGGGATGAAAACATGGGTGATATGGAAAGTGATCTTTGCAATCATTTGAGGACAACACTTTTGACTTGAGTTTGATGTTTTAGTGCTAGGATAAATGATGTTTATGAACTTGAGAACCTTTAGGGTAGACTCATGACCTTCAGGATAAACTATTCCAAAGATGATAACTAGCTTAGTTAGGTGCATGGAAAAGGATACATTTCACATACACCATAGCCAAGTTAGAGGCTAGTTCGATAGATGTTGAAGTCAAAAAGTGTTGGTGTATTAGAAATTTTTACAAAGTTTGGTGAAGTGAAGGATGAAATTTTGATAAAGGGGTGAATGAAATGTTTGATGCAATGTTTACTTAGAATGAACCTTTATTTTCCAAGACCAAGGTAGTGAGAATGATGCTAGACCTCTAAAGATTTCAAATCCTAAAGACCCAATGTTGACTTGGATGAGAGGATAGATGGGGATGTGTAAACATATTCGATTCCCCCTAGCTCAAGCATAATAGTTTCTTAACAAGAGGTTACGATTGCAACAAGTATTACAGACCACTTCCTACCAAAATTTGAATTATGATATCTATGTCTATAATGATTGGATGTAGATCTTTCCTTATGAATTTTGATTGTGTGATAGATCATTCAAAGAAGTTTAGTATCATGAAAAAGACCAGGGTTTTGACTCCAAAATAATGCATATAATTCTAGATTGTTCCTTGAAGAGTGTCTATAAAAAAATTCTACCAACTTGTCTCTAATATTGTGAAGCGCTAAAAGGTGTTTCTTGAGAGCTTTTGGAGTAAGATTCCTAAGTTCAAAATGACAACCTGTAGACCTTCTCTTGGGGATTTTTATTTTGTGTGAGATCATTAAAGAAGAAGAATATATTTATTGCCATGTGGGGGGTGGTAATATAGGCCTTCTAGCCAAAAATATCAGCTTTTCGTTCTTCTTTATCTAAGATGGTTGCAACAATTCTCCACTGATTGAATGTTTCCTTGGTTTCAAAATTGAATCTTCTCAAATTGCTAATGATATATGTGTGTTCTCCCTCAATGAATTCAAAGTTCAGTTAAATGATAGCACTTGTAAGTTCGGGTTGTTGAATGGGAGAGATTGGTCTCCAAATGGTCATGTGGGCTTCAATTGTTCTAATTTATCTTGCTTAAGTGAATTATTTTATAAACACTTGTCTTGATTATGTTTTCAAACTAAAAATTTTATGTCCAAAACATCATAACTTTCACAATGTTCATTTTGTGAGAATCATGAGGTTGAAGCCATAATTGCCTATGTTGTCTTTGAAAATAATGGATTGAGATATAATTCAAGATATTTAGAAATCTCTAAGGATAGAAATCCTTAGGAAAATCAGTAATATCAAGGCTTATTCAAGAGGTATCCATATTTAAGCCAAAGTGTTTGAAATTTTCAGGAAGATAGTGAATGTTTGTTTTTGTGACATTTTGGAACCAAGCAATGTATTCAACTAACTCAAAATCATTTACAATCCTAGGTTTGAAATGGTCATACTTTGTTGAGTCCCTACTTGGCTTTCTCCAAACACTAAACAATGCGAACAATTAGAGATTTGGCAACACTAGCTCCCCTCCACGGCACACACTTCTCAGGACCACCAAATCTCAAAATCCTTAAAATCCAGAGATCAAAAGGATTCTCTATTTCTACAATCGAATAGTAAGAATGTGGGGCGGTTTCAAAACAATCGTTCTTGCACCAACAAGTATTAAGGATTTTGGATTCTAAATAGTGGTTCATAATAAGGGCTTTAGGTTTAGGGGGTACTATGATAAACTCTGTCAAAAGGTTTCTCAACCCTTAGACCAAGGGCTTTACACATCATAAAGATACTGGGGGAGAGCTATCATGTACCACATCCCATTGATCATAATTTGCATTGCAACCATACATTTATATAGTGGTTTGGAAGAACTTGGCTTTAGCTCATTACTGCTTGGGTTGTTCCCTCCTTTCGAAGCAAGGAGGTAGGACCTTCTAAAGGTAAAGAATAGCAAGGAAGGACATTTGTAGTTTGATCATCCTATTTTTCATAAAACAAGGAGAGAACACACACCACGCCCTTTCCCTACACTCACAAGGGGTTCATTTTTAATCTGAAATGAAAGATGTAGGTGATTTTGCAAAGTGCTAAGTAATTTTTTTGTTTCTCAAGATCACTAAGTGGGGCAAGAGAATTGCATATGCATTCAATAGCAACGTTGTAAATCAAAACACAAAAAATACTGGTAAATTTTAACACCTCAAAGCAATGATGAGTTTGTTTTAAGCACTGAATGAAATGTTAAGTTGTCTTGTTCAATTTTAAACCAAAAAGAAGATGATGAAATGAGGGTTCAATTTTAGTCTCATTTGGGTGTTCATTTTAAACCCAATTGAAATTTATTAAGGTCCTAAAGCATAAAGTAGAAAGCATGAAAATTTGGGTTATAATAGCTCTAAAGCATCAAACGCTTGTTACAATCATAGAATTTCAAGATAAGAAGGCTTTCTTCACTTTAGCTGCATGTCATCCAACCTAAAAACCATGTTAGCCTAACAACCAGAACAATGTTAGAAGTGTATTAGTGATCTAATGAATTGAGAAAATTAAAGCACATGTCAAAAAAATGATCATTAAACTTCTTACCAAATTTGGGTGTCGCTGCTCACAATAGAGTCGCAATTTGTCATATGGGCATCGCTCTGGTGAATTTGGGCATCGCTCTATGGAAAAAATAGAGAGCACAATAGCATCACTATTTTGTTTGATGTCGCTCTAGTGAATTTGGGGAATCGTCATTTGAAATCTTCAATACATCTATATTTAATTAGCATCGTTGTCTTTTTAATTGGCAACAGGGCATTTAATCGACGTCACAATTTGAAATGGTGATAGTGTCGCTATATGGTAGCACACTTCAAAGGAATCGTTGTATTTGATTTGGGCATTGTTGTATCCTATAAAAAAGAAAAACGAATGGAATTCTAGATAAAAACAAGTTAAATTATCAATTTTCCTTGCTTCAAGCTCCAAAATGTGAGACCAAGGATGTTAGCATGGGTCGATTACGCTTGATCCATGATGAATTGAAGCATAACGTAGCTACTAATACTCAATATTCCAAACAAGATCATTCAAATAAAAGGTGAACTAAACATTTATTGAAATGAAGCATTCAAAATATAAAACATTGAAATGTCTATTCTACCCCATTTGAAACTTATCCTATTTTGGAATTGGTGTTGTGTTGATGTGGAACAATGACCCTTTCCCAATCCTATTATTTGTGAGCCTGTTTCAATGAATTCTACGGAAGAGAATCGATGAAACCATTGTGATAAAGTGATGAAAACTTGATTTATGCTAAATTAGACATGATGCAAGATAAATTAACATGATTTCATGCTAAAATTGAACTAAATATATTGAATTTCTAAGCTAATCTAAGTTAATTCTAAGCTAAAAGATTCAAACCCTAATTTATAAACAAGCTAAGATGGATGCATGGAAGCCATTAATGGAAGCTTAAAGCTATTATGCAACTAAAAGTGAACTACAATATGCTAAATGTGAGTAAAGTATGAGTGTGAGTGCAAGTGAATTCAACAACATAAGTTTGCAATTAAAAGATGGATCCACTTGCCTCCAAATAGTGTTCTATTTATAGGAAAGAAAATAAGAAATGAAGGGTTGAGATCAAAAAGATTAATCAATGGTCAAGGATGGAGGAAATAGAAGGCATGGATCATGGATTCTCATCAACACGTGAGAATGCAAGATGAGATTTAATCAAGGGTTCCCATTTGTTCCAAACAAACACACTTTTGACCTACACACATAAGCCACAAGGTAACTTGCTCAAGAGGTCACAAGTTTATCTTGCTCAAGAAGCCAAGTGAGAATATCCCTTCTTCAAATGATTGGAGGAGAGAGAATATTCCTTTTGGAATATTCTCATGGGTGAGGAAAAAGGTTTATTTTCAATTTAAAACAAAGTTTTAACTATGCAAAAAAGGGGTTAAGGAAAATTCCATGGGAATATTCCCGTTTTGGAGGAAAGTTAGATTAATTATTGATTAAACAAGGTTTAATCATACAATTAAGGGTTTCTAGAGGAATAAAGTGATTTTCATAAAATTAAATGATTTAATGAATGGAGAAAGGTGAGATGACATTTAATTAAATAGCCTACGGTTATTTAATTAAATAAGATGACTTAGGGAATTAAATTAAATAGTCTGATTCATTTAATTTATTGAGATGAAATGTTAGCGTGAAAGGGGGTGAATTAACCTGATTTGATGTGTCAGGTTAATAGACAAAAATGATGCAATTAATGAATTAACTAGGCTAATTCAATCAATTAAGCAAAAAGAGGGTGGGTTTGAGAGGAAATGATGTCAGTATATCTGATTCAAGTGTATGATATGATTCAAAACATTTTTTAGTGTCTACAAGTGGTAAACCCTACTTTTTCTATTAAACACCTTTATATCCTCTATGTAAACCTATCCTATCCAATTCATTTATCCTCCCTCCATCCCTCCAATATAAAAACTCCCAAAGCAATATGTCTAGTGTAATCAATCCTACTCCATACAATCCAATCATACAAGCTAGCTCATCATCCTAAAGAAATCCAACATGTTGATCCTGGACAGTTGATAATCCATTGATCAACTTTAATCCAATTATCATAATAGGAATATATCCTTCCCAATCATAGGGACATGTATTTCTCTTATTATTAACTTTTATATCCTCATCATCATCAATCCATCAATCAATCAATCAATTTTTAGCTTGACTATGGGCATAGTCCCAATTTGTTCTTGGCTTATTGTTCATGCTTTATTTTTTCTTGTGTGTGTTATAATTATTGGAATTTACCATGGTATTTTCACTGTATTTCTATAAATGCATCATGTTCATCCATATCATGGTGTCATGAGGACTTTATGTTTTTCATTGACCTTTTGATCACGTACTTGGCATATTGTCACTTTGGTTCATTATATCTTGGTGCATAACATCAAGTACAATATCAAATCAAGGTTACTTATGCTACTACAGTATGATTATCATCCATCCCCCTCTTTATCCATCACTCCATCATACCTATTTCCTTTTCATCCATATTCCCCAATATCCTTTTTTCCTTCATCCTCTAACCCTCTCATCTATTTTGAGAGCACACCTATGTTCCTTGAACCTACCTATCCTCTCAAGGGTGAATAAAACTATCTAATTATCATCCATCCTCATCCTACTAGTAACTAGATCATTATTCCATTATTTATCATCCCTTTCTACCCATTATTATTTATTTATTCTTTGATATAACATCACTTCTTATAGACGTGATGCCATATTAAAGAGGGGAAAATGTAGACACTTAAATTTATCTATACCTAACCACACTTGAATTTACCCCATTCTAACCATTAATTAAATAAATTATTATTTACTTGTTTATTTAATTCATCTTTATCCCTCACATTTATTTAACTAAATTTAGATTTATTTAACTAAACTTAGATTTATTTAACTAAACTTAGATTTATTTAACTAAAATTAGATTTATTTAACTAAAATTAGATTTATTTAACTAAATTTAGATTTATTTAATTCAATTTAGATTTATTTAATTAAATTTAAATTTATTTTCTTGTGAAATTTTGTGATTGTGATTTTTTTGTGAATACGACAATCTTCTTTTTTACAAATTTCCTAACGAGATCTAAAGTGAATCATTTTAGAGGATTAGCCTGCTAATAATACCACAGTTTAGCATGTGTCAAAAATGGCCACCAAAACTTTTAGAAAACCAGACAAGTATATATTTTAGAATGTTGCATATATAGCATGACTAAAAAACATTGTGATAAATCCAAATACTAGACGCCAATCTGGAAAAATGAAGGGAGATATAGAGAAACCAAAAAGTCACAAAAAGAAACTTGTTGCTAAAGAAACTCTACCATCCGAAAATATTTTATCAAGCAAGAACACCAAGAAATCTAGAAAGCAGAAGAAGATAAATAATAGGACAAGTATAAAGCCCAAGAAAATCCCTAGGGAAAAAGAACAAAACAAGGGTATCCCACCAATCTACCCAAGGGAACCAATAGAGATTAATGTCCAAGAGGAAATAGATGAGGGTATTGGTATTCGATAGGATCTAGCTATTATCTATAGAATAATTGGACCCAAAAAAGGAAGAAACGGTATAGAAGAATCGGCTAGGATAAATATAAAATAGAATCATGGGATTAAATTATTACCTAATATCTTCTTCATTATGGTATTCCTTTCAACAAAAGATGGAGATGAAATCCTAGAGAAAGGTGCTTGGGAAATAGATAGTAGCCCTATCTATATGCAAAAATGGGAAACAAAATTCAATCCACGGACTCAGGTATCATATTTAGAGGCCAAATGGATCAAGATATATAATATACCTCTGGAATAATGGTTGGAGGAGTATTTAGAAAATATCAAAAGGTCCTTAGGTACATTAATAGAAATAGATTCATCTCTATTGAAGACAAATTCTTATCTTTATGCAAGAATTCCTATCGCAGCAATAAATAAAATCCTTAAGGAGATTAAACTAAAATCCAAATCAGGAATATGGATGTAGGAGGTTGAAATTAAAGATCAAAAACTCTATTTATTGAAGTGTGAACAAAGGGACCAAAATATAGAGAATTGTAAGTATCCTCCAAAAAACAAAAAATTCTAGAGTATAAAGGAAACCCTTGAGAAACCAAAAGCTAAAACAAACTCAAAAATGGAAAGCTCTAAAATGTAGAATCCGTCGAAAAACCCCCTAGAGGTGAATCATGTAACAAGTGCCATCCAATTGGAAAATAGAAAGGAAATCAACATTCAGGAGGTATGTGAGGAACCTCTTTTGAGATCAAACACATAACCAAGTATTCAAATTCTAGAAGTCGAAGGAGAGATTTCCTCTTAAAGAGAAAATGAAGATTATGATGAACTTGAAATCATATATAATAGATGCATTTCTCAGTCAACCACACATATCTTAGATCCAACAAGAAAATTTAAGAAACCAAAAGGAAGAAAAATAAATAAGCAAAGAAGGGAGGAATTATCTCAAGAAAAGGGCCTCAAAAGCATCATAAATTTTCTCAAAGACACAAAGGGAGTAGAGAACTCCCAACAAGTGGAACCATGAAAATAACGACATGGAATGTTAGGGGCCTAAATGCCCCTAAAAAATATGCTTAATAAAGTGTCAAATTGAAAGAGTAGACATGGATCTATTAATGTTGCAAGAAACTAAAATAGAAGAAGTAAATAAAATAATCATCCATATCAGTGGATTGGAGGAATCCTTCTCTAAAGCCTTTGGCACAGAAAGTGGGCTTGGAATCCTATGGTGGATAAAATCAGTGGGTGTGAACATTATCGAAAAGAAAGAAAATTGGATGTTATGTGAAGTCATAAGCCTAACCAACACCAAATTCTTTCTTTTCAACATCTATGGCCTAGCTAGAAACTTTGAAAAAGGAAAATTATGGGATTCATTGAGTCAAAAAATTACAAAGCTTGGAAGGAAAAGAATAATTTTAGGAGGATATTTCAATGCTTTCCTTAAGAAATAAGAAAATATTGGGGGGTAGAATGGTTTCCTCTTTAATGTGCATGTTTGGTCAATTCCTCCTATAGAATAATCTAATAGACACCCAAACAAATAATGGAGCATACACATGGTCAAATAAGCAACATGGGGAATGTTGCATCAAAGAAAAATTAAACAAATTCATCTATTCACAAGACTAGCTGGAAGTAAATATAAACTTGGAAGCAAACATACTTCCCCTTGCATGTTTAGATCATCTTCCTATCAAATTTGTTGAAATGCACACAAGACAACGAAGAGGGGGGGTGTGAGTCAATTGTATCAAAACTCACTTATAAACTTAAATAATTCCACATTAACTTCAATATGTTATAAAGTGTAAACATGAAATGCAAATAACATAAATACAACACCAGAGACACCAGATTTACATGGAAAACCCAACGAGGGAAAAACCACGGTGAGGGTTAACTCACAATATAGATGTAATGCAATACCAGATACAAAGGCTCACTACCTAGATTAAGGGCTCCCTACCTTAGGACTCGCTGTCTAGAAAGGGAGGCTCACTGCCTACAAAAAATTACAAAGAAATAGATAAAGATACAACACTAAGAGTTTCACACACTTTGCAACTTGATCAGAATGTTGTTTCCACACTTTTCTCTTCCACACTCTGATTTTAACAATTATTTGCACACTAGGAAACTTTTTCAAATCGAATGATGGATGGATGATCAATTCACAACAACTTGATTCACTTATATACCATCATCAACCTTAGAAACATTCATAAGGTTGGCTAAACAATTTCAAATTACAAATTCAAACAAGGTTGGCTACTCAACATTCCTGCAGTGGATAAGAATGTGAGAGGAACAATTACATATTTAATTTTAGGACCCAAACAACATCTTGGATCTCACACACGCTTCCTTATATCGATGAAAAATCATAATGTAATGTGTAAACATCAGGTCAACCAAACCTAATGAAAATACAGATGAACTTTGAAGTACACACATCACTAGCAATATAATATCGTGTGGACAACTCGAAACACTTCACCAACCATTTTACCATCTCAGAGAACACCTTAGATACATCCACAATAACTTCAACAAACTTCATTAGAAGAGAACACTTCACCAGTTCAACTAGGACAACTAGAAAAAATACTGGAGCTCTGGAGCAAGTCTTATGGAGTGCCAAAACACTAGAAACCATCATAGAGAGTAATCTCTCAGATCTACAAGATCTGAAACCAAATACCAGAGAATTGCCGAGCCAAAACATTTCTCTCAGTTCACAACCAGATGACACTAAAAAACTAGTTCACACACCGGTGAACATATCTTTTTCTCTCCATCAAACCAGAAGTTGAAACTCAGAATATACAATCCATTAAAGCTTATTAAAACACCTAAAAATCTGCATAGGAATAAGATCAACATAGAAGAAATGTGGACCATAATACTAGATCACATACTTCAACACTAGTTCCAATATTTCTCAAATTTTCTCAAAAGAACTTGCAAAACTCAACTTACTCAACCTATATAGTGTTGACATTAATGACAACACTACCAAACACATCCATACTTGAAAAAATCTGCCCCTTTTTCATTGATGGGAACACATGATGTTAAAGAACATGAAACACAACATAAATGTTTCTCAAGAGTCACAACTTTCCAAGCATAAAATTTTCACATGTTCTCTCTCTCCCATAGGCATACATGATTTTCAGAAGTGACAACCTGCACAAGTATAGAATTTTCACATGGTTTATCTCTCCCCCTCTGACATCAATGGAAAAGTAAATTCTTGCCATAGAAATCTCTATTCACTCCCCCTAAGGAGTACATCTACATCTCATACTACAAAAATGCACTTCTCTACTCCCCCTAAGGAGTATACCTCAATCATTAGTCCAAACCAAAAAGAATCTATGAATCCACTAGACTGATGCACCTCCATATGCACTTAGTTCAAAGAAGGAGGGGCAGAAACCCCTTACTTCCCTCTGGGATACTCAAAAGTATCCTTTGGAAGGGCCTTAGTGAATATGTCTACAATTTGTTCTTTGGTAGGTACATATTTAAGTCTAACTTCATTCCTTAACACCTTCTCCCTCAAAAAGTGATAATAGACATATTCTTTGTTCTAGAATACATCACCAGATTCTTTGAAATGTTTATAGCACTTGTATTGTCACAAAAGATAGAAGTAGGTTCATCACTTACCACACCTATGTCCATCAAGGTTTGCTTCATCCATAGTACCTATGTACAACAGGATGCTACTACAATAAACTCTACTTCTACAGTAGACAAAGAAACGGAATCATGTTTCTTGCTCAACCATGCAAATAATCTTCCTCCAAGAAAGAATGCACCACCACTTGTACTCTTTCAATCATCAACACAACCATCCCAATCAGCATTAGTGTAGGCATTCAAAGTGAAATCATTGTCCTTCGAATACCATAACCCATAGTCTAGAGTTCCTTTAAGATATCTGAATATCATTTTCACAACTATAACATGTGCTTCCTTTGGTCCTACTTGAAATATTGCAACCAAACATACTACATGCATAATGTCAGGTCAATTAGTAGTAAGATACAACAATCCACCAATCATGGATATGTACATGCTTTGATCAACTTTAGCAGATTCATCATTCTAGTCAACTTACAACCAGTTACCATAGGAGTATAAACCGGTTTAGAGTCATACATTCTAAAATTATTCAACAGTTCCTGAACATACTTAGATTGTGAAATGAATATCCCTTTTTCAATCTGATTAACTTGAAGTCCAAGGAAGAAATTCAATTCACCAATCATGGACATTTCGAATTCTTTTTGCATCTCTTCAGAAAACTTCTTACACATACCTTCATTTCCACCAAAAATGATATCATCAACATACACCACAATTATCAAAATCTTACCTTTCTTAGCCTTGAAGTAAAGATTATTGTTTGCGGACCCTTTGTTGAATCTTTTTTTTGTCAAATATTTATCCAACCTAGCATACCAATCTTTGGGAGATTGCTTCAGTCCATATAATGTTTTCTTCAACTTACAAACCACATCCAGTTCATCTAATAGTGAAAAACCTTTTGGTTGCTTCATATATACTTCTTCTTCCAGTTCTCCATTCATAAATGAAAACTTGACATCCATCTAATATACCTTGAAGTCTTTATGAGCTGAAAATTCCAAGAACATTTGAATGGCTTCTATTCTTGCTACAGGTGCAAAATTTTCTTCAAAATCTATGCCTTCAACCTGTAAATATCCTTTACATACCATTCTTGCTTTATTTCTTACCACTTCACCATCTTCATTCAATTTGTTTCTAAATACCCATTTCGATCCAATTACATTCTTGTTTGTAGGTCTAGGGACTAGTTCCCAAGTATCATTCTTTTGTATATGTTGTAATTCCTCTTTCATTGCTTTCATCCAGCTTTCATCATTGCATGCTTCATTCATAGTCTTAGGTTCAATCCTAGAAAGTAAACACAAGTTTACCTCAACCACTTTGCTTCTTGTCTTCACTCCTTCACTTTTGTCTCCAATTATCTGATCTTCTAGATGATTTTTCTTAGCATATTTAGGAGTCTTAGGTGTAGGTTTTGAGATTTCTTCTTCTTCTTGACCTTGTTCTTTGTCTTCCTTTTCTTCTTCTTGTACTTTCTCACAGATAGGCTCATCAAGTTCAACTTCAGTTATCTCCACTAGTCTATACATAGCTTCATCAACCTTCACATTAGTACTTTCAATTATTTTTCTCAACATCTTATTAAAACATCTATAAGCCTTTCTATTATTACAATATCCAAGAAATATTCCTTCATCACATCTAGCATCAAATTTTCCAAGATTTTCTTCATCTCTTCTAATGTAACATCTACTACCAAATACCTTAAATTATTTCACAATAGGATTCTTACCAGTCCATAACTCATAAGGAGTCTTAGTGTTGTTACCTCTGATTTGAACTCTATTAAGAATGTAAACAACAGTGTGTATAGCTTCTCTACAATACACATCAAGAACATTTTATTCTTTCATCATGGTTCTAGTTGCTTCTTGTACATTTCTATTCTTTCTTTCTACAACTCCATTCTGTTGTGGGGTTCTGGGAGCATAATAATGTCTTTTTATGTCATGCTCTTCATAGAATGCATTGAACTCAAAGGATGTAAACTCTCCACCTCTATTAGATATTAAGCATTTAATTCTCATATTTGCCTCATTTTCTACTTTTGCCTTAAACACCTTGAATCTATCAAGAGCCTGAGCCTTTTCTCTAAGAAATATAGCCCATGTCATCCTAGAATAATCATCAATTAAAATAATAAAGTACCTATCACCATTCAGGCTACCTATTCATGTAGGACCACAGAGGTCTATATGAATTAATTCAAGAATTCTGGTAGAAGATTGATATTTTCCTTTAAAATTATTTCTTGTTTGCTTTCCCATCTAACAAATTTTGCAGATTGAATTAGAAGGCTTTGTGATTCTAGGTAGATCTTTCACAACTTCTCTAGAACTTATTCTAAAGAGATTATCAAAATTCACATGTCCCATTCTTTTGTGCCAAAGCCAACTCTCATTAATCTGTGAAACAAAATACTAAACATTACCACCTTTAACTTGATAGATGTTTCCATGAGTTCTTTTTCCAGCTGCAACCATAGTTCTAAATCCTTTATGAATCTGACAAGTGTTATCCTCAAACACAAGCTTAAAACCTTTGCTACACATTTTTCCAACACTTAAAATATTGTACCTTAAACCCTTTACATAGTAAACATCACCAGTATTGTGTTTTCCATCAAAGCTAATTGTTCCTTTACCAACAATCTTAGCACCAGAGTCATCTCCAAACATGACTATACCTCTATCATACTTCTCAAGTTTATTAAACTTACTCTTATCTCCAGTCATATGATTTGAATATCTATTGTCAATTACCCAAAATTCTTCATCTTGTCTAGCATGAAAAGCAGTCACCAGAGTACCTTCTGCTTCATTCTTCTTGTTCTCCAGACCAGATTCCTTTGTACACTTTTTTTCCAGGGCTAGAAACAAGCATTCATCTTTATCTTCCTCATAGTCAGACTCACCATTAGAAATTCATGCATCTTCCTTGACATAATACAACTTATTGTACTTTCTATCCTTCCTATACTTTTAATTATTGTTAATATCATTCTTATTCTTCTTTTGTGTAGCTCTATTAGTACATCTTGATGCATAATGACCAATATTTCCACAACTGAAACACTTAAAAGGCAACTTACCTTTGTATTTACCAATACCTTTCTTCAATCTCCTTTTGAAATTTGCTTCTAGATCTTCTGTATCATCATCATCATCATCATCTCCTATCTTCATTGCTTTAAAGGTTGTTTCAGTATTCTCCTTATCTCTTGCAAATTTTCTCATCTCGAATGCAGTCAAGACTCCAAATAGATGTTCCTTAGTGAATTTATTCGGATCATACTATTCTTCAAGAGCAGACACTTTGTCACTGTAATTTTCTGGCAAGGTCATCAATATTTTCTCAATTATATCTTCATCCTTCATGGTACCACCTTGATTCTTGATTTCAGTTGCAATGGTTTCAATGCTCTGATAATAGCTTGCAATTTCTTCTCCATCTTCCATTCTTAGATTCTCAAATTTTCACTTAGCAATTAGTTTCCTTGAAAAATTTACTCTCATTCTCTTCATAGATGTCTTTCAATTTTGTCCATATTTCATAAGTTGTACCCAGAGAAATGACTTTCGTTCTTTCATTCTTAGATAAAGCACTAAAGAGGGCATACCTTTCTCTTTCATTATCTTCAAATGTTGCAACCTCATCAGCAATGGAGGGACCGACTACTAGTATCACATAATTTCTCTCCATAACTTTCTCGGTATTGAAACTAATCAAAATTAGATAACTCTGCATATGTTCTTTTCAATCACTAAAATTAGCTCCATCAAAAATAGGAAGCTGCAACTTGTGTGCCATAAGATCTACCTCAAGCGGTTAAGCTTTTCACCAAGGAACCAGAGTTCTAATACCAATTGTTGAAATGCACACAAGACAACTAAGAGGGGGGTGAATCAATTGTATCAAAACTTTCACTTATAAACCTAAACAATTCCACATTAACTTCAATTTGTTATTAAGTGTAAACATGAAATGTAAATAACAGAAATATAACACCAGAGACACCAAATTTGCATGGAAAACCCAATGAGGGAAAAACCATGGTGATGGTTAACTCACAATATAGATGTAATGCAATATCAGATACAAAGGCTCACTGCTAGAGGGCTCACTACCCAAATTAAGGGCTCACTGCCTATAGAAAAATATAAAGAAATAGATAAAGATCCACCACTAAGAGTTTCACACACTTCACAACTTGATCATAATATTGTTTCCACACTTCACTCTTCCACACTCTACTTTTCACACTTATTTGCACACTCTGCACTTTTATGAATCGAATGATGGATGGATGATCAATTTGTAGCAACTTGATTCACTTATATACCATCGTCAACCTTAGAAACATTCATAAGGTCGGCTAAACAATTATAAATTCAAACAAGGTCGGCTACTCAACATTCTCGCGATGGATAAGAATGTGAGAGGATCATTTACATATTTAATTTTAGGACCAAACAACATCTTGTATCTCGCACACGCTTCCTTAGATCAATGCAAAAGCATAATGTAATGTGTAAACATTAGGTCGGCCAAACCTAATGAAAACATAGATGAAATTTGAAGTACACGCATCACCAGTAAGATAATATCACACAGACACCTCAACATGCTTCACCAACCATTTTACCATCTCTAAGAACACCTTAGATACATCCACAATAACTTCATCAAACTTCATTCATAGGAACACTTCACCAGTTCAACTGGGACAACTAGAAAAAATACGGGAGCTTTGAAGTAGGTCTTCCAGAGCGCCGAACCACTAGAAACTTTTCCAAAACACAAAAACCATCATAGAGAGTAATCTCCCAAATCCACAATATCTTAAACCAAATACCAGAGAACTACGGAGCCAAAACATTTCTCACAGCTCACAACCAGATGACACTGACAAACCAATTCACACACTGATGAAAATAACTTTTTCTCTCCATCAATAGAAGCTAAAACTTGGAACATACAATCCATTAAATCTTATGAACACACCTACAAATCCGTATAGGTATAAGATCAACACAGAAGAAATGTGGACCATAATACCAGATCACATACTTCAACACCGGTTCCAATATTTCTCACATTTTCTCAAGAGAACTTGGCAAAACTCAACTTACTCAACCTGTACAGTATTGACATCAATGAAAAAATTAATGACAACACTACCAAACACATCCATACTTGCAACAAAATTAACAATAATGGAAGAAAAAATGCTCAAAGCCTTATTTCAATCTAGAAAAAATATGGTTTAGAATGGAAGATCTAGTGGAATCAATAGAATATTAGGGGAAGGAGGCTCCAAGATGTATTGGGACAAAAATATTTATTTTCAACAACAAATTAAAATTATCAAGAGAAAACTGCAAGAATGGAATAGAATGGTCTTTAAAAATATTCTAAGAAGGAAAGATTAGAAGAGGAACTAGAAAATCTAAAGATAATGAAATAAAGTATGTATCAAGAATATTACATCAAAGAAAAATAAATAATGGCATAATATGAAAAAATCCTAGCCAGGGAAGAGGAATATTGAAGAACCAAATCCAGGGAGGTTTGGATGAATGAAGTGGATTCTAACACAAAAAAAATCCATAACACTTCCAAAATAAATAAATGGCATAAAATGATCATGACCATTTATTCTTCTGATGATAATCTAATTGTAGATCCAACTAAAATAAAGGAAGAAGCAATTAGGTTTTTCCAATAGCTCCTATCTCTAGAAGGAGACAAAGATGCAATCAATGATATTAGCATTCTAGCAAACATCTCAAAGCTAATATCTTCAAAAGATAACTCTATGCTCACTGAGCCCTTCACAAATGAAGAAATTAAGAATGCAACATTCCAACTACACCTAGATAAATCTCCAGGGCCTAATGGATTCCCATGTTTTTTTTTATCATAATTGCTAGCATTTTATAGGATATGAGGTATGGGAAATAATGGAAGACTTCATAAGACAAAATAATTTTGTGAAAGATATAAATAACACAGCTATGGTACTAATCCCTAAGAAAGAGGTATGCTCCAACTTTGGGGATTATCGCCTAATATCACTTTGTAATACAATCTATAATATTTTATCCAAATATCTAGGCAACAGGCTTAAAAGAGTTCTAGAAAAGATATTATCCCCAAATCAGAGTGGCTTTATACTTGGGAGGGATATTGTAGATGGTATTATACTTTCTAATTAAGAGGTGCATACAATCAACAATTAAAGGATTCCAAGCACCATGATAAAACTTGATGTGAGAAAGCTTATGATAAAGTAAGATGGATATTCTTAATTAGAATAATGGAAAAGTTTGGTTTTTGGAAAATTTGGCTTCAAATGGTATTGTATTGCATCTCATCAACAAGGTATTCAATCCTAATAAATAGATATCCATGTGGATTTTTTGAAAGCACAAATAGAATTTTGAAAGCACAAATGGAATAAGGCAAGGAAACTAAATCTACCCATTCTTATTTGTTATAATGGAAAAAGCCCTAAGTAGGCATATTGCATATTTTCACAACCTGGGACTTTGGAAAGGCTTTCAAATTGCTCAAGGTATAGAAGAAACAACTCATCAACAATTTGTAGTGAACACACTTTTGTGTGGTAAGGCAACAATAAGTGAGGTTGAAAGAATAAAAGATTATATGAAGGAATACATCAACTCCTTAGGTCAGAAAATAAAGATTGATAAATCAAAAATATATTTTTCTATACAAATAAAATATTGCAAAAAAGAATAGCTAAAGTATTGGGATACACTATAGATGAAATCCCTTGCAAATATCTTGGTGTTCCCTTATTTAAAGGAATTATAAGAACAATCTTATGGGAACAGATAAAATAAAAATATAGCGACAAATCCCTAAGATGGAGGAGGAAATGGCTAACTTTAGCAGGTCGGTTAACTATGATAAAGGTGGTACTTTCTACAATACCTATATAATCGATGTCTTGTATGCAACTAACATCCAAAGCAGCTTCAGGTCTAGAAAGTATTTTAAAACATTTCTCATGGGAGGGTTCAAATGAGAAATATAAAATTCCCCTAATTCATTGGGACAAAGTATGCAAAACTCAAGAGGATGGAGGTGCAAGTATAAGGAATTTGATGACTCATAATTTGGCACTAGGTGCTAATCAGGAAAAAGTACCAAAATCTAGTATTATTATGGTGTGAAATAATGAAATGAAAATACATTAACAATATGAATCCCAAAAGAATATTCACAATTGAAAATTATTGAAATGGTTCCCATGTGTGGAACTACATGAAAAACTACAAACATATAATTGCAGATCACCTAACATGCCAACTAAATGATGGAACTAAGGAATATTTCTAGAGAGATTCATGGGGTGGCTATAAGAGACAAATTGAATACCCTGAATTATCCCCCCATATACCTATCATCAATAGGAAATATGTCTGAGACTATGTCAAGATGGATGAGAATGGAAAAGGTTGTTGGTTGAACCTTGATGCCTTACCAATGGAAGAATTAGTAAAGAAAAGGTTAACGAAAATATTACAAGAAAGAAAACTTTGTCTAAACAAGCAACCAGACAAAAAAAATTGGTGGTGCAAAATCTAGAGATTATACAATCAAGCTAGGATATCAAATCCAAATAAAGAAAAATGAAGGTAATTGGCCTCAGAAATTATGTTGGGGCAAGTGGGTGCTACTCAAGGCTGGTGCATTTACATGGATTGCCCTCCATGGTAGAATATTCATAGGAGATCATCTAAAAATAATAGGGATTGAAGGTCCAGATTGGTTTGTCATGTGTAATAAAAATGAAGAAAATGTGGATTAGATGTTGGTGTTTCCAACTGATTGTCTAGGATTTCCTAAAAATTAGCTACTTCTTATGCTCAAAAACCCTAAATCAGTGGCCAATGAATAGGAGACATATTTACAAGTTCTCCTCTACACTTTAGGCTCTACAAAACCAAGGTGGGTTCTCGTATAACAATATCAACATGAAATGATGCCTTTGATAATAGATTCATAAATCTAAGATGGAAAAAGGTGACATGATGGGATAAATCATCCCTGAGACCATCTATATTTTTATGGTTCTTTGTAGTGTGGTAATGGACATAAAAAGATAAAAATGCAAGAAAGTAAATGGTTTTTATTTTGATTTTATGATTGACTCTTCCTTAGCTTCAAACGTTGTGAATCTTCTTGACCAATTCCTTATCCACATAGAGTTTAGGAATGTAATAACTCCTAGCTTCTTACAACCTCACTGCCTTACATTGAGAAACCAGCAAAGGGGAAATATTATTGATCTCCTTACAAATTCTTATTACAACAACACAATCTTTAATGGATGGATTGAAAGAAAATTTCATCTACTCCTTGAATAGAAACTAACAATTCAAACATTCATAACAATAAATGTGATATGAGAACCATGAACAATCCTTGATTATATGATTTAAAAGATGATGTGTTACAACATGGAGATAGTAATACAATTGACATTCAAATATGAGAAAAAACAATGAGTGTTTGAGTCATCTATTGTTATTATAGAGAAAAAATTTACAACATTCCTTCATTGAGTTTTTGAGGACTTATCTATTCAACTTGACCCTATACAAAGACTTATAAAAAATAAAAATCAGAACCAACCCTTTGCATGACAACAAAACTTACCTTTATAATGCAGGCATAACTCAAAAATTGACTTCAGACCCTAGCCCTAATTCAATTAGAGTTATAGTAAGGATGAAATCTATTTGAATTTTAATCATTTGAATTGCCTCCAAAATCTGAGCACTAAATCAAGCCATAAAAGCTTTGACACCATCAACAAACAATCCATCATATTCTCCATGAATGTATACCTAGAGCTCCTAGGAAATCTGAAATTAAAACCAAGAAATCATGCTCTGACAAAAGAATTTCAGCACCTACAACACACAAGGGAGTACCTGCACTACCGCAACCATTAATGCAACATGGGAGAGTTGCAGAAAATTGATCTGGAGTCGATCAGAATCAATCCGGTCACTAGAAATGTAGTTACACTATCAAATCCTAGTTTGCATGCAAAACATGGCGTGCTTAGTTGTTTCCATTTGAATTTTGGTCATCAGATCAAGGATGGATGATCGAGATAAGAGGCTCCATCAAATTTTAAAACACGGCCATCTGATTTATTTCATTTAAATATGAGCCATTGATCTCCATCGCATATTCTTCTAGACCTACCTCCTTTGGAAGAGTCAGAGGAGTTGACGTGATGACATCCTACACTCCCACAATCTCTTTCATGAATGTTGACTATGCTCTACAGTTGTTACATCCCAATTGTGAAGTTACTTTTTACTATTACTACATAGGGTAAATATGAATGTAATGTGAATTTTGGAGATGAATGGATTATTCTTTTACCTTGTTGTCAATATGAATGTTATCTCATTTGATGTTATCTCATTTTATATTACCTTAGTTGATTTTATTCATGGTGAAATACTATGTATATGTGAATGGAATTTTATTGAATTGTTATTATTCTAACCTCGTAAATGTTTATGTATAATGCATATGTTATGAAAAATTAACTATCGTAGGTATGTGATAGTGGTCGCAGGTAAATGTTCATTTCTCCAAGGGGAGGGGAAGTATCACTCAAGAGAAGATCTTGGTCAGGTAACCAGTAACATAAATCATCTAAGCATATACACACACCACATTAGAGTGATTGAGTTGATTCAGTTTGTGGGGTAATAGGTAAGTCATCCTTATCCATTAGGTTTGCATTTGAGAGTCTTGTTTACTTCTACATGTAGTATTGGGTGATGTTTGTCTATTTGAGCTTTGAGTCTTCTCTTATGACATTGCGTTGATTTTTCTTGGGTTGAGACTTTGGGCTTTTTGAATTGTTACCTTTATGTCATTTCATATGTACGTAAAATGTAGCATGTATATGGGAATATCTATAAATACATATATGTAGACCTATGTATGAGATCATTAGAAAATGCACAAGTATGTGAGTAGAAATACTCACAAAGGAACATACATGAGGAAACAACTATATCTATATATGTGTGTGTGTGTGAATATAGTTACTAGGTCATAATTATTCAATTTTGAATGGATTACTTGACTATCATATTACCATATAATGAATATGCTTGTATATCTATATGCACAACCACACTCGCAAGCATTAATTCTTATCGTAGAAGTGTACATATGTATATATTATATAAGTATATGTGTATAAATATATACACGTATTATTATTTGTGGAATATGATAATAAGAGCTATACATCCGATGGAGTGGGTATTTATATTATGTGGATAACAATATATATTTATATAGAGAGAGTATATAATATATGGATTGTATGAATTAGTAAACTTAGGATTATCAATGATATATTTTATATACAACTATATATACACATCAAGTGTATATATCTATAGGTGTATTTATAAGTTTCATATCTTGGAGAATGATTTCATGAATCTATATATATATTTAATAACTATATATTATTATGGATCCATGGAAGTAGGAGGCACATAAGTAGAAAAGGCAGACCATGCCTTAGTGCATTACTTGCAACACAAAGTGTATGGAAACTAAAATCACAATTGCAAATAATGTGAGTGAAGGTTAGACTACCACGCACCATATCAAGGGAAGAATAAGTCTAATACAATACAACATTCTTTAAGGCTCGTAGATAGAGATATTTTCATCACATAGCAATGAGATAAGCTAAGTTCTAACCCCTTGAGAAATGATAGAGACCATCATATGATGAGAATACATGGCGCTTGGAAGATATTAGGCCAATTTACATTGAGAGTTGATTTGACCAATGTATCTGGTCATAGTCCACCATATGATACATGTTGGTTGCATGATAGAAGTCAATTTATTTAGTCTTATTTTGACGGTTAATTACCACAGTAATAAAGGACAATTATAGTCATCAAATTGGAAGTTGACTTTGATGAGGGTGCAACCCGAGACACAGAAAATCACACAGAAAAACTAACAAATCTTATTATTTTCAAAGTATGAAATTCCTACATGCAGAGGATCTCAAATCCTCGAGTTTTGCAATACGTGCAAATTACAGAAAGAAACTACAGAAATTCCCTTATTCGCAGCATGCGATCTTCTTTCCCCAAAAACTGCCTAAAAGAAATAGTAACTCGCCCATAAATAGCCCGTTTCTTTGTTTGGAGCCAAAAACGGGATTCAAATTATGCACCAACTTTCGGAAGCCCTAACTCAAGATCTAACCGTCAGATCTTCAATGATAATACCTTTTCGGAAAGCTCTCGCGAAGATCTCTTGCCGGAAAGTGGGGCCTAAAGGCTAACCACTTTCGTATTCCGCCAATTTTTCAGGCCCATCCGGAGCCTCTAAGTACCTCAAAATTAGCTCCGAAGATTTCATAAGGCAAAAAGCAGAAATTGAAACTTGAATAACTTTTGAACCGGAAATGCTCTTGATCTGATTCTTTCACCAAAGTGTTTATTATTATGTCCTGAAGCTTCCCTTAAATTTTTGTCTCCTCACGCCTTCAAATTCATACCTGCTAAAAATAGCAGTTGAGCAAAAAAAGCAGAAAAGCAGTTCTGAAAGTTGGGAATTCTTCTTCGACGAAAAGGGTATCCAGAAATGCAAAAACATCTACAAAAAAAATCTAAATGAAAGTAAATATATTTTTGGGTGATGTAGGATTGCCCTTACACCACTGGATGCTCCTGCATCAGACACCCAGGGTAATTTGAAAAGTGACTCCGTCACTTCTCAGATGGTTGAGGAAAACCCAAATGGTCAACCTCTGCCTTGGACAACCAGGATGAATCTTCCATAGGCCTTCCTTTCCACTTCACCAGATATTCTTCATATTGCCTATTTCTGGTACTCCTTCCTACACGGCTATCCAAGATTTCTTCAATCTCCTTCTTTTCTGAAGTAGGTGCTGGAATACCACACTGTTCCATTGCTGTTACTTCCTCTGCGCCACCCTCATGATATTCTATCAAATTTGCAATGTTGAACATAGGGGAAATGTTGAATCCATCCGGCAACTCTACCTCATATGCGTTCCCTGAATCATGCCTCTTAAAAATTTTACAGGGACCGAACTTCTTCATCTTCAATTTGTTATAGGTTCCTACTGGAAACCTTTCTTTCCTCAAGTGGACCATCACTTCATCACCAATCTGAAACTCCTTATACCTCCTCTTTTGATCTGCCTTAGCCTTATACTGCATATTCATCTTGTTAATGTGTTCTTTTACCTTCTCATGCATATTCTTGATGTGTTCTGCAAAGTCTTCAGCTTCAGCACTTGTCTTCTTCTCTTGGTCCATCTTCCTCAATTCTGGAGCAGTCCTAGGACTACTTCCATACACAATCTGGAACGGTGATCTACCAGTGCTTCTATTGACAGAATTGTTGTAAGCTGCCTGGGGTAAGATCAAATCCCATCCCTTTGGTTTATCTCCTACCAAGCATCTCAGTAGGTTACCCAAACTCTGTTCACAACTTCAGTCTGCCCATCAGTCTGGGGATGGTGTGCAGAACTAAACTTCAACTCTGTTTTCAACTTCTTCCACAAGGTCCTCCAAAAGTATCCAACAAATTTTGTGTCACGATCTGAGACTATACTCTTTGGCAAACCATGTAGCCTCACCACCTCTTTGAAGAACAAGTCAGCAATGTGGACTGCATCATGGGTCTTCTGGCATGGGATGAAATGTGCCATCTTCGAAAACCTATCAACCACCACAAATACTGAATCATTCCCTCTCTGTGTCCTTGGCAAACCAAGAACAAAGTCCATACTTATATCCTCCCACGACCTCTCTGGTACAGGTAAGGGCTGATACAACCCTGTATTCTGACTCACTCCTTTAGCCATTTGACATACCCTACAACTCTGCACAAACTTCTTCACATCTTGTGATAACTGAGGCCAATAATAATGCTCACTGATAATGGAAATGGTCTTATCCCGACCAAAATGTCCTGCCATTCCTCCACTATGCTTCTCCTTTATCAGATTCTCCCTCATGGAACTCCTCGGAATACATAATTGACTTCCCTTAAACAACATGCCTTCTTGAATTAGGAAATCCAACCACTTTGTCCTGTCAACTGTAACAGGTTCCTTGCAAGCTTTCCAAGCCTCTGCAAAATCAGGATCATTCGGGTACAATGTCTTGAGTTCACTGAACCCAACCACCTCAATCTGCATTTCTATCAACAATGTATGCCTCCTACTTAAGGCATCTGCAACCCTATTTGACTTCCCACTCCTATGCTTTAAAACAAATGTATAACTCTACAAAAATTCTACCCATTTCATATGCCTCTGATTTAATTTTCCCTGACTACTCAGGTACTGCAATGCTTGATGATCAGTATACATAACAAATTCCTTCGGCAACAAATAATGCCTCCATTTCTTTAATGCTTGAACTATTGCATAAAATTCTTGGTCATATACAGAGTACTTTCTCTTTGCATCATTTAACTTTTCACTGAAATAGGCAATGGGCTTACCTTCCTGGCTTAACACTGCTCCAATGGCACAACCACTGGCATCACAATCCACTTGAAACACCTTATTGAAATCCGGGAGAGCCAAAACAGGTTGTTCTGTCACCTTCTGCTTCAATAGATCAAAACTCCTTGCTGCTCCAGTGCTCCACTTGAACTCTTTTCTATCCCCTCTCATTGTTTCAGTTAGGGGTGCACAAATACTACTGAAGTTTCTAATAAACTTTCTGTAAAAACTGGCCAAACCATGGAAAGACCTCACCTCAGTAGTAGTTCTTGGGGTAGGCCATTCCAGAATAGCCTTCACCTTCTCTGGGTCCATCTTGAGACCTTCTGTCGAGACAACAAACCCCAAGTACACTAACTCCTTCTTCACAAAACTACACTTCTTCAGATTAATCAGCAATTTCTCTTCTCTTAACTTCTCAAAGACTCTACCAATATGCATTATATGCTCATCCAATGACTTACTGAATATCAAAATATCATCTAAATACACAATAACAAAGCTTCCTAGGAACTCTTTCAGTACCTCGTTCATGAGCCGCATGAATGTGCTCGGTGCATTGGTTAGCCCAAAAGGCATGACTAACCACTCGTACAGGCCCTCTTTGGTCTTGAAGGTGGTCTTCCATTCATCTCCCTCTTGAATCCGAATCTGGTGATATCCACTCTTCAGATCAATCTTTGTGAAGTACTGAGCTCCACTCAAACAGTCCATCAGGTCATCCATCCTTGGCAGGGGAAATCTATACTTGATTGTTATCTTGTTTATGGCCCGAGAGTCTGTACACATCCTCCACTCCCCATCCTTCTTTGGTGCTAGTACCGCAGGTATTGCACATGGACTAAGACTCTCTCGAATCAAACCCTTTCTCAACAACTCCTCAACTTGTCTGTTCAACTCCTCATTTTCTGCAGGAGTCATTCTATGAGCTGCCTTATTCGGCAAACTGGCTCCTGGGATCAAGTCAATCTGATGACTGATCTTCCTCATTGGTGGTAAACCCTCAGGTACATTATCAGAAACAATATCCTGAAACTCATTCAATAACCCAGAAACTTCTACTGGAACCTTCTCACTACCCTCCTTATCCATTTTAGGAATCAATGCATAACACACACGCCCATGTTTTATGCCTTCTAAAAATTTCCTTCCATCGACATAACAAATTCTAGCACTACTGCATACCTTTTCTTCGGCCTTCTTCAGGGGTTTCAACTTATGGCGGACTCCACCCTTCATCAGGGAATAAGTGTTTGCATGGCCATCATGTACAGCTCGCCTGTCAAACTGCCACGGCCTTCCCAACAACATGTGACATGCATCCATGGGGATGATATCACAGAGTACCTCATCACGATAGCTTCCGATCTTGAACTTCACCAGGCACTGCTCATTGACTAGAACTTTGTGGTCTTTCTGCAACCAGGCAATCCGATATGGATGTGGATGCCTTTCCCTCTTCAGCTTCAACTTTGTAACCATTTCTTCTGACACTAGATTATCAGTGCTCCCACCATCAATAATGACATCACAACATTTGTCTTCACACTTGCACCTTGTGCGAAACAAATTCTTCCTCTGTTCTGGCTCCTTCTCTTCAGTCACCAAGGCTCTTCTAACCACTAGGGCTTCTCCCCTTTTAGCATCATCTGAATGCTCAAATTGAGCCTCCTCATCTACATGCGCAACTCTTGCACGACCTTCTGGCCTTTTGTCTGTCCTTCCTTGGTATTGTGGACATTCATAGGCTCGATGCCCTTCTTCACCACATCGGAAACAAGTTCCTCTGAAACCACCTCTTCCAGGTCCTTGCCCAAATCTTCCTCGTCCTCTACCTCTTTGATCACCACCATTCTGATCACGTGGGCGGTAGAAGTTATCATTCCTCTGGCTTCGACTGGTACCCACATCTTCATTTTTCTTCTCATCCTCATTTCGGCTTCCAAAAGATCTTCCGCTACCCCTTCGGCTTTGACCTCCTCGTCCTTTTTGCTTGCTATCAAATCTCTTGTTCAGCTTCTCTTCAACTCTCAGCGAAAATTGGTAAGCATCCTCAATGGTGGCCATTCTGACCAGGCTTAACTCCTCTTGAATGCTCGGCCGTAACCCATTAAGATAACGGGCTACCTTCTCCTTGTTGGCCTCTGCATGTCCCGTTCTGATGATCATCTTGTGAAAATCTTCTGTGTATTCTTTCACAGATCTACTTCCTTGCTTCAACCCTTGCAATTTCTTCAATAGATCTAACTCATAGTCCATTGGCATGAACTGCTTCTTCAGTTTCTCCACCATGCGATCCCATCTGGTGATCTTTCCCTTTTCTCTCTTATTTCTTTCTAGTTGGACCTCTTTCCACCAGATACTGGCGTGGCCCTTTAGCTTCGTTTTTGCAAACTTAACCCGATCTGGGTCCTCTACTTCTTCATACTCGAAATACTCTTCCAACTCATTGATCCAATCAATCAACTCTTCCGGGTCTAGACTTTCGGAAAAACTGGGAACTTCTACTCTAGGTCTTTTTCCGATCTTCGAAATGGCCCTTATCAGCCGCATTTGATCTTGATCAATAGCTTCTTCTTCCTCTTCTACATCTGAATCTTCCACCTCTTCTTCATCCTCACTTTCTTCTCCCCTTCTCGGGTTTACCCCTCTTCTAAACTCTCTTTGTAATGCATTTATTTGTCTCTGGAGGGCTCTGAAACCCTCAGCCGCTAATGGATCTCTTCCACCAGCATTTCTGGCACCACCTCGCCTACCACGTGCCACTCTTGGAGGCATCTTGAATATCTTGAACCCACAACCACAGTCCTGGTGCGAACTGCCTCACGATCGGCGATCTATCCACACGCTCAAGAAAACCCGCTCTGATACCACTTGATGAGGGTGCAACCCAAGACACAGAAAATCACACAGAAAAACTAACAAATCTTATTATTTTTAAAGTATGAAATTCCTACATGCAGAGGATCTCAAATCCTCGAGTTTTGCAATACGTACAAATTATAGAAAGAAACTACAGAAATTCCCTTATTCGCAGCATGCGATCTTCTTTCCCCAAAAACTGCCTAAAAGAAACAGTAACTCGCCCATAAATAGCCCGTTTCTTTGTTTGGAGCCAACAATGGGATTCAAATTATGCACCAACTTTCGGAAGCCCTAACTCAAGATCTAACCGTCAGATCTTCAATGATAATACCTTTTCGGAAAGCTCTCGCGAAGATCTCTTGACAGAAAGTGGGGCCTAAAGGCTAACCACTATCGTATTTCGCCAATTTTTCAGGCCCATCCGAAGCCTCTAAGTACCTCAAAATTAGCTCCGAAGATTTCATAAGGCAAAAAGCAGAAATTGAAACTTGAATAACTTTTGAACCGGAAATGCTCTTGATCTGATTCTTTCACCAAAGTGTTTATTATTATGTCCTGAAGCTTCCCTTAAATTTTTGTCTCCTCACGCCTTCAAATTCATACCTGCTAAAAATAGCAGTTGAGCAGAAAAAGCAGAAAAGCAGTTCTGAAAGTTGGGAATTCTTCTTCGACGAAAAGGGTATCCAGAAATGCAAAAACATCTACAAAAAAATCTAAATGAAAGTAAATATATTTTTGGGTGATGTAGGATTGCCCTTACACCACTGGATGCTCCTACATTAGACTTGGAAATACACACGGTTGTGTGTATGAGCTAATATCACTAGCCAAAACATGTATGAGAGAAAAGTAGAAATATGTTTAAAGCTTCGACTTGGTCAATATAGTTTACATGGTAAAGATGTGGATTTAATCCAACACATTTATTTGGTTCAATCGACTCAACCCATAAAACAGTCAATTAAGATTATGTGTTGTTGAATTATCATTGACATATTCTTCTCAGTTGGAAATCGTACCAACTTACTGGTTTTGGCACCACCTCTAATTTCACTTTCCTGTAGATGTCATTTTGGGAGAAATATTCAAATTCTCCATGTGTAGATTGAAATGGTCTTTGGTATGCTCTCAATAAGAAAGTCTATTTGTTAATGGTTAATGTTGATGTTGAGCTTCATCTGTCACTACATTTACGTTGATTCATGTTGCATGAAATTGGTGTCATTCTTCATGCCTTAATTGTAAGAATTCTAAAATATTGGTTTCTCTATAAATAGTCACACCATCTCACTTGAAACACATTCCTATTCATTCTAGTGATTATTATTTTCATTCATTCATAATCATTTTCATTTTCATGTGTTAACATTATTTCTATTCTCCCATTTCACTTGAGAGAGATGTATCATACCAAGAGCTATACATCACTTGATGTTTATCATATCTAAGTTATTACCAACCATTTTCATATGTTTTATGAGTGAGGATACAGTGATCTTTTGTGAGTAAGAGGTATCATTGTAGTTTGAGAGAAGTGAATTATCAACAAGGGAGAGATAGAGTTGTTTTGGGAAGCTATGATCAAGTTGAATTATTGTCGGAGAAGGTTGCATTGTTTTCATTAATTAGGATAAGTGATAATAGGCATGGGGATATCTTCTTATTATTTAATTAGAATTAATGTGATTTATATGTTTCCTAAAATACCTTTTCTCTATGTGCAATAGAGTATTTAGGATTATATTTGAAAAAGGGAATTGAAGCTTTTAGGTTATTTATATAGTGTGATATTAAGTACTCACTGATAGGAGAGATTGCTTGACACAAGAGTTTAATTATACTAGATATGTTGAAGAGTTTTCTTGACATAGGTATCTAATTATGCTAGAAAACATAAGTATTTAATTATACTAGATATGTTTGAACATGGGATACAATGTGTTTGTATTTACTCCATGGTAGGATATGGGTGTTTATCATAAGTATTATATACTAGGTATGATTGAACATGGAAATAACATATGGTACACTTAGCTAAGTTACTGATTTAACTAGGAAAGCTTGTGTTTACTCCTAGGAGAGGTTGTCCAGTATGGGAGAGGGATTATAAAATTACATGTAAGACGAGCTATCCAAGTATGTAGGTTATCTAGAATGATGGAATATCCATAGAAGGAATACCTAGCTTGTGTACTTACTAGTTAAGTAGTTAATTCCAAGTAGATTAATATGGTTGTAGGTTATCTAGGATGATGGACTATCCATTGAAGGAAATACCTATGCGTAGTTGAAGATAGCCTTAAGTTAAATCAGCCTTAAGTAGAGTATGTGATAGATGACTCTCAGTCGTTTACTGAATTAAAACTCTTTGATCAAAGTAGTGTGAATGTCTGAGACTCCACTCTAGAATGTGTGACTCCACTCTAGGTTGTGTGACTACCGAGACTAACACTATCAATTCACCATGATCCAGTATTACATGCTAGTTCAGGATTGTGAGATTACAAGGTTTTAGTTTTGCAGGACACAACACTATTCTCAGTTGGTTGTCTTTATTGGTTACTCTACCAATCTATTCATTGAAGGGAAAGGCCATCTATCTAATGATAGATGTGTGGGGGACCATATTATAAGTTTTTGATTGGAAAAAAAGTGCCTCAGTGATGCTTCTCCTCCATAGCAGGCTACAGAAGAACCAAGATTTGAAAGGGAAGATTCTAGACCATCTTTCATCTATTAGTTCTAAAGCTCATTGGAGTTATGTATGTAAGTGTATGTTCTTGTTACTTGTACTTATAAAGTTATTATAATGAAGTGGAATCGTTATTGTAATTTAATATGACATCTTGTTCATATATTATAAATAAAGAAAATAAAAAAATTATTACAATGACTTGTTACTTAGTTTAATTTACTCGTATGGTGTAAATTTAGAAAATTTTACTTTGCGAAGGGTTGGAATGTTACATGTGTTATCAGAGCTACAAGGTTCTACTCTAAAACCTATGAGCTCATTACGCAACAATGTATAAACCTTATCAAAGATAATCATTGAAAAGTTCTTGTGCCACAACAGCAAGAGAAAAGAACATAGGGAAGTAAAAAGGAATATGAGATTCCTAGTAACTTATGTAAACTGGGACTAGTTAAGAGTCATCCCTAGAGTTGGAACTCCTAAACAAACAACTTATGATATTACCTGGGATTGCAAAAGATTATGCATTAAGTTATGTAGGAAGGTTAGGAATAATAACCAATATATACCTACATCCTACAAAATAGATATATGACTCTAAGGGAATGAGAAGAAATAAGATACCCCCTTAAGGGTAGCAACAATAGTTGTAAGGAGTCAAGAATTATTGGATCTAGTGAAAACACCTACAAATCTATGTGTATGCAAAGTCAACATAAATTAGATCAAAGTAGAAAATCAATGAAGGAGGTATCCACTAGGGTTGGAGAACTCTTGACATAAATCTAATTCTTATATAAGGATAGGATCTTGCAAGAAAAGAGTTAGTACCTAGGAAAAAGAGAAAAGACCAAAATGGTTAGAAAGAAGTAATCAATGATGTGGGAAAGGTTCCACCAACCAAAATCAATAATATTATTGGAGTTTGATTAAGATGAGAAAAAGAGACCAAAAAAATTTAGTATCTCTAAAGGTTATGAGAGAATAGGATTCCAAAGTATTGGAACAAAGACACTTGAAGGGTGGTTGTGAGAAAGAAACCTAAAATGGTAAATCAGGTCAGCTTGACCAAAGGTTTGGATAGTACATAGATAGGTTTGAGTATAAGATGAACTCACCAAAATGTCTACAAAAAATAAACATTCATTTAGAAGTTCCAAAAGGAAATGGAATACAATAAGGCACTATGTGTCAGATCAATAGAAGTTATGAGGAAAATAACATTCTAAGCTGAAAGGTGCATCAACCAACGAGGCTTTGTGGGTATGGATATTCCTCCACTAAAAGGATATTGGAAAGTGAATGGGAATAATTGTGTGTCTCTTAAGTTGCTGATTATTCATTAGATCTCCTATTGGATGATCCAAATTGTTGAATCTATGAGATAGAAAATGATGATGAATCTATCTTTGGGAAAAGTATATTCAAACTATACCATTGAGGCAAGAAAAGGAAATAAAAGCCAATAAGGAATGACAAATCCTTTTAAAGAAGAAAGTATTGCTAGGATTTTGAATTTGAGGAGATCGAAAGTTGTGAAAACACTAAGGGGGGGAGGAAGAGAGTGGATTGACTTGGGTTAAGTACCCCACCCCAACAAAAAACTTAGATATGTTTTCGATTTGCAAGAACTAATGACTTATTCGCAAGTCATGATGTCAATCAAGTCATACATTTTATGACCATAGAGAAAAGGTATTAGGATTTTTAGAGTAAGATAAATGGAAAGGTGAAGGAATACGACCTATTATCATCCCATATATTATATTTATCTGATTGGAAGATCAAACAATATTATCATTGATGCCTTGGAAAAGGATAGGTGGATAATTTTATCATGATAGAGAAGATCATTGTCTATGGGATTGGTAAGGGAAGATCTAGGTTACTCATGATTAGAAGAAAGATTCTCTACACTTCTATATACCTTTTATGGAGGATTTATATAACGATGTTATTTCTTTATATAAGTAGTAATACTATATATTATGAAATTTATCCATGTTGTGAAGTGACTTGATGTTGTAGCTTACTATCCTAAGAGACCTGGGGATGATAAGGTTTATCTATTAATCAATAGAGATAGTGTGAAGGATAATTAAGGATGTGACATTATGAAAACCACATCAAAAATATATTTATGAGAATTATTATTTGATAATACTTTATAGTAGAATGAAACTTTAGGTTTAAGAATAACCAAATTGAGGACAAGAAGTTAATTTGAATAAAAGAGAGACCTTGGGTTAATTTTTAACCTGTTGATTTGGTTTATGTACTAGACTACTCATTAACACTTTTAATTTGGAAATAAATTACTTGATTGAGTTGTACATTTGGTCTTGATTGGGACATATAGGGGTAGAGAAACCTATAACATTGGACTAGTCAACATTTGAGGACTCTATCTTAAGAATTGGAAGGGAATATTGAGATTGAGATTCACCCATGGAATGTGTAAATTACTTGAGCTTAGAAAATTCTATATGAGTGGAAAACATAGGTGGGATACCTAGTGAGTTAAAATAGCTACTTGGTTAACTATTTTACACTCTATAAAGGAAGTCATAGTGTTGAGAAGACTCTACTTTGATTAAGAGAATCAATGGAGATAATAAGAAAAATTTATACTTGGTAATTAGTTATGCAACTAAATTTGACCAACCGGATTGAACGAGGATTAATATTCAAAATTAGTACCAAATCTTACTAGGAAAATTAGATTGAGTTAAAAGATGGATTAAATATTTGAAAATAATCCAAGGACAAAAGAAATCCATGGTATGGATGTCCTAAAATAAATAGGATTTATCTTCACAAAAATCCTAACCATTTTTACATAGGAATTAAAGATGGCGTGAGATCATAAAATAATTTTTCATTTAGTCATAGAATAGAATATTATTGGAAATAAAAGACCCTATGTACCAAAATTTTTGGAAGATTTGGGAATGAAATGAGAGAATTAATGTCAAATTGAGGGCATTGGAACGACAAAGTGAATTGTTGGATGAGGATCCACTATACCCTGGGAAAAGATAGAGTAAGAGGCTACATGGAATGTGGCAAGTTATTGTCTAGTATGCCAGGAAATGAAGGCCGGATGTCATCATCGATAGGACATGTATACTCTCTTGAGATTCTTGAAGGAAAGTGGTAGACCATAAGATGGATCAATCTGTCTATGTCGGTAAAACTGACATAATGTTCTAGTTGACAAACTCATCAAAGTAACCAATGTTATTCAGAAACTTGACTTATAGGATTTCGGTCCTAAATAATATATTGTCGGAAGTAGTTTCTTAGTATTCCTGAGAAGGATATTTCAGTTTTCAACAAGAAAATAATGAAAGGGTTGTAAACCATGATCATACTATGAGACATTCAGTTGAGCGAATGTGCAATATATTATTATAGTCAAATAAGAGAAAATGGTAGACTAAATCTTGAATGATTTATAAACTTCTATCATTGAAGTTTGGACCATTATATGAAAAGGAAAGCTTCAAAAATCTATTAAACTAAAATAGGCTTAGAAATAGGGTAAACCATAGACTTGATAGAATGTCAAAAAGGAGTAAATTATCGAAGTGATCAATGAAACTTTGTCGATACAAAGCTTAAGTATGAAGTAGTGTCAGGATTTGACAGGTGTCCAGGAGCAATGTTATGCTCGAGATGGACAAGTAATCAAGAGAAAGTGATTTATGGCGAGGAAAATTGATGTGTAAGTGATAAACGAACTCGGTTTATGATTTACAGTCCAAAAGTGTAAATACAAAAGGGGAAGGATAGGACCCATGATGTAGTGCACAATACATCATTATTCCTTTTCTAATTGAATTATACTAAGGATAATTTCATGGGCCAATGATTTTTGTCACTATGTTTTAGGTGTCATGTATAGTTACTAGTGTATCTAAGATGTGTATATGTAATGAAACTCTTTGGGAGAGTAAGTGTGTGTGAGGCATACAATATTTCCCTATGCGATAGTTAAGGGCACTCGAAGCAAGGTCCAGAAAGGACAAGGGTGCTACATAGGATGGATTTTTTTTAAATCTTACGCATTTTGAGAATATTGAGTAAAACTTTATTTGACTTTAATTGTATGTTTAAAGGATATAGATCATCAGGGACAATGATTCACAAGGGAGAAAGTGTGTTACATCCCAATTGTGAAGTTAATTTTTACTAATACTACATAGGGTAAATATGAATGTAATTTGAATTTTGGAGATAAATAGATTATTCTTGTACCTTTTTTTCAATATGAATATTACCTCATTTGATGTTATCTCATTTGATATTACCTTAGTTGATGTTATTCATGGTAAAATAGTGCATATAGTGAATGGATTTTTATTGAATTCTTATTATTCTAACTTTGGAAATATTTATGTATACTGCATATGTTATGAATAATTAACTATCGTAGGCATGTGTTAGTGGCTGCAGGTAAATGTTCATTTCTCCAGGGGGGGAAAGTATCACTCGGGAGAAGATCTTGGTCAGGTAACCAATAACGTAAACTATTTGAGCATATACACACACCACATTAGAGTGATTGAGTTGAGTCAGTCTGTGGGGTAATAGGTAAGTCATCCTTAGCCATTAGGTTTGCATTTGAGAGTCTTGTTTACTTCTACATGCAGTGTTGGGGATGTTTATATATTTGATCTTTGAGTCTTCCCTTATGACATTGTGTTGATTTTGCTTTGTTTCAGATTTTGGGCTTTGTGAATGGTTACCTTTACATCATTTCATGTGTACATAAAATGTAGCATGTATATGGACATATATATAAATACATATGCATAGACCTATGTATTGGAGCATTATAAAATGCACATGTATGTGAGTAGAAATACTCACAAAGGAATATACATGAGGACATGACTATATGAATATATATCTATATGTCTATGTGTGTGAATATAGTTACTAGGTCATAATCATTCAATTTCAAATGGATTATTTGACAATAATATTACCATATAATGAGTATGCTTGTATATCTATATGCACAAACACACTCACAAGCATTAATGCTTATCAGAGAAGTGTACATATGTATATATTATATAAGTATATGTGTATAAATGTATACACATTATTATTTGCAGAATATGATAATAAGAGCTATACCTCCAATGGAGTGGGTATTTATATTATTTGGATAACAATATATATTTATATAGAGAGAGTATATAATATATGGATTGTATGAGTTAGTAAACTTAGGATTGTCGATGATATATTTTATATATACAACTATATATATTTAAAGTGTATATATAGGTGTATTTGTGAAGTATTTGTAAGTTTCATATCTTGGAGAATGATTTCATGAATATATATATATATCTTTACTAACTATATATTATTATGGATCCATGGAAGTACGAGGTGCATAAGTAGAAAAGGTAGACCATGCCTTAGTGCATTACTTGCAATGCAAAGTGTATGGAAACTAAAATGACATTTGCAAATAATGTGAGTGAAGGTTAGACTACCACACACCATATCAAGGGAAGAATAAGTCTAATACAATACAACATTCTTTAATGCTCATAGATAGAGATCTTTTCATCGCATAGCAATGAGATAAGCTAAGTTCTAACCCAATGACGAATGGTAGAGACCAACATAGGATGAGAATGCCTGGTGCTTCGAAGATATTAGGCTGATTTACATTGAGAGTTTCTTTGACCAATGTATCTAATCATAGTGTGCCATATGATACGTGTTTGTTGCATGATAGAAGTCAATTTATTTAGTCTACTTCTAACATTGAATGACCATAGCAATAAGGGAAGATTATAGTTATCAAATTGGGAGTCGACTTGGAAATACACATGGTTGTGTGTATGAGCTAGTATCACTAGCCAAGAAACATATGATAGAAATGTAGCAATACGTTTAAAGCTTTGACTTGGTCGATATAGAGCATATTGAAAAGATATGGATTTAGTCCAACAAATTTATTTGGTTCAGTTGATTCAACCCATAAAATAGTCGATTCAGATTATGTGTTGTTGAATTATCATTTACATATTCTTCTCAGCTGGAAATCGCACCAACTTACTAGTTTTGGTGCCACCTCTGATTTCACTTTCCTGTCAATATCATTTTGGGAGAAATATTTGAATTCTCCATGTGCAGATTGAAATGGTCTTTGGTATGCTATCAATAATAAAGTTGATCTATTAATGGTTAATGTTGAGTCTGAGCTTCATTTGTCACCACCTTTATGTTGATTCATGTTGCATGAAATTGGTGTCATTCTTCATGCCTTCACTGTTTGAATTCCAGAATGTTGGCTTCTCTATAAATAGTCGCACCATCTCACTTGAAATGCATTCCAATTCATTCTTGTGATTACTATTTGCATTCATTCATAATCATTCTCATTTTCCTATGTGAACATTATTTCCATTCTCCCATTTCACTTGAGAGAGACGTATCATACCAAGAGCTATACATCACTTGTTTTTTATCATATCTGAGTTATTACCACTCATTTTCATCTATATTATGATTGAGGATAAAATGATCTTCTATGAGTAAGAGGTATCATTGTAGTTTGAGATATGTGAGCTATCAACAAGGGAGAGAGAGAGTTATTTTGGGAAGCGTGATCAAACTAAATTAATGTTGGAGAAGGCTACACTGTTGTCATTAATTGGGATAAACAATAACATGCATGGGGATCTCTTCTTCTCTTTATTTACTTAGAATTAATGTGTTTTCTATGTTGCTTGAAATGTCTTTTCTCTGTGTACAATAGAAGATTTAGGATTGTCTTTGAAAAATGGAATTGAAGCTTTTAGGTTGTTTTTATAATGTGATATTAAGTACTTAATGATAGGAGAGATTTCTTGACACAAGAGTTTAATTATACTAGATATGTTGAAGAGTTTGCTTGGCATAGGTATTTAATTATGCTATACAACATAAGTATTTAATTATACTAGATATGCTTGAACATGGGATGCAATGTGTTTGTATTTACTCTATAGTAGGATATGGGTGTTTATCATAAGTATTATATACTAGGTATGATTGAACATGGAAAGCACATATGGTACACTTAGCTAAGTTATTGATTTAACTAGGAAAGCTTGTGTTACTCCTAGGAGAGGTCATCCAGTATGAGAGAGGGATTATAAACTTATATGTAATTTGAGTTATCCAAGTATGTAGGTTATCTAAAATGATGGACTATCCATAGAAGGAATACCTAGATTGTGTACTTACTAGCTAAGTAGTTAATCAAAAGTAGATTAATATGGTTGTAGGTTGTATGGGATGATGGATTATTCATTGAAGGAAATGCCTATGCATAGTTGAAGATAGCCTCAAGTCAAATCGGCCTTGAGTAGTGTATGTGATAGATGACTCTCAATTGTTTACTGAACTGAAACTCTTTGATCAAAGTAGTGTGAATGTTTGAGACTCCACTCTAGGTTGTGTGAATACCAATACTAACACTATCAGTTCACTATGATCCACTATTACATGCTAGTTTGAGATTGTGGGATTACAAGGTTCTAGTTATGTAGGACACGTCACTATGCTCAATTGATTGTTGTTATTAGTTGCTCTACCAATCACTTCGTTGAAGGGAAGGGCCATCTATTGAATGATAGATGTGTGGGGGACCACATAATGAGTCTATGGTTGGTCGAAAGGTGCCTAAGTGATGCTTCTCCTCCATAGCAGGTGAAAGAAGAACCAATATTTGAAAGGGAAGATACTGGACCGTCTTTCAGCTATCAGTTCTAAAGCTCATTGGACCTATGTATGTAAGTGTATGTATTCTTGTTACTTGTACTTATGAAGTTATTATAATGAAGTGGAATATTTATTGTAATTTGATATGGCATCTTGTTCATATATTATTAATAAAGAAAATAAAAAATTTATTACAATGACTTGTTACTTAGTTTAATTTACTTGTATGGTGTAAATTTTAGAAATTTTTACTTTACAAAGGGTTGGCACGTTACAACAAGATTGTGGGGAACTAATATGTGGTTCCTAGCTATCATGTCTATAGCCCTATAAAACCTTTGGCCCACCACCAACCTTGACCAAGCTCAGCATAAAAACCATGGGGTCCAATGGACACATGGAACCTGCCCACTATCCCACACTATCCATTTTGTGATTATTTCATTTCATGCGGTATGACGAGGGCTAATAAAATTTGAACACCTATTGTAGTGGGACCATCAAACGCATGAATCAAGGCAACTTAAAGCATTTGCTTTAAGTTAGACCTAAAGGGTTCATGCCTAGGTAAATAAAATTTCAACACTTAGGAATATTTCAAACCTAGGGTGAAAACATTAGACTTAGGAAAAAATTAATTCATGACCCACAAACTTTAGGAAAACAAATAATTAGATCTTAAAAAATCTATCAAAGGGTCACTTCCTAGCAAAAAAGGGATGCGGGAACATATGACACCGATACCCTTAAATTATAACTTGAAGACTAGTCAAAAAGTGAATAATGTCAATGAAAAAACATAAGAATGCCAGGGTTTTAGGATAATAGGGTTTTAGAAAGCCCTAGGTTGTAGACCTAACAACCCTAATTCAGGACCCTTGAGGAATTTCAAAACCTCTAAATCCTAGAACATCAAAATAGCCATGGATATTATAAGCTCCACCAGTAGCTCTAGTTGGGGACATCTATTTAGCAGTAACAAAGCGAGAATTCATAAATTTTTGGGAGAGAAGACCGCAAAAAAACCCAACAAACTAAACCACAACAAAAGATACATATACATTATAGTATAATGAGCATGGATATGCCCTATTTATGAAAATTAGGGTTTAAGGAATTGTCCATGAACTACAAATTCTAATAATTCTTCATTCATATTCTACAAGATGTATGAATTCTCACCATGATTGTTGCAAATGACATAAGGCCCAATCCAAAGGGCCTCAAACTTACCATGTTTGCTCTTATCCTAGACTCTAGCATTCCACATTAAGACCAAGTCTCCTGCAGAAAACTTTATGCATGTAGCTCTCTTGTCAAATAAGTGTTTGACCTATTGTTTCTTCTTCAAGTTGATATTTTTTGTTGCCCTTCTTGACTCATCCAACTCTATTATCTGGTTAATTTTTCTAGTCATGTTGTCATCAATGTCATCTCCATACTCTTGGATGAACTTATTTATGGGCAATAGATTTTTCATTGGTATTCTTGCATCCAATCCATACACAAGTTCATAAGGGGATTTTTTTGAATCCTTCTTAATAGTTTTCCAATCACCCCATAATGCCAATTTCAACTTTGAATCCCATGCTCTTTTGTTCTTCTCCGTCACTCTTTTCATAATCTTCATGAGGCTTTTATTACTGGACTCAGCCTATCTATTTCCCTATGGATGATAAGGGGAAGAGTATGATATACAAATTCCATAGCTGCTACAAAAATCAGTAAACTCCTCTTATCTAAAACACATGGCATTGTCCATAATTAACTATGCGGGAGTACCAAACCAGATTAGAATGTTATCCATAATAAAATTAATGACAACCTTACTAGTTTCACTTCTTGTAGGAATTGCTTCCACCCATTTGGTGAAGTATTCTATGACTACCAATATCCAACCATTTCCACCACTAGATTTCTCATTAATTTCACTAATTAAATCTATGCCCCATTGTTGAAAAGGAGATTCTACATTTTGTGTCCTAAGGGGTAAAGCACCAAAAAAATTAACTTACCAAAATTGTTTTGGTAAGAATCACACCTCTTTACCATCTTTTGTGTGTCATAAAAAAGGGAATGCCACTAATATCCAGACCTTAAGATCTTGTGGGTGGGTGTCTTAGTTGTGTAGTGACCTCCACAGACTCCATTATGCATTTCTTCAAGGATTTTCCCTACTCGTTCTTCATTTACACATCTTAACATTACACCATCCCTATCCCTCCAATACAAACAATCATCAATCATAACATACTTGATGACTTGTAGTTTCAAAGTTCTCTTTTGATTATTAGTCATGTGATCAGGGAAAGACATGTTTCTCAGATAGTATAAAACATCTTTATACCAAGTGGAACCTTGAACAACACATTCCTCTACAGGAAAATTCTCATCTATTTGATTTATCTAACTAGATTCAAGATTTGATTTAGCCATCAGCTTGGGTAAACCCTGTCCTCTAACAAGTGTAGTGATCTAAATGTTAATATTAAACTTTTGGATCTTTTTGATCCATCTACACCTTCTTCTAGTGACTTCCTACTGAGTAAATATGTCTTTGATTGTAGCATTAGGTACATAAGCCACTATCTTAGCACCAGGATCTAAAATTATTCACAACCCTTACTAAAGAATAAGCTTGCTTCTCCATGATATTATACTTCAATTCTATTGCTTGTAGTGATTTGCTAAAGAAAGCAATGGGTTGTTCATAACCCTCATAAATTTTTTCATAACAAAATAGCATCAATAGTATGAAATGATAGAAAAGAAAACAACTAAAAAGGATTAGAAAAATCTAGGGACATAAGGATTCATGCCTCTTTGATAGATTTCTTGATGTCATTGAATGCTTTAACATGATTATCTCCCCCTGCAACTACTTTTTTTCTCAACATCTTCGAGATGGATTTTGCAATCTCAGCAAAGTTTGTATCAAACCTTCTAGAAAAATTGATCTACAAAAAAAAAATAGAATCCCCTTGACTGTTTTAGGAATTGGGATTCTATCAATTGTTGCAACCCTTTCTAGATCAATTCTTATTCCTTCCTTTGAGACTATGTGCCCCAACAATTTTCCTTTTGTAGCCCCAAATGTCCATTCCTTAGGGTTTAATGAAATACCATATTCCAAAGCTCTAGCAAATATCTTTTCCAAATGCATACATTGCTCTTCTTCTTTCTTGGAATATGTTGTGAGGTCATCTTGATATATAGCCATGAATATATCTTTGAAATTTGAAAAAGTAACATCCATAGCCCTTTGTAATGTATCCCCTATATTAGTCAAACCAAATGAAATTCTAATATAAGCATATATCCCCCATAGTGTGGTGAAAGAAATATTATATTGCTTTGATTATTTTAATTCTACCTTATTGTAACCTAAAAACCCATCAATCATAGACAATAGCTCACAACCAATAGCCTTGTGCAATATTGCCTCCATATTTGGTAATGGATAATTATATTTTAATGAGGATATGTTCATATTTCTGAAATCTACACATAACCTAATATCCCCATTTTTCTTTCTAACCAGGAACAAATTTGAAACCCATGTAGGATGTACGATAGGCTTTATAATTCTACCCTCCCTAATTTTTATGAGTTCCTCTTGTATTTTAGGCACCAAAGTAGGATTTATTGGCCTCTGTTTTTGCCTAAAAGGTTTAGTACCCAGCTTCAAAGGGATTTCATTCTTGAATAGGTCCTCTCTATAATATTTTAGGTCATCATATAACCATGTGAACACATTCTTGTGTTTTCTAAGTAGAGAAATAAACATTTTTCTAATCTTGGGGTTGATCTTCTTACCAATATATACTTTCTTGGGTGCATTCTCAGTCCCCAAATTGATCTCTTCTAGATCTTGATTGTGTAGAATTCTACTTCACATTACATTTATTAGAGTTATCAAAAACTCTTACTAGGGCTACCAATCCTTTTGGGATATTATTGGTCTTGAGTTGAATTACCTCATTTCAAAAAATGGTATCCTTTTCATCAAATTTTTCCATAAAATTTTGGAATTCAATTTCTTGACTATGATACTCATCTATACAATGTAGAAACTTCAAAAAATCAGTATCATTGTTAAATACCTACCAGTTTCAAATGTTGTCTAGGACAAAAGGCCTTACTTGAACCTCAACTTTTGATATTCTAGCAAAATATATATCATCAAGCCTTAAGGCAATGTTGGCAAGGAAATTTTCCATGACATTTTTTGACCTCTCAATCCAATCAATAGAAAATGAATCAAACATTTCAATTGTGTCCCAAACATTGTTTCTATATTGTTTCAATATCTCTTTTTTTAACACATACTTGGCTCTAATTTGGGACACTACTAATTCAGAGTCACCAAAAACCTTAAGTTTCTTGATTTTATGTTTACTTGCCATATTCATTCCTAACAACAGAGCCTCATACTTAGCAACATTATTTGTGCATTCAAATTTTAATGAGGAGTACTTGTAGGATTTACCTTCTAGTTATATGAGAATCACCCTTGCATTAGATCCTTCTTTTGAATAGGACCCATCAAAATTTATGGACCATAAGCCATCCTCTTGAGCACTTTGCTTGATCTCCTTTTCAATTTCTTGTACACTCACATCCTCTGTTGGTTTTGTATCTATAGCCGTGAATTTTTCCATGTCTATATCAATGCACACTATAGACTGGATAAGAATCCTCAATGAGGTTAGGAGCTCTTTTCTCCCTAATTAATTTTACTTCCCTACCATTTATAGGTATGGTAGCATAGGATAGATCTAACTTCATGCTTCCCCCAACTGTTGTTTCCCACCCTCTTGACATGAGCATTCCATATTGCGTTTCCCTAATTAATTTTACTTCCCTACCATTTATAGGTATGGTAGCATAGGATAGATCTAACTTCATGCTTCCCCCAACTGGTGTTTCCCACCCTCTTGACATGAGCATTCCATATTGAGTTGGAATTTTGAAAAAAATCATACTCATGGCATAATCCTTTCCAAGGAAAGTTTCCAACTTGAAAGGAACCTCTTTTACTATTCCAATTACAGGGACTTCCCTTCATTCCATATCAAAACACTTTCCATATGTTTGACTAGCCTATAGCCCTATATCTTTCATGATTGCTAAAGGTGTGATGTTAGTGGAATCTCTTGAATCTATCATGTAATTTCTGATCAGTTTGTCACTTACTTGCAAAGTCACATAAAAGGGATCTACTTATCTAGGGAAAGTGGTTAGGGTGGTACCTAAAAACAGTTCAGGAAAATCAATGTGAGTTCCTTCAACTTCAACTTCATTAACCTTCTCTTTATCTTTCTCAGAAGTACTTAGTTTCCCTCTAGCATATGTACCAGTGATAAGGGTGAGTACCTTCTTTTTGTGCTCTTCTATCCTCATCATTTCAAATCAAGGAAATAATACCTTGATTTTTCACAAAATTTGATTAATGTCAACTCCAGTGTACTTTGGAATTTCACAACTTGAGATGACTTTCTCATTCACCTTTTCTTGTTTTTTTGCAAATTTATCCTTTTGAGCAAGCTTAGTTTCCTTGTTTTCTTGATCATTCTTTTCCTTTTGATACTTTTCCTTGACAAGGGGAGATATAATCTGGTACTCAGGTTTCTTAGCATCCTTACCCTTGATATTTTTTTCTTTATAAGGGTCTACCCTTTAGTATCAATATTTTCCTTTTATAAAAAGGATGTGAGGCTTTTCTTCATCATTGTTGATTGTTTTGTTTCTCATATTGTAGGTACTCCTAGCTTGTGCAATTGCAATAGTAGCAACATTTAATGATTGGATCTCTTCATCTCAATGTCTTGTCAATCTAACCCTTGTTTCTAATTCTAGATTATCACCATATCATGAAATTCATCCTCATCATCAAAGAAAACTGGTTGATGATGTGAGTGACTTTGATATCTTATGTCCTAAACATCAACCTCTGAACATCCCTCCTCTGAAGAGTATTCATCAGTGTTTGGTGTGGATTTTGATTAGTCTCCAAGTGGGATATTTTCGATATGTGGTGACTAATCATGCAAATATTATACACTCATAATGTATCCTCACCGGGGTTCAGGGTCAGGTCGAGCCCTGAGTGGGGGTTTGGGGGTGGAAGCCCTCCATAGCAAGGGTTCAAGGGAAAAAACCCCCTACAGTGGGGGTTTGGGGGAGGTAGCCCCCCATAGTAGTGGTTTAGAGGCGCAACCCCCAAAAAAAATATTTCTCGTGCTAACATCAAATCAAAATGACTTTGTAAAACCCTAATTCTAGAAGCTTCCAAAAATCTTGTTATGAGTGGTTGGGATGTAAGTTGTGGTGTGTGTAATTGGCAAGATTATAATATGTTTTTCACTGGATAATAAAATCATTTGGTGGCTAATTTTCTATGTATGTAGCCCATATTGGGTGAACCACATTAAATTTTTGTGTTGATCTCTTTTGTGTTATTCTTCATTATTATTTTTGGGTTATTTAATATGCATATAATTGTTAATGTTTATTGCTCCAATCTGCCTAAACCCTAAAAATCAGTAGTTGGGCCCATTCCAAACAACATGTTTACTCCTTGGTCCTCCATATGTGAATCATCACAATCAATGTATGACTCATTGATATCCCCCAGGGATTGAGCAACCATGCACTATTGACTGAATGTGGCAATTGACAAGGATCACACCAAGGGGTATCCTCCACAAATATTGTAGTATTTCTCTTCAGAGGATCAAGGGGGTCTTTTTTTGGCATATTTCTTTGATTGTTTTGAATAGGCCTACCATTGTGCCAATTTATATGATATGATTGATATGAAATCTTTGGCATTCTCTCTTGTTTCTAAAAATTTGGCCTATCATGAGACAAACCCTTTTCATATCTTGAAACTTTAGAGATAAGGTCCTTTATAGAACTCATCATTTTATCCATCTTGTCCTCTTGTGTAGTTTCCTTTTCATTTTTATGGCCTTTAGGGTTTTTAAGAAGCTTTACATCTTCCCTTCTCCCTACTTTCCTTGAGGCTTATCTATTACTTTCAATATGGAGGGTGACTTTATATGCACCCCTCAAAGTCTAACAATTCTTATCCCTAAGGTGGTATCCTCGCTTGAAATCAAAATAATTACAATATAAGACCAAACACACATGTTCATTCGGTCTCAAATAAGTTAGGACCTTGAACATAGCCTTTTGGAACCTTGTGTTAAACTCGGAAACCATCTCATTTTGTCCCTTAGAGATATTATTAAATTCATTTAACATGAATCTTGGGTATGTATTGTCACCTAATTATTCTCTTAAAACCCCTTTTAACTCCTCCTAAGACCCAATACTAGCCTCTAGTAGGCTTCTGTACCAATCCCTTGCATCACCAGTTAAAGGCTACATAAACAACTTCATAATAACATCTTCATTTTCAACTTCAAAGTCATCCAATATGTTCAAGAAATTACTCAAGTGTTCTTCACCACTTACTACATCACTTCCTATGAATCTAGAAAGATATTGCCTTACCTCATTAGGGACTTGGTTAGAAAATCCAAGGATTCCCCCAAAGTCAAGTTGTCTATACCTATCCATTTGCAAAGGTATCCTTCTGGGAACATTTTCTCCCCCAAAACTCTAATGACCGCCTTGGTTATGAGAGGGATTTTTTTGCACATTTGGTTGTTATAGTGTGCAGATATATTGATTTCCCACATATTGTGGAATACTACCTTACACTTGAGAACTTGACTGAAATTTTTCTTAGGTGTTTGGTATACAATTTCCATTCCCTAGATTTTTTCCCACATACTATGATTGAGACACACTTCCCATACCAATATTTTGTTGGAACTATTGGCCTTGGGTGGGGTTTATTTGAAGGCTTGTTGAAATACCATAATTCATAGGCATGGAACTCATGCTTGGATTACTTTGTGAATTGGAAGGGAATGCACCCCCTGATGGGGCGGTTCCCACATAGGCAACATTAGTCACATTATGTGTAGTGTTCAGTTGAGGATTACTCCATGTACTCACATGGTAGTTACCCAAAGGAAAATGTATTTCATGGCTAGTTCTATATTGGTTTTGAGGTGTAGGTCTAGAAGTACTAGAAATATTTTGAGTAGCTCTCATACTATCAAGCTCTCTCCACATATCATCTCTTTTTTTATTACAGCTTCTCTAATTTTTTCTTGATGCAGCCTATCCATCTCTTGTTGCATATCATCCATTTCTTTGTTTAGTTTCTCTATGGTTTGGGTTGCATTATTAGGAATGGGAGATTGTGAAATGGATGGAAGGGCTTGAGAAGGCATATGAGGAGGAATTCCAGTAGTAAACTAGGAATTAACAGGATTTTCAAAGGAAAAGGTAAGGAGTTTTGAGGCAGCGGGGTCACCATATAGTTGTTGTATTACAAAATTTCCAAGGGGAGGATTTTCATCCAAAATTTCTTGTGCAAGTTCAATCCTACTTTGATATGGATTGCTTTTTTCCTCTCTCTTATATGAGAGTTTTTAGGCCCTAACAATTGATTTTCTAATGTGTCATCTTCATTTAAAAGACAATATATATCTTGAGAACATTCAAAACTATCTTCATTGTGCAAGATATAACCATTATTTTTATCAAAGGTAGGGTCGACTTACTTGCATCTTGGTGTCTCACATATTTGTTCTTCCATGTTGTCTTACATCCTGTGAGTCCATTTTCAAGCCTCCTTGTAGGGTTTGCATTGTGAATGGATCTTCTATCGTTCATGATGGTAGCTTTGAGATTCTTCTTCTTTTCATCTTATCATTCAAATGTAATGGAGTGTAGAGTTTCCACCCAACTTAATGGGAATTGTATTCCTTTATTCAATGCACTTTTATAGGATTACCAAACTTGACAACTTTCTTAGGATTATCTTTAACGGATGGATTTGGATAAAACTTTGATTGAATCCACTAGGATATAGACAATTGGGTAGAAATTCCTTCTATCCCAAGCAGAGTCACCAATCTATTGTTGCTTCTAACTAATTGTTTGGGATTTCCTTAATATTAGTTACTTCTTATGCTTAGAAACCCTAGGTCAATGGCTAACAAATAGGAAATGGATTCACAAGTTCTCCTCTACACTTTAGGCTCTACAAAACCAAGGTGGGTTCCCCTATAACATAATGCAACAATAACAAAATGCAATGATTCCTTTGATAACAGATTCATCACACGAAGATGGAAAAAGGTGACATGATGGGCTAAATCATCCTTAAGACCCTCTATATTTTTTATGGTTCTTTTTAGTTTTGTAATGGAAATAATAAGATAAAAATGTAGGAAATTAAATGGTTTTTATTTTGATTTTATGACTGATTTTTCCTTAGCTTCAAACTTTTTGAATCTCCTTGACCAGTTCCTTATCCATAAAAAGTCTAGGAATGCAATAACTCCTACAACATACCAACTCCTAGCTTCTTACAACCTCGGTGCCTTATAGTGAGAAACCAAAAAAGGGGCAATCTTATTACTCTCCTTACAAAATCCTTACTACAACAACACAATCTTTAATGGATGGATTGAAAGAAAATTTTATCTACTCCTTGAATAGAAACTAACAATTCAAACATTCATAATAGAAAATGTGATATCAAAACCATGAAAAAGACTTGATTATATGATTCAAAAGATGATGTGTTACAATATGGAGATAGAAATACAATTTACATTCAAATATGAGAAAATACAATGAATTTTCGAGCCACGTGTTGTTATTACAAAGTAAAATCTTATAACATTCCTTCTTTGAGTTTCTAAGGACTTATCTATTCAACTTGACCCTATACAAAGACTCACAAAAACTAAAATTCAAAACCAACCCTTTGCATGACAACAAAACTTTCCTTTATAGTGCAGGTGTAACTCGAAATTGACTTCAAACCCTAACCTTGATTCAATTAGAGTTACAGTAAGGATGAAATCAGTTTGAATTTTAATAACATTTGAATCGCCTCCAAAACATGAGCATAAAATAAGCTATAATGGCTTTGACACCATCAGTGGACAATCGATTATATTCTCCATGAATGTATACTTAGAACTCCTGAGAAATCCATAGTTCAATTTGGGAAATCATGCTCTAACCAAATAATTTCAGCACCTGCAACACACAAGGGAGTACCTGCATTGCCACAACCATTAATGTAACATGGGAGAGTTGCAACAAATTGATCTGGTCACTAGAAAAGTAGTTGTACCATTAAGCCCTAGTTTACACATGAAACACGACATGCTTAGCTTTTTCCATTTGAATTTTGGTTGTTAGATCAAGGACAGATTGCCAAGATCACAAGATCCATCAAATTTTAAAACATGACCATCAGATTTATTTCATTTAAATCTAATTCATTGATCTCCATCGCATATTCTTCTGAACCTACCACCTTTGGAAGTATTATAGGAGCTGATCTGGAGACATCTTATACTCCTACAGTCTCTTTCGTGAATGTTGACTATGCCTCACAGGATTGTGGGGAACTGATATGTGGTGCTTAGTTGTCATGCCTACAACCCTATAAGGCCTTGGGCCCACCACCTACCTCGACCAAGCTCAACATAGAACCCATGGGGCCCACTAGACACATAGCACATGCTTGCTATCCCACACTCTCCTTTTAGTGATTATTTTATTTCATGTTGTATGGTGGGGGCTAATAAAATTTGAGCACCTATTGTAGTGGGACCATGAGATGCATGACTCAAGGAAACTTAAAGCATGTGCATTAATTTAAGACCTAAAAGGAGTTGTGCCTAAGTAAATAAGATTTCAACACTTAGGAATATTTTAGACCTAGGGAAAAAACATTAAACTTAGGCAAAAATTAATTTATGACCCGTAGACTTTAGGAAGAAAAATAATTAAAGCTTAACAAAGCTATCAAAGGTTCAATTCCTAGAAAAAAGGGGACATGGGAACATATGACATCGATACCCTTAACTTATAACTTGCAGACTAGTTAAAAAGTGAATGATGCCAATGACAAAATAGAAGAAATCTAGGGTTTTAGAATCATTAGGTTACAGACCTAACAACCCTAATTCAATACAATTGAGGAATTTTAAAACCTTTGAAATCCCATAACATCAAAATAGCCACGGATTTTACAAGCTCCACCATCACCTACTTCTTAACTATCCCTATGCAGAGAAAATTTGGGACTAGTTATTAAATAAATTGGGTTGGGCCACTCCCAGAAGTAACAAATTATGGGCCATTTTTATCAGTTGGCCAATATTTGAAAAAGATGCATTCTGGGGTCGGATATGGTAGACCACCCCCTCAATCATGATATGGAATATCTAGAAGGAATGTAATAGAAGAATATTTCAAGAGAAATAAAAAATAGGAAGTGAATTAATACCAATCATTGAAAGAAACATTACTTAGTGGATGAACTCCCATATCACATTACAAAGGAAAATGAAAGCTAAAGGCTAGGATATGAGCTCATGAAGAGATGGAAACTTCTCAAGGTTCCTCCCTTTTTCTATTTCATCCCAAACTCTAAAGTTAAAAGATCAAAGGTAAACTGGTACCCCCTAAGGGGAAGGTTTAAGTTAAATACAGATGGTGCTTCCCAGGGAAATCCTCGGAAATCTAGTTTTGGATGTTTAATACACAATGAGAAAGACCAACTAGTGATATCCAAATTAATAAAGTTGCCAATATTAATAAATAATGCTATAGAAATTGAAGGAATTATAAGTGGATTAAAACTTTGTAAAGAGAAAGAGCTGAAAAAATCAAATTGGAATGTCACTCAATAGTATGTATTAATGCAATCACAAATGGAAAAATTGGTGATTGGAATCTACTATCCAAAGTATCCCCAATAAAATAATTATTGCAATAGGTGTAGGCACACTCAATCAAGCATGTGTATTAGGAAGAAAATAAGGTCACAAATTATCTAGAAAACCAAGGCATTGATCAGATGGAACCAACTGTCTTTGGAGACCAAGTAGACAAATAAGAAGGATTGGAAGAAATAATGTCATCAGATATGCAAGCCTTAGCCAAGATGGTTCAATTCAATAAACTATTATAAGAGTTTGGTTTGGAGGCATAAAAATGAAGACTTTAATATCAGACACAAATTCCATGGGGAAATCACAATACATAATATTAAACCTTTTAACTTAGGCTATCCCAATATTTACAAACATTATGGTCGCAACGACCATTTCTAGAACATTAAAACCTTCACTATCAATGCTTAGGCTTGATCAAATTTGAGTGAAAACTTGCTAAAACTTGCACTTAGAATGGTCTTACCTTCATTAAATCTACAAATAAGGGATTCACCCTATCATTTTGTATCCATGTGAATCAAAATCCACCCAATGAATGTGTGGGATCCCAAAACCCCAATCTAAAAAGTATATCAATAATGTACGATTCTAAAACTAATAAATAGTCTTACTTCCTTTTTTAGAATTCCAAATATCTTGAAACCAATATCTGATTATTACAATTGGAGAAGGGGGCCTTTAAGGGTCCATCTATAACTCGAGTTAGGGACTCTCTTCCTCCCTTCTCCATATTTTGGGTTCATCGAAACCATAAGATTTTGGTTGAAAGAGATAACTAAGGATTGGTTTAGGATTGAATGGTTGATTTGTATCAGGATTGAATGGTTGATTTGTATCATTTTCCAAACTCAAAAACCTAGGACTTCATAGAAGGTATCCTATTTTTAATGGCAAAATTAAATTTCAAATACCCAACCTTTTTGTACTCAACAAATACCATTCTCTTAGACTCCTAAACCAATATTTGATTTACACAATTTGAATAGGTACCCATTATGGGTCCAACTAAATCATGGGTCTAGGATTCTATTTTCCCCCCACATTCCTTGCCCTATGTTTCCTTGGAATCGAAATTATGAATGGAAGGAAAAAATATGTCATCGAAACACTGAAAGATTTGAAGGTTGAACCACTTCAATCATTTCCCCATTTCCTAGGGTTTCTTAGAAGGTGTAAACACTAGAAATAAGACTAAAACAAGATGGTTAGCTATAAAAAAACAAAAGCACTTAATCTAATCCTACATTTTAACAACAAAGAACAAAGAAATAAACAAAACTACAAATGAAACAATCTCACCGAACATCTGCATACTCCTTCGAATGACTTCGATTGCACTTCTCCATTTTTTCATCTGTGTGATAGTTGCCCTCAGATTTATTAAGTATTCAATTATGGCATGTTGAATATTGACTTAGCAAAATATCAAAGATTATTTAAGCTTCCTAAAGTATAAATATTCTGGGAGGAGGAATAATGACAATATCAGGTCAATTTATAGAAAATTGGTTTTCGAACGATTAGCTCATCTTCGAAAGAGAGATCAACGGTCAAGATTGATGAATGCCATGTGATAGAGATTTTTGTGAGTTATAATGTGAGTGAGAAATTCTGCATGACAGAGATTAAATTAAATAATAATTTAATCTAGTGTTGAGACTGTTCGAAATTTGGAAGAATAGAGATTGTATGTGAAAGATAAAGTAGAAAAATTGTGTTTGAATGCATGAATGAAATAAATAATTAAATAAAGTTATTTAATTAATAATAGTTTGCATGCATCTAATAATAAGACTAACTGATCAAGACATAAATTATTTTCATTAGGAATTAATCATGAGATAACTGACTGATGAATTAGATCTCGACTTAAGCGGTAAGTGAATAATTAGATAACTAGGTGATTATTTAGTTAGAGGAATATTCGAGGAATAATAATATTTATGAATTAAATGAATATTTAATTCAACATTAAAAATTTGGAGATTTAATTAAATAAATAAGATTTATTTAATTGACTGTCGAAAAGGTTATTGAATAATTAAATAATTCAGAATGAATATTTAATTATAATCGAAAATGTGATAAAGGATAAATTAAATAATAAATTATTTAATTTAGAAGGGGGATTAATTAATTAGTGACGTAAATAAATAAACAAGATTTATTTAATTAATCGAGGTTGAATAAAGGTTGTAATCAATTAATTAAATAATTAAGTTTATTTAATTAATAGAAGAAAGGTGACTTTAGAAAGTAATTAAATAATTAACATTATTTAATCGTGATCATGAACATTAGAAATATGTCAAAAATGGTACCCACAGGTCTAGACCAATTTTCAGTGTCTATAGTTTGCCCCTCTTTAATACAATGTCATTTCGGCCTTTGTGTCAAAGAAAAATTAATAAAAAATATGCCCCAGTGAAAGGGAGAATGATGAGGAGGTAGTGGTATGCCCCCTCGAGAGGATAGGTGGGTTCAAAGAACATGAGTGTGATCTCGAAATGGATGAGAGAACTAGAAGATGAAGTACAAAAGGATAGAGGAACATAGATAAGGGTGGTGAAGATGCAGAAAACAAGAAATATTATAGCGAAAAAAAAATGAGTAATAGCACAAAAGACATGGATGTTAGCATGGAAGACATTGATGTTAAAAGAATCTCAGAATCTTCAATACTTTCCAAATACATAATAGGTCATGCATGAATCATCATTGGGAAAGACATGACACAAATGGATAATAAACACCATGATATGAGATAGACCAAGGTGTACAAAGTCATCCACTTTCTAAAACAGACAGTCGTAGACAAGGAACGTCCTAACTCATACTAAGGGAAAAATTGCCCTAGTCTTTTTGTCAAGACAAACCACATAAATCAATCAAACAAAAAAAAAGATAAAGTCAGGATACATTATTGCTCCTCTAAATCCTTCATGGGACATCCTTGAGGAAACTAGTAATCTGACTTGAAAACCAATTAAAAGATAGTCTACAGATAGCAGTCAAAGAAAACTAGTCCTAAAACATCCTTGCTTCTCTAAATCCTTCATGGGACATCATCAAGAAAGCTAGTAACCAGACTCAAAGACAAAGCCAATAAGATAAAACCAAATAAACCATAAAAAGTCAAAAAGCCAATAGAAATATTTGCCAAAATTTGATCTATTGTTGTTTGTTTGATAATTTGATTGTTTGACATAGCCTGATGTCAGGGATGACAAATACCGTATAAGACATTGAGTCTAGTTTTGACTTTTGTGACTATCTGTGTAAGGCATGACGAGCCTGGTTTCAAAAAGACATGTATCGTATAAGACGTTGATTTTGATTTCGTTGATGCAACAAGTTGCATTAAGCCTACAATGATTGATAATGTATGTTGTCAAGAAGGACACATCTTGTATAAGACATAACTTTGATTGTTTTCAAAATTTATTCGATTTGACCTAATGACATTGCTGACATGTTTAGCTTGTTGATGTGTGACTTGTCTTGATGTTTTGACTGTTGTGCATGTGTGTTGACAATCTATGACTTATGTTGACTGACATGACGTACCCTAAAGGATGGACCTAGTGTTGCCTTGGGGGATCATCAATTGATGGCCTTGCCTACATTATACACACAGATACCTCGGAGTTCGACTAACTTTGACTGATAGAAATGATTTGATAAAAATGTACCTAACTTGATGATATGAGAAGTGTGTGATAGTGAATGTGATAAACCCTAATGGACTAACCTAGTGCGGCCTCAGGGGCTCATCGATTGATGGCCTTTCCTATGTTGTACACGTAGAGACCTCGTAGTTCGACATGACCAATGACTTTGACATGTATAAAGAATAAGTCATGATTTGATGTGTGTGATATGTGACAAACCTAGAAAGATGGACCTAATGCCTTAGGGGCACATCAAGTGATGGCCTTGCCTACGTCCAGTCGTAGAGGCAACGTAGTTTGACTATGTCTATGACTAACTTGACACAATTGACTCTGACTCTATTTTGGGATTTTTGACATGTTTTGATTTTTTTGTCTTTTTAGAGTTCTACGATGTTTTTGGATTTTTTCAGGACATTTTATGATGTTTTTGAATTTTTTTAAGGACATTTTCTGATGTTTTTGAATTTTTTTCAAGAAATTTTTGGACATTGGGTGAGCGAGTGCAAGGTCCAAATGACTTAGGTTGAGGATTTTTCCCCCAGTCAAGTATAAGACCAATAGGATGGGATGGGGAGATGGAATGGACTTGATGTCAATCGTTCCAAGTTATGGTATGCACAACCATTTATCATGGGCGATGGTGGAAAAGTCTGATTGGAATGATGGTAGATAAAGGAGCGAAATTAACTACACATGGCGCCTGTTTGCCAAGTTTTCACCATGGTACTTATCCAAAGCGCCACCAAAGTGGTTTTCACTATTGGATGAATTATGTCTCTTTACTATTTTATGAGTTTTTCAATTTTTTAGGTGTTACAAAGATGCCTATTTACCAGGTTTTCATCAAGGTAACAATTATTTTTTTTCTATTTTTTTTCTATTTTAATGATTAAGACAAGGTTCTCAGAAGCTATGCATAGAACCTCTTCAAATGAAGGTTGTTGATTAGTGAATAAATTGGTTTTATTTTAGGGGTTGAGAGTTGATGAGCTCCTGATCCAAAGTCTTCTGTAACAATATAAGGCCCTAACTAGTTTGGTTCAAACTTGCCTGGTTTGCCTGGTTATAGTTGTGACAAAGATGGTTTTGATATGCTTGAAGATGATCTAGTGGCTTTTATATTCATTCATGTAGGAATTCTAACTCATGTAGCCATGACACATGGTACTCTTCATTGTCAATATGACCTTTCAAAGATACCCTTAGGGAAGGAATTTCAACCTCAATAGGTAAGATAGCTTCATAACCGAATACCAAGGAGTATGGAGTGGTGTTGGTGGGAGTATGGATGCTTGTGTGGTAAGCCCATAAGGCAAGATTTAGCTATAAATTCTAGTCATTCACAGTCTTTTTGAGGATTCTAATGACTGTCTTATTAGACACCTCTACTTGGTCGTTACCTTGTGGATAATATGGAGTGGAAAAATGATGTTGGATATGGAATTATTCATAGAGATGGTGGACTTCTTGGTTTTTGAATGGGTGACCATTATCCATGATGATGGATTGAGGAACACCATAATGACAGATGATGTAGTTTAGGATAAACTTGGAAATTTGTGTGTCGATAATATAGGTCATAGGAATAGCCTCAATCCATTTGGTGAAGTATTCGGTGGCGGTTATGATGAACTTATGGCCATTGGAGGATGGAGGGTGTATCTTACCTATGAGATCAAGTCCCCATTGGGAAAAGGGCCATGGTAAATTTATTGGTCGAAGATCCTATTCTGGCACGTGTATGAAGTCTTTGTGTACTTGGTACTGTCGACATTTCTTGACGAAGACATATGAGTCATTTTCCATGGTAGGCCAATAATAGCCTAATCTCATAATATTCTTGGCTAAGGTAGGACTGCTAGAATGGGATCTGCATATACCCTCGTGTACCACACATAATTTTTCTTGTGCTTCTTCAGCATCAAGACATATCAACAAGGTATTATCTAAGGCATGTATATAAAGGGTATCTCTAATGATGGTATATTTGGAAAACTTGCGGATAAATGTCCTACGTTGGTTATTCGACAGTTTTAAGGGTAGGATCTGGGCATGGAAACAGTCATATATGTCCTTGTACCATGGGGAAGTAGGATCAATAATCATACACACCATCGTAGAATCTGGGACGTCATAGGTGGGGACCAAAAGTTGTTCGACCAAAAACTCAAATTTAGGCATGTTGCACCAATGGTTTCCATAGCATCTGCTACCCTGGTCCTGAATGCGGGGTATTTTTTGAAAGCTGATGTTATCAAAATAATGCTTAAAACTATCTGCCATGCACTTGTATGGGGAAAGTTTCTCATCTTTAGTTTCATACTCAGCATTGAATTGCTATACTACTAGCTGAGAATCTCCATAAACATGTAAATGCTTAATCTTCCATTGGACTACCATTTTTAATCATGTCACAAGGGCTTCATATTCGATTTTCACCTAGGGACTTGTCATTTTCATTTTTTCTTTTTGTTTTCATTTTTGCGATTGGAGGTGTGAACAAACTCCCCAAAATATGCCATGTTATCCAAGTCTATGGTAAATCCATCTTTATGATCACCTCTAGGTATGCCTTCTCGCATTCCCATGAACTCAACTATCACTTTGTCGTTCTCGAATATGCCTAAGATGGGTTTTCCTTGTTGATCCCAATCGATTAGTTGGGGATATACGAGGGCCATATCATCATTGGAGTTATCAAATGTGGAGGATAAAAAGGTAAGGATAGAGTGGTTGACATGGTCACAGAAGTTTTGGACTAACTCCTTTTTGTTCTTTTTCCTAGGAATAGGTAAACTCTAAGGTGGGACCACTGTAAGGGCTAGGTCTTCAAAAGATGGTTTGTTAGGTGCCCAAGATTCAGGATCAAGTGTTTCCCAATAATAAATCTTAAGCCATTCTTCTTTTGACAAGGAATTTTTAGGATGAGACTCAGTTGATTTTGGTGAGGTATTTAGCTTTTGGTCAAGTTCCCCAAATAAATTATCTAGGTCCATTATGCTAGTGGAGGAAAGGGCATCCCATTCATATTCATTTGACTCGGGGGAGTCATAGTAGAATGGGTCAAATGGTTCATCGAATATCTTGATGTCTTTAGAAGTGCTTACTTCCTCTTGTGATGGTAATGAAGTACTAGGAATGCCAATTCTAATCAGTTGAAACCCTATCCCTAGGCCTTTTGGTCATTGTGAAACAATGATTGGTTTAGTCCTTCCATCCTGATGTAGCCCTAACCCACTATGTATGTTATATCCTTCATTTTGCATTATGAGGAAGCCTTTTCCATATTGATCTTGAGATATTTGAATAGATGGTGGAGGGTTTTCATTATCATCATTATATAACCAGGAGGTGACATATTCTTGGTCCATAGCTTCTTTACTTAACTCTCCCCATTTTGTGAATGTCATCGTAGGAGGGCCATGTATTGTGACAACTGGTTGTTTCCTATTTGATGTGGGTAAACTGTATGACCAAGGAGGAACAAGCTGAATGACACAATAGGATGATTTCATGTGAAGTTCTCCACAGCCCTTATCTTGGATCTCGACCTTAGGAGTGGATGACAGTGGTTGTGATGCAATGGACTTGGTAAGAGTTGAAGGGTCAATATATAGGGATAAGGTGGAGGATGAAGCCTCTTGATTAACTAGCACCTATCGTTGTGGTATTTTACATAGTCTTGTGCAATATTGGAAAGGATTTGGATCACCATCAATTGTGATCTCGATGCCATTGTATGGGAATTTAAGACACTGATGGTAAGTGGAAGGTATGGCTTTCATTGCATGTATCCAAGGTCTACCCAGTAAAATATTATAGGGAAGGGTGAGATCCAAGACTTGGAAACTTGTGTCCATAACCGCGGGGCCTATTCTGATAGGGAGTGTTACAACTCCTTTAGATTATATTTCCCCATCATAGTATGCCTTAATGACTATACTCTTAGTGGTTTCCATGCATGCTTCAAAGAAACTTAATGCCTTAACCAACTTCAAGGTGCAAAGATTCAACCTTGCTCCTTCGTCTACCAAGACTCTTCTAACTTTGGTTTGATGGATAAGAACTTCAAGATATAGTGGGTCGTTATGGTTAGTCTTCTTAGTTGAATAATATTGTTGAGAGAATGTGGCATGATGGGAATTGGTTAAGTATCCTACCATTTCTTCGAAACAATTGACATCTAAGTTGGTAGGGACAATTGTGCTCTGCAAGGCTTTGTCGAGAATGGCTCAATGATCTTGTGATATGGTCAATAGTTCCAAGATGGATATTTGTGCTGAGGTCTTCCCCAACTGGTCAATTAAATTATACTTAGGCTTGGAAGACTATGGTGGTGGCTTTGATGAAGGACCCGGAAGGGTTACCTAAGTTTTGTGTGCATTTATAGCACATTCAGGATGCTTCTTTATGGTAATGGTATGGATATTTTCATTAGCAGCTTAGATGTGGTTTATGATTGTACCTTTTCCATATTCGTACTTGGTATTTGCATAGTTATCCGAGGCATTAGTCTTAGTTCTCGAACTGGGGGCCTTTCCTTTCCCATGGTCATGTAACGGATCTGTGAAGACCTTGTGATCACTATTTTTGGTATGTTTTTGTCCATTGACTTCTATAGTTTCATTTTCAACAAAATCTTTTATGATGTTCTTCAGTTGTCGGTATTGTTGTAAGTTATGTCCCTTAGTTTGATGGTACTCACAATAGGTGTTGGCATCCCACCATGAGGGTTTAAAATATCTAGGATCATATTGTTTTGGCTCCAAAGGTTTTATGAGGTTATGTTTAATCAGTTCTTTGTAAACTGTCTTGATTGGTTCCCCCAAGGGGGTAAACTCGCGTTTAGGAAATCTCCTTTGTGGTCATTGTTGTTGTGAATTTTAGACAAAGTTGGCAGTTTGATCAACATCATTAAGAATGTCATGAGAGGGTTTGTAACCTCTAAGTGTGATGACAGGTCCTACATGTAGGGTCTTAGCATCAACAATACCATTATTAGTTACATTTTTTTCGGGACCAAAATTTGTTTCTATCATTGGGAGTGTTTTGATGTTGAACAATTAGATTCCTACTTGGTGTCTTAATTTCCCCTTTTTCAATGAGAGCTTTCTCAAGTATTATTCCTTTTTGCACTAAGTCCAAAAAAGAGGCACAACAATGTACTCATAAGTCACTTCGCAATTTTGGATGAAAGTTTTTAAGGAATATTGTGACTTTTTGTTTCTCTGGTATCTCAATAGTACAACGACTAGCTAAACTCCTCCATCTCTGGAAGAAGGTGATGAATTTTTCTCCATCTTCTTGGATGGTATGACACAAGGTAGCTATCATGATTTTATTGTCTATGTTGAAGGAAAAGTGTTCCACAAATTTTTCCACTAATTCGCCCCATGATTGTATGTTGTATGGAAGTTTAGAGAACCATTTCAAAGCTATCCCCAAGGGTTCATGGAAAAAGTATCATAAGGTATGTGGGGTCATAGGAGATGTCCATGCATGTTGTGGAAAATTCTCTGATGTGTTCTAGAGGATTCATCTTCCCATTATACTTAGGTAAATTAAGTATAATGTATTTGTGTTGAAAGGGTGTCATCTATAGGCTTTGTCAAAGGGACATGGACATAAATCTTGTGCTGAAATGGTTCATTTGCCTGACATTGACATAGTGTCCATTTTCTATTGGAGAGCTTTCATTTGGTTTTGGAGAACATCTACTTGTGTTAAAGACATGTTGGTTGTGTTGTTTGGATCGATGTAAGTGTTCTTAAATGCAATATTTTGTGATGAATTTTGATTTGGTATGGGAATATGTCCTAACAGAATATTCTGATTTGGTGTAGGAATATTCCATGTTTGTGTAACCCCTATGTGTTGATTGGTAGTATTGGTTCTAATATGTGGTATAGCTTGTGTTGTGTTTGGGCCAATTTTGGTTCTTTTACTTCTGGTGATTGTGCCAAAGGGGTTTGATGAGGATTCTCCCATAGTAAATGTTAGGCCTTGGGTTATACCAAATGGTGTTGTGTTTATAATTGAGGTAGTTTGAGTGGGCATGCCAGTTGGTGTTTTTGTAGTAATCTGAGGAATAGAGACACTTGATGTCATGGTTTGCGTTGCTTGTGTAGATGAAGGCTTTAGTTTGTGGATGTCAAATCCTATAGGTAGTGTGGCACCTTCTACTAGAACCTTTGCCACATATCTTTCAGGATCGTTTTACAAACACTCATCCATAAAAGATGCAAATTCAAGATCTTGGAAAATAGCGTCTACATCTTCTACATAAATTTTCCATGTGTGTCTCTAGTGACAAATTTTTCAAGAAAATTTTTTTGACATCTTTCCATCCCTGATGATTGGTTTGTGAAGGGATTCATGAAGTCCTATGAGTCAACCATTTCTCTATGTTTCTTTTTAGACCTTGTTTCAACCATGAAAAAGGTTGCTCAATATGGGTGAATGCAAAACTATGTCTAAAATGATATGATCTAGTCTATGTTTTTAGGATTTTCGGATATAATGAATGTTGCTATTTTTTGGTATTTTCTTGGAAAATAAAGGATGTCTAAAATGACAATATGCTAGGATGACAATATGCAAAATTCTAAAGTAATTGACTCTAAATGATTCTAAGAGGAGGTTGCCTACCACCTATAGCTTAACCAAGGCTACGATTAACTTTTTCAAGGAACCTAATGTAGGACTAGGACCAAATGATAAGGTGAACTCCCAAACTAGACTGATGAGCTAGAAAGATTCACAAGTAGGACAAAAGATATTTTTGAAAACTAACTAGGTTCAATGACAATGATTGTCGAAGCATGGGTTTTTCCAAAGTGTGAAAAGTTGGCCTATTCTAAGATATGCAAAAATCCTAATATACAACTCAGTTTCATAACTAAGAGGTATATCACTAAAACTAAATGACACCTAAAAGATGGAAAATGCAAATTTTTGAGCAAGTTTTCGGTTTCTGTCCAAGGTTGAGTATGAGAAATAGAGACTAAGATGACAGTTTGGTTTCGAACTATGATTGTGAATTCCAAGTTTTTGTTGATACGAAAATGTGGTACAATTTTATAGATGCATCACAAAATTTAACAGATGTGTTTCGATGGGTCAGATGCGGCTTTCTGGTGAAAATTGGTCTCAGTTTGGTAACAGGAAAATCTGACTTACTCTAACAGATGCGACTAAACGCTTAACAGATGCGACTCTAGATGTCAAATGCGGCTTAAAATGATAGATGCAACTTGAAAGTTAATGATATTGGACACTAGTTTGTTGACAGGAAAATGCAAGTTTTTGGCTAATAGATGCAACTCTAAATGATAGTTGTGGTTTTCTATTTAGCAGATGTGACTCATTTTGACAAATGTGGTTTTCTAATGACTTGAGTTTTCCGAATGACTTTGTTTCATGATCAAATTTTGGCAATTGAAATCAATCAGAAAACAATGTGTTCTAGTTTTGATGAGCATGAATATGTTAAAATTCATAAAACATATACAAATCCTAAGGCTAGCAGTGACAATACTTGTTGAATTCTCACTTGGGTTTCCCCAGCTACTCTTATTCAAAGTGGATGACTAGAAGCTTGACCACACTAGCTCCCCTCCATGGCACACACTTCTTGGGTCAGCCAAGCTTCAGTTCCCATGACTCTCCCATGGAAAAAATTTCATCTCTACTATTGAACCGTAAGATTGTGAGATAGCTTTAGAGGTCTGACCTCTTGCATTAGCAAATAGAAGGTTTTTGGTTTAAACTAAAACAAGTTGGATTTTTAGTATGGAAACCTATTCAAAGAGCCATGTGAGAGGCAATATCATCCCAGTCTGCAGAGGTTATGCTCTGTAGGTTTTGACGCACCACAAGGGTACTAGGGAATCAAATGCTTGTTCGCTGGGATCTCTATAATACTGAGTTTCCTTAAGCATTAAAATTTATATACCGATTGGGAGTAGCTTGGTGAAAAATCTCATCATCGATTTGAGTCACCTTGGTTACTCTTAACCACCAAAGCAGGCCCAATTTCTAGAGTCAATAACAATTTCTCTTACACCTAGGATCGCACGAATGCGTAAGGGGAGAGGATACTTATGTTACTAAATTGGGGGTTCTAATCTAACATAATAAGCACATAAGATAGTGGTTCATTTTTAAATCCCAAAAGACAAATTTTCTATCTACTCAAACAAATTGTTTTTTTTCCTTAAAAAAAATCTTCTTTGAATATGGTTTTGCAAAGAAATCGTAATAGTTTAGATTTTTGTCTTTGTCAATAGTTCTACAAAATAGAATTAGTAGTTTTTCCAATGTCTTCGTTAATCATCATGCAGAAATGTTTGAAATGTCTTTTCTTCTATGAATCGACCTGCAAACACTACGTTAACTCCCCTAAAATAGACTAACACATGAAATTAGTACTAAAAAAGCTAAAAATTAAACACGAAAAAATGGAAGTTCGTAAAAAGAAAAAATGTTTACCAGTCACATGCATTATAGTTTTACTAGTCATATGCATCGCAGAATGAAGCAGATGTGTCATTGTACAATAGATGCATCACATAATGTCATATGCGTCTCAGAAAGTCAATTGCAGCGATTCGTACTGCACTTGCATCGTTTCATACTTGTTCCTGCAAAAAATTTAAAAAAAGACTCACAGATTTTTTAAGACTGTGTCTTCATGTCGGGTTCACCAAATGTAAACACTGGAAATAAGACTCAAATAAGATGTTTATCTATAAACAAACAAAAGCACTTAATCTAATCCTACGTTTTAACAACAAAGAACAAAGAAATAAACAAAACTACAAATGAAACAATCTCACCGAACATTTGTATACTCCTTCGAATGACCTCAATTGCACTTCTCCATTTTTTTGTTTGTGCGATAGTTGCCCTCAGATTTCTTAAGTATGCAATTATGGCATGTTGAATGTTGACTTAGAAAAATATCAAATATTATAAGCTTCCTGAAGTATAAATATTTCGGGAGGAGGAATGATGACAATGTCAGGTCAATTTATAGAAAATTGGTTTTCGAATGATCGACTCGGATTCAAAAGAGAGATCAATGGTCAAGATAGATGAATACCATGTGATAGAGATTTGTGTCAGTTACAATGTGAGTGAAAAATTATGCATGACAAAGATTAAATTAAATAATAATGTAATTTGGTGTTGAGACTGTTCGAAATTTGGAAGAATAGAGATTGTATGTGAAAGATAAAGTAGAAACATTGTGTTTGAATGCACAAATGAAATAATTAGTTAAATAATTTTATATAATTAATAATATTTTGCACACAGAAGAATAAGACTGACTGATCGAGATAGAAATTTTTTTCATCAGGAATTAATCATGAGATAACTGACTGGTGAATTAGATCTCAACTTAAGTGATAAGTGAATAATCAGATAACTAGGTGATTATCTAGTTAGAGGAATATTTGAGGAATAATAATATTTATGAATTAAATGAATATTTAATTCAACATTCAAAATTTGGAGATTTATTTAAATAAATAAGATTTATTTAATTGACTATCGAAAAGGTTATGAATCAAGCTAGTATATCTGTGTCAATTCTATAACGTTCCTATGAAATCATAAATCTCTCCCAAGAATAATTTTTACCACCTTCATTGTAATAAATCCACTCTACAACATAAGCTTCATCCTTTGGTCTATGATTCACCCCAAGAAAGCTAATTGGCTCATATCACAAGTTGGGAGAATAGGGGTCTTTATGAAATCAAAGTACTATGTTTTCCTCATAATGGAAAAAGGATTTTGCATCTATATTAAAAGGTAAGGTCGAAGCTTGCAAGAATAAATGGTGTTCATTAAAAATATAAGCAGATCACTTGTACCAGCTCATACGAGGGTTGAATTGATAGGGAATTATGAAATGGTTTGGAGGCACTTCACATACAAGTGTGAAGATTGGAAAAATTATTATTCTAATGGAAGCCAAAGGGAGTGTAATTAATGCATAACACCATGTATATTATTGAAGTTCAAACTAAAGGCTAGGTGGCATAAGGGAGAAATTCCTCAAATATGCATTTAAGTTAATATTATCAAGATTGATGAATTCAACATAAAACATGGCCTCAATAGATTTATGGAAAGAAAGACATATAACTTGGAATCAAGGGCCCCACTAATGTAAAAGAAAAGAGTGAATGGATCATAATCCATTACACAAGTAGATCAAGTTTTTTTGGGAGTTACCCCCATTATTTTGGTGACACATATCTATTTAAAAAATAATAATAATAAATTTATTTAATTAAATTTAAATTTACATAATTAAGTTTAAATTTACTTAATTAAATAAGTAAGTTTAAATTTACTTAATTGAATTTAAATTTACTTAATTAAATTTTAATTTACTTAATTGAATTTTAATTTACTTAATTATATTTAAATTTATTTAATTAAATTAACCTTATCCCCAAATCCTCCAACTAAATCAATTAATTAAAACCTAATTAATTAATTGATTTAGGATAATTAACCTTCATTACTATTTTTTCCCGAATATTTAATTCCACTTCACCCTTGAAATCCTTGTCTATTCAATCATAACCCTTTAATCTATTTACATGGATCAAGATTTAAAATTTTCATCATGTGACAAGTTTTATAGCCTACTTACCCTAACCCTTTCTCACATGTGAGAATACCTCTCACATAGGTGAAGCCACCCTACCTCTTACACATGTCATAAGGTAGCCACCCTATTTCCCTCACTTTTCTCTTTCATGAGCCTCCTCATGTGTGTGCTCACACGTGTGAACACACCTAGCTCTTATACCTCCATTTCTCTTGTGAAACTTGTCACAAGGCTAATCATTCAATCCATGTTCTCAATCTCATTCAATCTTGGCTATCTATTATAGATTGCATCTTGATCCTTGATTTTCATCATGGAAAAACTATAAATTGAGGCCTTTCCTCTCATTTTGATCATATTTTATCATCTTAACTACATGTTTTCCTATTTTCTAATCATCTTCATCTCAACATCATTCTTTTGGTCTAAACAACCATATTCCACCCAACTTCACTCATCTAAAGGAGCACATCAAGTGGAGAAGGGTGCCTCCACTTCAACTCAAACCATGAAATGAGAAGGTAAAGGCAAGGTAATTTATGTAGTTTATTTAAATATTATATATTCATGTCTTTTTCCATTTCTTTCATCGAAATAATTTAGACACCTAAATTTATCCATACTTGACCACACTTGACTTTACCCCATTCTAGTCATTAATTAAATAAATAATTGTATAGGAGTGAATTTGCACCCCTTGTGTAAATTCCCCTTTTACATCCCTCCACCTTGGAAAATCAAACCCGAAGGAAAAAATCCACATCACCCACCTGTCTTCCATCCACTTGGCATTCATCATGTGTGTCAGTGGGGGAATATTTGTTAGGGACACGAATGCAGCACATGAATGTCTATGTAGTGCGCTACCGTCCCTGACAGATTCCTACCTCTAGAGTATGCAGGGACATTACACTCTCCATTGGGCATGAAGCGTAACACCTCTGTGTCAATCATTTGACCCGAAAATTGCTCTTTCCCTCCTAATCTTCCTTCAAATGCATAATTTTCACTATCACTTCATCTCTTTAGCATTCTACTTCATCTTCTTCACAATTCTAGCAACTTCACTTCATCTCTTGAGTATTTTCACAACTCCATTTGAGCATTATAGCAACTTGTTACTCCATCAACTTCATCTTTGTATGCATTGTTCTACCATAGAATCTATGATTTTGGAGTCTTACGAGACCTCCCTTTGTCACTGTTGTAGTTGTGTCGACTTTTCCAAGGTCATTGTCTTGCATTCTCCCTTCATTAGCCTTGAGATCATTTGGGTGGAGGTGGTTTTGCTTCACTTTCCTTTTTTATTGTGGTTTGATAGAGTAGCATTGTATCTTTTGTAGTGTTCAATACTCTCCTTTCTATTTTCTTTATCGCATTTTCTACTTTGTGGCTTTCATGGCTGTCCGTGGAGGTGGAAATACCAAAGTGAGGGTTTGACTAAGGCAAACCCCTATAAAGCCCAGCACTTTTCCCTCTCTTGATTGTGTGTAGGTGAATGTGTGTGTGGAGCTCACTAGCGAACTAGAGCCTCAGTGAGTTGATATTCATCACCCTTATCTTCATCTACCTTCTTTATCATTTACATAGCTATTTCTCGTACTTCATAGTTTTGTTTATTCCATTAAACTTATTTAGCTAGACTATTAGTAGGTCCTCTAGTATTTTACATTGTATTTCACTCTTTCTAGCTATTTGGATGCTAGCATGCTAGAGAAACACTGGGTAAAAGCACAAAGTTGTGTCACACTTTATAAAGGAAATGGCCAACACTAATCCAACTTTTAAACTTGAATCACTAAAAGGTGGCATATATGTTTTGAATTTTGAAATGATGTAAACTAGTAAAATATATATTTTTTAGTATATTTTATATTTGTATTTAAAAAAATAAAAATAAAAATTATTGTAAAGTAGTTTTTAATAAATTAACACTATAATTTAGTTGTTGATAAAATGTTGAAAACTGAAGTTGCAGGAGACGACAAACTTTTTATAGTAATTTTTTTTTCTTTCAAATTTTTTGTGTACTTGAAACTTTAGTGCATGGATATATATTTTTCCAATTTACTTAAATATGCATTTTTAAATAAATATTAAAATGTGCGTGAATCAAAAAAATTGTTGTTTCCATGGGACATCAACTTTCATATTAAATATTTATCTAAAATGGAAAAAAAATATATTCCATCTTCAAATTGATTTTTTTATCTAGTGCATATATTTTTTTCAATTTTTTTAATAAATTTTAGTATTTTTCCTTGGCATGGTAATCAACGTAATATTTTGTGCTTAAAAACTAATTTTAGTAAAAATAAAATATAAATAATAGTTAAACTATTAAAATAAACATATTTTTGAAAACTACACTTATGGATCTACAAAAGGGTATTTTTATATTTTTTTAAAATGTTATTTAAATTAGTAGGAGTTATTGAAACTTCAATTTTTTCAATTAATTTTATTTTTTTGGTAAATTGGACTCAAAGTGGTGCTCCATATATTTTTAGCCAACAATTTGAGTTTAAAAAATTATGGAAGTATCTAAATTAGCTACAATGAATCTTACTAGATCATATTTTTGACCAAAATTGATTTTTAGTTAGAAATACTTAAATTCAATTATGTTCATAAGTTGGTTGAAAGAGTGACACAGCTTTGTGCTTTTACCCCACTAGCACACCATGTTTTCATCCCAGACCTATGTTGCCTCCTCAGGCAGAGAGTTGTCTGAGGTGCAATCTGGATTCTAGAGACTGACTTTTCTAGCCCCATTTAGGTTTTTGGATTTGTAGAGTGACAGAAGCACTTGAGAGTACTCTTCATTCTTGATTCTTGTCCTAGACACCCGTTAGCTTGAGGTAATATAGGAAAACCCTTCGCTCTCGGCTCTCTATGACCTGGAGCCTTGGTGTGGTTGGTCCCCTTACCTTACATTTTTGTGAACCCGACGTGAACCATTTTAGTTTCGTTTAGCAGTGTTGAAGGTTCCTTTCCTCATATCCTAGGAGCATTATAGGTGTGAGTGTTGTGAGGCATTTCGCCTTGCAACCCAACCTACAACCCCTAGTGGCGTAGTTGGAAGGTTTCATAGGCATTGCAGAACAAAGCCTTAGTTGGGTCACGATCCGATCATGAAACCTTTGGGGGCTCTGTGAAATTTTTATTTAGTGTACGCAATGGCCTCCTTTTTACATCTTCCTATCCCTACTACGTAGCCTATGAGTAGTTATCTTGGCATAACCTTCACTTTGTAGGACTTGTCAATGGGTTATAATAGAGAGCCATCTCTTTTATACATCCCTGCATGAATCAACAAAAACACTATGATAGGTTTTTTGTTGACCCGACATGTCGGGTGAATGTGATTACTAAGGAGATTATTTTGATCAATTTATTACATAAATATGGGTACGACGCACCTGAAAGTACCATTCATACACATAATGGACTTTTTGTACCTCCCCTTGGTAGGATCACCTCGTCGATCTTTGTTGGACTTGAAACAACAGAAAATGGGGGAGATGCTTCCATATGGTTTAGAAAATAGAGCAAGACCCACTTTCCAATCATCTCATTCAAGGATAATCCTAGAGATCTCAATGCAAAGGAGAAAGATATCTTGCAATAGAGCTTTCCTAGAGGTTGATTGTAAACTGATGAGGGGTTCACCACCAAGTTAAGACTTGGAAAGAAAAATATAATGCAAGATGTAATGTGTAGCCCTAATATGATACAATCTTTCACTAAATGAGCTATAAATGCATGAAAATAAAAATAGAAAGCTACAAGATGAAATGTATGCACCTGGAAATCTAAAACAGACTTGAATGGGCTCTGAAATGTTGAATAACCTAAAATTTGGGCCTACTGGGACTCATACGCCACTCTGGGTGAATCAGTCCCAAATTTGGGTTTCTGCACAAGAATAGGTTTATGGAAAAAGGGTATTTGAATCTACAAAAATCTTGAAAAATGCTTGTGGTGGGACTCATTCACCACTGATGGCGAATTAGTCCTATTTTTTTGTGAAGTTTCCCAAGAGAAAAATATTGAAATGAAACTTTTCAAGCCTCTGAAGATGGATCAAATAAGCACTTTCCCATTGATTTCACACAAATTGGATGGATACTTTGCCCTAGATTTGAGTTTTTGTGAGTCTTGACAACTTTGATGAAAATTGAAAATTTGTCATTATGGTACTTTTGAAGGCTTTAAATCCACTTTTCTCCAATCTATAAACCTGCAATCACACATGTAAAAAGGAGAAAAACTTGTTGATTGTTAGTGAATAGGGGTTTTTCCTTGGTCAAACCCCTTTTAGGTAATTGAACCAAATGATGAAATAATGGAAGATGAACATGAAGCATGCAACATAGGACATGAAACATGAGCAATGATACATTGAATGGTGTCTTTTAATACAAATAAGCAATCTATAATGAAATGGCCATGAAGGATACAGATCTAGATCTTGAGATAAGTGTAGAAAAATGCTTGACCTTGGATCTTGAATGAAACATCACAACACTAGATCAATAACATGCTTAATGCTTGATAATCTTGGCATGATGATGGATCTTGAATTGTGACAACAATTACTGAAGATTTTTTTCCCTTGAATGCCTTAGAAATGATCTTGTAAACACTTGAATATTCTTGTGAACTCAAACTTTTTAGAAACCAAGATTAGACATGCAAACCAAAAAATACCTTCCATAAGAGAAAAACAAAAAAAAGAAAGAGCAATTTGTTAGGGTTAGAAGGAAGATATCTAACAAGTTAAATGCAGATTTGAACAATAAAATAGAGAAATAAAACTCACAAAAAATTATAGCACAAACAAGACAACACCGATAATTTAATGTGGTTCACCCAATCTAGGCTACATCCACCCATCCAATGATTTTATTATCCAATGAAAAACATATTACAATGTTATGAATAATTTCATGCAAAAACTCCCCATCTCAATCACATATAACAAGCTTTTAGAAGCTTCTAGAAATTAGGGTTTACAAAGTCAGCTTTTTTTTCTTTTTTGGTGACGAAGCAAAAAAAATGTGAAAAAAAAAATTCTCAGGAGCTACCACCCCCGAACCCCCACCTGGGGCCCAGCCCAGCACCAGACTTTGATGAGGATACATGAAGAGTGTACAATACTAAAGAGTGTATAGTATAGCATGATCAGTTACCACATACCAACAATCTCCCACTTGGAGACTAATCAGGCTCCACACCAACACAATCTCCCACTTGGAGACTGATCCTAGATGACACCACTACACTTACAGCTCCCACTGGAGATAAGCACCTTGGACCTTGTTGCTCTGTTATAATTTTAACCATGAATACCACACCAAAGTTGAAGAGGAGCTCAGCTTCTCCCTTTTCGCTATTTTGTAAACATATATGTTGGATTGGCATATGTATGTATCTTTTCCAGCTTTACTTGTCCATGTTCCAACACCAAAAAAATGAAATGATATCTCAACTGTATGTGTTTGGTCTTAGAGTGTAAGGAAGAGTTATTTGCAAGATGTATAGCACTTTGGTTGTTTGTAAACAAGTGATTTTTAGCCTGTTGTTTTCCCAACTCTTCCATGAAAAATTGCAGCCATATCATCTCCTTTCTTTCCTCAGCTATAGAAACATACTCTACCTCCATGGTGGATATAGCAACCACCTTTTGCAATCAATAAATCCAACTCACTATTGTCCCACCAACTATAAATACATAACTTGTGGTACTCTGCTTGGTATGTATATCCCTTCCCAAATCTGAGTCAACATGGCCTTTTAAATTTGTATTAGAACCCCCAAAACATAAACATTTATTGGATGTACCTCTCAAGTACCTAACAATTTATTCTATCACATTCCAATGCTCAACTCCACGATGACTCATATACCTACTAACAACTCCTATGGTGTGTGCAATATCTAGTCTCGTGCATACCATGGTGTACATTAACTGCCTATAGTTGAAGCATATGGTACCTTAGACATTTTTTCTTCCTCATCTTGTGTCTTTGGACACACATCCTTAATCAATTTGACATGATTGGGAAAGGTGTGCTAGCAACTTTTGCATTCTCCATATGAAATCTCTACAACACCTTTTCAACATAATCAACCTAAGATAGAAACATTTTTTTTCCTATCTCTTGTAATCTTCATACCAAGGATTTGTTTTGTTTCCCCCAAATCAGTCATATCAAATGAATTTGCTAATTGTTGTTTTAACTCCTTAATCTGATCCATGTTAGATCCCGTTACAAGCATACCATCAACATATAAACATAAAATAATGTATCTATCTTCAACTAACCTCTTAAAGTAAACACAATGGTCTGAATTACACCTATTCTAGCCTTGCTCAGCCATAAAACTATCAAATTTAATATACCATTGTCGAGGTGCTTGCTTCAAGCCATATAAACTTTTCTTCAATCTGCACACCAGTTTCTCCTTACCTTTGACCTCAAATCCTTGTGGTTGTTCCATATATATTTCTTTTTCCAAATCACCATGGATAAAGGTTTTTTTAATATCAAGTTGTTCGAAATGCAAATCTCCAGCAGCCACAATACTTAAAACAATACAAATAGAAGTCATTTTAACAACTAGAGAAAATATTTCATCAAAATCAATACCCTTTTTCTGTGCAAATCCTTTTACAACTAATTTGGCTTTAAATCTTTTCTTACCTCCATCCTCCTCTTTCAGCCTATAAACCCATTTGTTTGGTAAAGCCTTTTTACCTATAGGCAACTTGCATAATTCCCAAGTCTGATTTTTTAGCAAGGATTCCATTTATTCTTCCATTCCATGCTCCCACTGAACCTTGGTATCCACCTGCATAGCTTCATGATAACATTCTGGTTCACCAGCATCAGTTAATAAAATAGAATACAAAGAGGGAGAAAATATTTTCGGAGGTCTACTTATCCTTGAATATAGTCTAACATTCACTGGAGTTTGTTATTTGTTGTTGTTGTTGTTGCAAAGCATGAGAAACCACTAGAACATTGTTGTTTGGAGTATCATCTAACATTGCATAATCATTTTATTTCTTCTCATGTTGTTGCAACTAATCTTTGTACAACACTTTCTCATTGAATATGACATCCCTGCTTCTCACAATTTTCTCATTTTCAAAATCCCAAAGCCTATAACCAAATTCATCAATGCCATATCCAATAAATATGTATTTCTTTGATTTTGCATCAATCTTGGTTCTATTTTCAGAATCTACATGTGCAAATGCTTCACAACCAAAGGTTTTGAGAAAATAATAACTCACCTTCTTACCTATCCATGCTTCCTCTGGAATACCACAACCCAACGGATTAGAGGGACCAATAGCGTTTACAGCCTCTACCCACATTTTTAAAGGCAGCCCAACATGCAATCTCATAGTTTTTGCATGCTCCATTATTGTTCTATTCATGCACTCAACCACTCCATTTTCCTATGGAGTCCTTGGAACCATTTTTTGCTTATGAATACCATTAGAAGAAAAATAATCTTCAAACTCTTTTGTGTAATACTCACCACCATTATTAGATCTAAGACATTTTAAATTTTTACCCGTCTCATTCTCAACCAAGCTTCTCCATTTTCTAAAAGTTTCAAATACATCAGATTTATGCCTAAGGAAATAAATCCATACCTTCCTAGTTGCATCATCAATGAATGAAACATAATATTGAGAGCCACCAAGAGAAGATACTTGAGTTGGTCCCCATACATTCGTATGCACAAGCTTCAATTTCTCATCTTTCTTTTGTTTCCCATCTTTGAGAAAACTAACTCTCTTTTGTTTTCCATACACACAGCTTTCACATAAATCCATATTAACACATTTTAGACCTGGTAAAACATTCTTTGAATGAATTAATTTTATACCTTTTGCACTCATATGCCCAAGTCTATTATGCCATAGTGCTAATTCAAAATCCACAACAACAATTCCTGAACATTGATTTTTATCAGCAATAGCTAAAGTAGAAGGAACAGTATCACCTATACAAAGATATAAGGTGCCGACTTTCACACCTTTTGTAACCTTCCAATTTTTATCACTAAATATAACAACACAGCCTTCATCATCTAGTTGCCCTACATAAATTAATTTTTTTCTTAACTTTGGAACATTCCTTACCTCATGTAGTAGCCAATGATTCTCATTCTGCAACTTAAACTTGATTCTTCCCTTTCCAAGAATCTGACAGGGTTCCTTATCTCCCAAATAAACCAGCCCAAAATCCCCTTGGACATAATCAAGAGAATAATTTCTATGGGGCATAGCATGAAATGAAGCCCCTGAATCTAAAACCCAAGAATCATCAACATTGTCAAGGAAAAGAATCAAAGCATCCTCATCAGATTTATTACTTACCACATTTGCCTCTTTATTTCATTCATTTTTATCTCTTTTATTTTTTTGAGACCAACAATCTTTCTTTAAATGACCTAGCTTACCACAATACTGGCAATTCATCTCCTCTCTAGATTGGGACCTTCTATCCTTTGATTTTCCTCGTGACTTCCCATGACTTCTAGAATTTTTCCCTCTCTCCTTTATTTTTCCCTTGCTTTCTACATTCAAAACACTACCTGATGTGGATGTTCCACCTGAGCTTTTCCTACGAATTTCCTCACTCAAAATAACACCAACAAAATCATCAAATTTCAAAGTATTCAAACCAAAAACAGAATTGCTAATAAACATTATGAAGCTATTCCAACTTTTAGGCAAAGAAAATAGAACCAAAAGAGCCCTAACTTCTTCATCAAAGTTTAGATTTACATAATTTAATTGATTGGTAACCATATTAAACTCATTTAAATGATTAGCAACTGACCCACCTCCTACCATTTTCATATTGAATAAACACTTCATAAGAAATACCTTATTTGAAGTTAAAGGCTTTTCATATAAATTTTCTAGGGTTTCCATCAACTCTTGAGTTGCCTTTGCTTTTGTAACATTGAATGCCACCAATTGTGTCAGGCATAAATGAATACTATCAAATGTCTTTATGTCCAAAATATCCCAGTCCTCATCAAACATCACTAAGGGTTTCTTGGTTTTCCCTTCCAATGGCCACCATAAATCATTCTAATAGAGGTAGTCCTCCATCTACATATTCCATAAGTGATAGTTCTTCCCATTGATCTTATCAACCTTCCACTTACCCTTGTCTACCATTTCTCCCACTCAACCATGAGACCTTCCTACAAATGATAACCGAACACAACTCGATCTGATACCACTTGTTAGGTTTAGAAGGTAGATATATAACAAGTTAAATGCAGATTTGAAAAATAAAATAGAGAAATAAAACACACAGAAAATTATAGCAGAAACAAGACAACACAGAGAATTTAATGTGGTTCACCCAATCTGGGTTACATCCACAAAACCGCAACCATCCAATGATTTTATTATCCATTGCAAAACATATTATAATATTTTGAATAATTTCATGCAACAACTCCCCATCCCAACCGCTTATAACAAGCTTTTAGAAGCTTCCATAAATTAGGGTTTACAAAGATAGTTTATACTTAGTTATCCAATAATTCTTGAAATTACAACACTACAAACCGACATCAGATCTAGGAGGATAAAATCCCTCCAAAAATTTAAATTAATTTTGATTTTGGGCCACACGGGACTCATTTTCCCAAGGTGGTTAATGAGTCCCATTAGACATAATTGATGGGACCATTTTTAAAAATTCTTAGAAAGGTGTAAAACCAGGATCGGGACCCAAATCCTTAGGTGGGACTCATTCGCCCAAGGTGGCGAATGATTCCTAGATCACAAAATACGAGCCACACAAGCTAAAAACATATAAATTATAATTGGATGTTGATTTGTTTCTGGTGCAAGAGCACCTACACCTTGTGAAGTCTAAGTTGATAGCTAGGTGTGTCTTGTGTTCATTTATGCTTAATAAGGTCTAAAGGACCAGTCATAATGTAATTTGAAAAGGTTTTGAATCATTTAGTTGAATTTGTCAGTTTGATTCATAATGCAAAAACCATGTGAAATCATGAGTTTTAAGGGATATGGGGAGTAGGGTCTTATTCCATGTTAACTAAGGTCTCAATGAGCATTTTAAATGTATTGGAGGGCTTAATAGGTCAGTTAGGTGGTATTTGCAAAATCAAGTTGATCAAGTTGTAATGGGATAGTGATTAAGAGCAAAATTGCAAAAATTGTCATCTTAGACTCTAACAAAAGGGTGGTTATGGTAGTTGGTCAGTTCAAGGGGTTATTTGAAGGTGGTAACATGATATATTGTGATAATATCTCGAAGAGAGGCTGTTGGAGAAGTTTGGAATGAGTTTCTAATAAGAAGTTTGCTATTTTTTTGTGTTTTGCATTAAGAAATTGTTGATCCCATGCATTGTACAACCTGTACCTATTTTTTTACACTACAAGCCTATTATGGTTGGATAGATAATTGAATAAACTTTCTTTTTCCATTGGAATGGTGTGATTTCATTGAGAATTGAGTGAGATATCCCCGTTTTACTACCGGGTGGTCTCAAATCCCATGTTTTTCCTGTTTTCCTGAACTTTGCAAGCATTGTACGGATCTGTACCACCACCATATGATCTGAGACTTATATCATCTTGTAGGGGAATGAAATAGCTTTCATCTGAATCCAATTAGAGGTTCTAATATTGATTTTTGAGAGAGATCTCTTCATTTTTCTGGGACTGCCTGTTTCTAACTAATTTGAGGGTTTGATTGGTGTAAAAAATGATGTTCTAGTCATTCCACTTGCTGTCCAGCCCTGTAACTCGGTGGAATGACTTGTTTCATGGAATTTTAGATGTACCAATGGTTTGGGAGGCATAAAATACAAGTTGTATGGTTTTAGGGGGATGCCCTAGGGTGTTTTCATGAGTTTTCCAAGTGAAATTGAGGAACTAAAGTAAGGTTTTGGAAAAATATGATTGGAACTCTATATGTGATAGTGTTTTGAGTTTTTGCAGGTCATTTTATGAAGGTCTAATGCAGTGGAATGTTATGATAAGTCTTGGAACCCATATTTTCAATAAACCCTCATGAATTGTGCCTAAAACAAGGTTTTTCAAGTTTGGCATGTATTTGTCCGTACCAATGGAATATTTTTGTGATTTTGGAGGTTTGAAGGTATATGAATTGCTGCCCAAGGTTTCATTGTCCTTTGATAGGTTTAAAGGCATGTTGCTTTGGAAAAATAGGTCCAATTGTGAAGCCTGAAACTGGGTGGGTGTGCTGAAAGTCCTCATTGGTCCAAAAGAGTGACCCTTTATTTTCATATATGTTGTGTAACCCTAAAAAGGGTATCTTAATCCATGTTTTAATTGTCAAGTGTTTTGGAAAGGTTGAGTGAAAATTGGCCTAAACCAGTTTTGAAGTGCTACAAGGGTAGATTGATGTGTAGGTTGCTGAATGGAGAACCTTGGGTGGTTGGACTTTGAAATTGTGTAGAAATATTTGTGTTGACATAGGAAAGGAGATTAGCACCCCACCTCTACATCATAGTGGTATCAGAGCATCAGGAAGTAGATCTATTTTCATTTTGCAGGGTTGAAGAAGAGGCAAGGTTGATAAGATGCCTCCAAAGAAGAATGATATGGCTAAAGAGATGAAGGAGATGAAAGATAGGCATGAAAGAGAACTCAGAGAGTTGGAAGAGAGATTCATAGCCTTGGAGACAAAAAAAAGAAGGTAAGTGGAAGAGACTGAGACTGAAGAAGAGGAAGATGAGGAGTTTGAAGATGTGGAAGAAGAGCTTACTCCAGAGGATCAAAGAATTGCAAGGTTGCTGAAGGCAATAAAGAATGACAAGCCTAAGGTAAAACTTGATGTTCCTAAGTATGATGGTAGTTTAAATGATGAAGAACTATTGGATTGGATTGCTGCAATAGATAATCATTTTGAATGTGATGAGGTTCCTGAAGAACAAAGGGTCAAGCTTGCAAAGACTAAGTTGCAGGGTCATGCTTTGTTATGGTGGGATTACCTTCAATCTGAGAGGAGGAAGCAAGGAAAGTCTAAAATCACATCATGGGATAAGATGATATCAAAGCTTAAAGGTAAATTCTTACCCAAGGATCACCAAGTTCAATTGTTTAAGAGACTACAAAACTTAAGACAAAGGGAAATGGATATTAAGTCTTATACTGAGGAGTTTTATAAATTGAGTTTAAGATCTGGTCATCATGAGAATGAAGATGAAAAGATTGCTAGATATGTTGGTGGTTTAAGGCTTAACATACAAGATGAATTGGTTTTGGCTAACCCTAGGAGTGTAGAGGATTGTTATCAAATGGCTATTAGGGTGGAGGAGAAAATGAAGAGAAGGCAAGACAAAGCAGCAAGAGGAAGAGGCAACACTTCTAGAGGAAGAGGATTCAATCCTAGTTCAAAGACAAACAATGAGGGCCAAGGAGAAGACAAGAAGGATCAAGAGAAATCTGATTCAAGAGGTGGATGGAGAGGTTCAAGAGGCAGATTTGGTGGAGGAAGAGGTTCCTATCAATTCTCAGGAAGATGCTACAATTGTAACCAGCCTGGACACCCAGCCTTCAAGTGTCCTGAAAAGCAAGCCTCAAGCTCTTATGGTGGAGAAAGGAGGAATCAATTAGTGCATGAAGATGAAGAGAGTGGGAATTCACCTATAGTTAACCTTACATCAGAAGAAGGAGAGGCACTCATGATAAGGAGAACTGTGTTGCAAGCATCCAAGGAGGAAGAATTGAGTCAAAGAAGGAGCCTATTCAGAACTACATGCAAAAGCAAAGGTAAAGTGTGTCAAGTTGTCATTGATTCTGGTTCTCAAGATAATCTAGTGTCTAGGGAGATGGTGGATAAGTTGAGTTTGGAAAAGTTACCTCATGAATCACCTTATAGAGTTTCTTGGGTCAATGATAATCAAACTTTGGTGGTAAAAGAGCAAGCATATGTTGATTTTCAGATTGGAGAGTATAAGGATAGGGTTCTATGTGATATTTTGCCAATGGATTGTTGTCATGTGCTCTTAGGGAGGCCTTGGCAATTTGATAGGAGGTCTATATATGATGGCTGGGAGAACACATACACCATCAAGAAGGAGGACAAAACTTTTAAGTTGCTTCCCTTGAAAACAAGTGTAAGGGATAAGGGTAAGTCTAAGGTAGTGTTGTTTGGCAAGAAGGAGCCTTTAAGGCCTGAGGACAGTAAGTCTGATATGGTTGCAGGTTTAGAACAGATTAGTGGTGTTGTGACAGCAAAGGCACCCACAAATGATGTTAAGACAGTATGGAGTTTGTTTTTGCAAGGGGCAGAGAGAGAACTCAAGCCTAAGTCTGATTTGATCAAGGTAAGTGCTAAGTGTGCAAAGGAGTATGAAGGACAGGGTGAAATTGTTGTTGGGACTATGGTGTGTCCCATTACTATGAAGGTTGCTACAAGCCAAGTGAAATTTGGTAATGCAAAAGAGGATAGAGTTGTTAGTGCAGGGGTACAAGAGGATGGTGACATGGCAGGTCTAGGGGCATTACAAAAGGAACAAATTAAGCAGAGGCATGCAGGTCTGATCACAGAGCCAGTAAGGCAGAATGTGCAAGGAATGGTGAGGAGCTATCCATGTATGGGTGGAGCAAGGAAGAGAGCAGGTTTATATGATTCTAATGTTTGTTTGTCTACAGGTCTAAGGCATAGAACAACACCAAATTTTGATCTAGGACTAAAGAGATCAGTACCAGGTCTGAAGATGCTTGAAGCAGCAATGAGAAGGCCAAGAACAAGTTTCCACTCTTGGGGCAAGAGTCTTTTTTATGGGGGGGTGTATGGTGCAAGAGCACCTACACCTTGTGAAGTCTAAGTTGATAGCTAGGTGTGTCTTGTGTTCATTTATGCTTAATAAGGTCTAAAGGACCAGTCATAATGTAATTTGAAAAGGTTTTGAATCATTTAGTTGAATTTGTCAGTTTGATTCATAATGCAAAAACCATGTGAAATCATGAGTTTTAAGGGATATGGGGAGTAGGGTCTTATTCCATGTTAAATAAGGTCTCAATGAGAATTTTAAATGTATTGGAGGGCTTAATAGGTCAGTTAGGTGGTATTTGCAAAATCAAGTTGATCAAGTTGTAATGGGATAGTGATTAAGAGCAAAATTGGCAAAAATTGTCATCTTAGACTCTAACAAAGGGTGGTTATGGTAGTTGGTTGGTTCAAAGGGGTTATTTGAAGGTGGTAACATGATATATTGTGATAATATCTCGAAGAGAGGCTGTTGGAGAAGTTTGGAATGAGTTTCTAATAAGAAGTTTGCTGTTTTTTTGTGTTTTTCATTAAGAAATTTCTGATCCCGTGCATTGTATGACCTGTGCATATTGTTTTACACTACAAGCCTATAATTGTTGGATAGATAATTGAATAACCTTTCTTTTGGCATTGGAATGGTGTGATTTCATTGAGAATTGAGTGAGATATCCCCGTTTTACTACCGGGTGGTCTCAAATCCCATGTTTTTTCCTATTTTCCTGAACTTTGCAAGCATTGTACGGATCTGTACCACCACCATATGATCTAAGACTTATATCATCTTGTAGGGGAATGAAATAGCTTTCATCTAAATCCAATTAGAGGTTCTAATATTGATTTTTGAGAGAGATCTCTTCATTTTTCTGGGACTGTCTGTTTCTAACTAATTTGAGGGTTTGATTGGTGTAAAAAAATGATGTTCTAGTCATTCCACTTGCTGTCCAGCCCTGTAACTTGGTGGAATGACTTGTTTCATGGAATGTTAGATGTACCAATGGTTTGGGAGGCATAAAATACAAGTTGTATGGTTTTAGGGGGATGCCCTAGGGTGTTTTCATGAGTTTTCCAAGTGAAATTGAGGAACTAAAGTAAGGTTTTGGAAAAATACAGTTGGAACTCTATATGTGATAGTGTTTTGAGTTTTTGCAGGTCATTTTATGAAGGTCTAATGCAGTGGAATGTTATGATAAGTCTTGTAACCCATATTTTCAATAAACCCTCATGAATTGTGCCTAAAACAAGGTTTTCTCATGTTTGGCATGTATTTGTCCGTACCAATGGAATATTTTTGTGATTTTGGAGGTTTGAAGGTATATGAATTGCTGCCCCAAGGTTTCATTGTCCTTTGATAGGTTTAAAGGCATGTTGCTTTGGAAAATAGGTCCAATTGTGAAGCCTGAAACTGGGTGGGTGTGCTGAAAGTCCTCATTGGTCCAAAGAGTGACCCTTTATTTTCATATATGTTGTGTAACCCTGAAAAGGGTATCTTAATCCATGTTTTAGTTGTTAGGTGTTTTGGAAAGGTTGAGTGAAAATTGGCCTAAACCAGTTTTGAAGTGCTACAAGGGTAGATTGATGTGTAGGTTGCTAAATGGAGAACCTTGGGTGATTGGACTTTGAAATTGTGTAGAAATATTTGAGTTGACATAGGAAAGGAGATTAGCACCCCACCTCTGTATCAGTTTCAGTATTATCCTCAAAAAGATACATTAAATGAGGCTTGTGGATGTAAAATAAAGCCAATTAAAGCATAACGAAGCCTAATTATCTAATAAAACCCTAGAAAAGTGTGAAAGTGTGTTACAACACTTTAAAAAAATACATATAAGGCACCAATAAGCTCATTTAGTTCACAAGGGCCCAAGACCTAATGTGAATATGTTAGACATATTACAACACTAAATCAAGGCCATGTTAGGGGGGACCTTTTTCTGTCATTACATCTAGGCCCCACTTTAGTGAGAGGAGGAACTTGCTTCCAACTCACACTAAAGTAGACCAAATTCACCAATGCTAGTAAGATAGGATGGCCATGATCAAGAGGGGTTCAATTGCACCAATGTTGGTAAGATAGAATAGTTATGATTAAGAGGATTGCACAAGCCCCCAGGACCAAGGTCCTATGGAAAACCAACATAGGCACAAAATAACACACATGAAATGATATAAAGAGCAATAGCAAGGCACAAGCATATAATTCAAAGGACATGGAGAGGAGAAAATTTAAAAGAAGGGGTGGATCAAGCTTCAACCATTTGTACAACACTATGTGAATTAGTTCTAGGTTGTTTGTCCAAAAGAATGCACACTCACTCTGAGGAAACAAAACTCTAGGTTGTTTGTTGGGTGAGAAGTCCAAGAAGGTGAGACACATACACACACGGTCAGTATGCGCTCACACACACACGAGTGGCTAAGGTAAATTCATTCCCTCATTTGGTTTCCCATCAAACCATACCGAGTTATACCTCCTGATAAATTTAATAAGGTGTCACGTAATAAATGGTTTTCAAGCTTCATGAGACAAGCAAAACTTCATATGCTTGGATATCATGAACAAACAAGATGGCTCCATAGGCATGCAAGTTATATTATGCAAGGTGACAATATAACCAATGTTGTGAATGTGAAATAGTGTAAGGTATGTTCAAAGGTATTTTGCTTAGTTCATGTAAGGTCTCCTATTAGGAAACATTGTGTCTAATGTCTCCAAGAGAGGGAAAGTCAAAGAAATATCACGCTCTCAAAGGAAATAAAACCCAATGACATCGCCAAGAAAAGGACACATCACAAGAATAAATAAAATTACACAATGAAACATGAGTTTCAATGTATTCCCCCACTTTAAAGCAGTTGCTAACACCATTGATGTGAGCAATTGCTTTAAAGTAGAAGAATACATGAGAGGATATTCGTAAATCCCTTTGCCAAGTCATATGTTTTTAAATTTAACTACATCATGAATAAGTATGTCACATACAAGTCAACTTAAGGAATGTCATCCACATCACAAGCTTTCTCTTATATGTACATGAAAGGTGATCAACTAGCCAAAAGAGACAACAACAAGTAACATGCAAGGATAGGGCTACCTAACCCCTTTCCCCCACTAAGTGCAAGACAAGGATGAGCCAAATAGGATGAAAGTAAGTATCAGTTAGAGGAAATAGGTGCTTCAACATAAGGAAGAGCACCACGATCCTTAATATGTTGAATTTTTTTATCCAAATCCTTACATTCATTAGTAGAATGACCATGAACTCTGTGTGATATGCACAAAATGAACTCTTGTAGTAGAAATTATTTCATGTTCTTGGAGGGATGGATATCAAACAATCTTG
>CM021105.1:596218651-596358605 GCA_007115665.2 Sequoiadendron giganteum | reverse complement strand
GTTGAAGATGGCAAGGTCAATCTGGAAAAGGTGGACACCTTGAAGAATGTTGCAAATTCTTTAACAAAGCCAATTAGCACAAACAAGTTTATATGGTGCGCAAAATCGATGGGCCTTGGGGCCTATGATAGACAATAATTTTTTCAAAGTCATGGGGAAGCTGGAAGTGTTTGCCAAGTGGGAACTTGTTGAGTAAATGTGTCTCAACTTCTAGCTTGAAGCCCTTATTTTAATGACTTGGAAAAATTCAGATGTTTCTGCAGTTTATCGCCATACTGCGCCTGGCTTCATTCCTGCCTTAACCGCTTTACCACAGCGGTCTTATCTTCACTGGCAATACCGCGGTGGATGGGTGGCAATTACCTCTTTACCGCTCGCACTTAAGTCTTAACTGTGGTGACTATGGTTGCCTTCACTCGTCTTGTCTGGTTGGTCACCACCATACGGCAAAGGTTAAGTCCTTGATCGTGGTGGTGGTGGCGAGACCACCTGCAGTCATCTTGGCTACTACCACCTTACCATGGGCAGTGGGTCCACTCACTGCGGTGATCGCGGTGAGACCGCCAGTGGTCTATTTGATAGTCACCGCTCTACCACAGGGTGCTCTTTCAACCCCCACGATATTGTGGTTTGACTGCCAGCAGTCACTTAGACCGGTTACCTCGTTGCCGTGGCTAGTGTCAACCTGGACAACGGTAGTGCATGATGGTTAGCGGATGAGCTCGATGAAGTCTATGGGTGAGCTCGGTCAAGCTCACTGCATTACCGTGGGCTGACTCAGTTGGTGCTTAGGTAGTGCAGGTAGGTCTTGGATGAGCTCGGTTGGCCAAACCGCCATACTGCAGATGGGTCATTTCGACTCGGCGGTAGAGTAGGGAAGCTTGAGGAAGCTCGGTCGGGCTCACCACATTACCACAGGTGGGTCGACTGAGCTCAGTAGTGGAGTGGTATGAGCATAGGGAGCTCGAACGAGCTCGAGACTATGTTTGATCGAGTTGGACTCAGTGGTAGGAGCAATAGGGAAATGTAAATCGGACATGTGGCAGTTTGAATGCTTCTGGTTGGCCACAGGTTTTTTTATGGCAACAACAGTAATTGCAGGTTGACTTAGGCTGGTGAACAAAACTTGATTCAAGTGATGGCATTTATGCCTGAGTGGCTTGATGCATAAATATTGACATGGGCAGATCGATTACATGATTGGATCAAGAGATTCATGTACTTGGTGATCGACAGTTGATTGAGAAGAATTGAATGCAATGTATGACTTATCAAGTCGAGTACAATATTGCATGGTAGATATATTCAAACTATATGTTTTAGAGAAAACATTGTAACAGTGAGATTGTTCTGGAAGTGCTGTTGTGAGCTGATCAGAGAAGATTGTGTATTGTATGTAACTTTTTTTGTTACTGTAATACAATTGTCTTGACTTTGTGTGGTGGGTTTTTTACCTGAAAAGGTTTTCCCACGTATATCTTGTGTCAACTGTGATTTCTTATTTTTGATTGTCTTTTCTATGTTTTTTGTATTTATGTCAAATAGTTTTGAAATCTATTAGGAACTAGTTTATGCTCTTCTCCTCTGTTGTATTAGTGTTAAGGCAATATATTCCGCACTATTGGGTCATTAGATCCTGCCTATTTTTCCCTTCAGTTTGATGAACTATTAGTAATCTCTCCTTAATGTCTTTAGGATGGACCCAAAAGCATAAGAGATTTCTTTCAAGAGAAGAAGAGTTTGATGCATCTTGCATACTAAAGCATGGAGACATAGCTTGCAGCCATGGGATTGAGTTGGTGGTTGAAGACATCTCTTGAAAAGGAAGAACCTATTCAGGTTGTCATTGTAATCATTCCTTTCAAGAGGAGAAATTAACCTTCAGAGGGAGTTATGTGACTCATGGAGAAGAAGTTACACACTAATATATTTGGACTCAAATTCTGACGAAAGTTCATCGAAATTTCAATGACCTTTTGTCGAAATTATTTTGTCAATTTTTTGACAAAATTTGAAATGTCGAAATTCCGATCCGGCGTCGTCGGCTAGGTCGAAATTTAGACGTTTCAAATTTTGTCAAAAAATCAACAAAATAATTCTGATGAAAGTTCAACAAAATTCCAACGACCTTTCATGAGAATTTGAGTCAAAATGTATCAGTGACAAGGCCTGATGCTAAATCCTTGAAGATCCTCTTCAACAGTTGAGGTAAGAATTGCTCAAGTCAGTCAACCAGGATTTAACATTGGTAGCTTTGCAAACCTATTCAGTATAGAGTGTTCTGGGATGAGGTCGAAGAGGACAGCTCTGAATCTCTACAGAGGTGTGTACTGGAAACCATTTCTCTGAGGCAAGCATATTAGGAAATCTTGGACGATGAGGTCAGAAGGTTGATGCAAGTACTTAAAGATTCAAAGGGAGCCTACTAAACCTAAAGAAGATGGTAATCTAATTTATTTTGGTTCCCTATGTTGATTTATTTCTTACTGGAGAAGATCACCTCTTTATCAAAAGCAAGGAGCTACCTTCTTAATTTGAAATGAAGGATCTTGGATACATGCATTACTTTCTTGGCTTAGAAGCATGGCAGATGCCTGATGAGATTATTCTAAGTTAAGTGAAACATAAAATTGACATCTTGAAGAGATTTGGTATGATGGATTGCAAATCCATTGCCTACACCTATGGAGACCAACTTACATAAGTTACAAGAGGTTGCAATTGGTTTAGATCTAGTGGATCCCACAATGTACAGGCAATTGATTGGATCATTGATGCATCTAGTCAATACTAGAATGGATATTTTCTATGTAGTGAGTGCATTTAGTCAGTTCATGTGTGAACCAAGGCAAATACATCTAGTTGTAGAAAAAAATATGTTGAGATACTTGTGTGGCAACTTGAGAAGTTGTGTGGCTTCAAAAGCTCCTTCTGGGATTATTTGGACAATCAATGGAGCCTACTATCATTCATTGTGATACATACCACTATATCAGAGATATGGTATTGAGGAAATAAATTCAGTTGAGGAAAATCAACACTGATGAGAAGATGGAAAACATTCTCACCAAGCCTCTCTCCAGGATAAAGTTTGTGCACCTTCGAGACAAGCTTGGTATGGTGGAGAATCAAGCCCTAGCTGAGAAGGATTCTCAGTATCAGTGATCCTCTTTAATGCATTTCTCTTTGAGATTTAAGGTGAAATCCCTTGTTTCCACCCTCTGGGAGAGCCATGATGGATTTCATGTGTGTGACTCCATGGCAACATCATGTGAGAGAATCCATGATGATTTTCTTATACTTGTGTTTTCACCCTCTAGGAGAGCCATGGTGAACACCATGATGAGGTGACAACATCACGTTGAGTGATGAGAACTTGTACATACCACTTCATGGGTGTAGCCATGTTGGTTGATATCATGATGAGGTGATATCTTTCCTTTTCCACACATGGGTGTAGCCATGGTGGTTGATATCATGATGAGGTGATATCTTTCCTTTTCCACATATGGGAATAGTCATTATGGTTGACATCATGATGAGGTGATATGTCTTATTCAGCTGGAAGTATCCTCCCTACTTGAGAGGGAGTGTTGATGTTATAGATCAGCATCAGGCTGCTACTTCCAACACATCAAGTCTCCTTGAATTCAATTCAAATGGTTGCCTAAATGGCTATTTGAATTTTAATATTATATTTCATGAAGAGGTTCGATCTTGATGTGGTCGACATCATACATTTTGTGGATGCAATTTCATTACGAGTCATTTAAGAAGCTGACTTCATTTATGAAGAGATGCCATTTCTTGAATGGAGGATGACATGAAGAATTGAAGGGATGCGTCTCTCCCTTTCACTTGTATATATAATCGATGGAATTTTCATTGTGGACATCAATCAAGTTCATTAAGTAAGTTTACATTATGTAAAGGAGTTCAATCTGAGCAACAAATCATCATTTGTATCAGCAGATTGATTTCTAGATTAACATATTCATTTTGTATTTGCATCTAGGAGAGGTGTGAATTATTCATTGTATCAAATTTGGCATTGTGTAGTGCCTGAGTTGTAAGCAGATTTCTTCTCTTAATATTTCAATATATAAGAGATATATTGGCTGGGTTTTTCTCCCTCAGGTTGGAGGGTTCTCCTAGGGTATCTTACTATGTCTATTGTCTTATGTGTTTCATTTTCTAATAAATTTCTACAGTATTGAATTATCTTATCTTGAAAAACTAACAGTCATTGATGTCACCATGTTGTTTATGGCATCAAATTGGTTTGGTACCTTGAACCGGTATGCAAAACAGGTTTACATCCTCTGGTGTTTGGTCTAGTATTTTAGTCTGCATGTTCCCTTTGGTGATCATCATTATTTAAGGTTTTGGGAAAAGGTTTATGGTTAGTAGAAGCGTATATGTGCGTATGCATTTCAGTATGTTCATATGATTGGATGGTGAGTTGGCATCGATTTAGTGATTGTACTTCACTACAAGGTTTATTCATGGCTGACCTAAATATCAATTAATAGTTTAACATGTATTGCAGATATATGTGTGGCCTAGCTTTGGTCCCAGTTGACATAATATTGCATGACAAATAGTTGAATTACATTTAGAGAAATTTTGTATGAAACCGACAGTTATCTTTTTGCAAATATGTAATGCATCCAAGTAGGTTGACCTAATTGATGCATCAAAATATATACAAGATGGTTTGTAGATGAAAAGGCAACAAAGAGTTCGTTAGATATGTGAAGTATGTGAGTATAAGGATGAAGAATAATTTGTTGGCATGTGAATACTCTGAGCATCAAAGGAACCAAATCTGCACTTGTGGTGTAACCCTATCAACTCATATTCTAACTGTAAGCCATTTTATTTATATCATCTTTTGTAGGAAGTGAGCCTCTCTGTTTGGATAGTGATTCCTTGTAAGCAATGAGCTTTTGTAACTCGTAGTGAGCCTCTGTTGTATCTAGTATTGGAACTACTATATAAATAGTGAGTTAATCCTCACCGTGGTTTTTCCCTCATTGGGTTTTCCACGTAAAACTCTAGTGTTTATGTGTTATTTGATTTCATGCTTTTTTCTTGATCTTCTTTGTTAAATGCATTAAAGTAGCTGATGGTGTTTGTTCAATAAGAAAAGAAGATACTAGTTCACCCCCCCTCTCAGTATCTTGAATATTCAATAATTTTTGTGGGAGTATTTATAAATTGTTCAATAATTTCATACTCCTTTCCACTATTCGAAGGCAAACAAGGGGCACTAGGCAAGATGGAGTTGGGTAAAGGTAAGGCTGTTGAGGTTGTTTCTATTGGTTGTGGATTATTTCTACTATTATATGTATGAGCAATGGTATTATGACTTGATTTCTACAAGAAAATTTTCTTAGGTAGTTCAAGGGTATAAACGGGTTTTTTTTTGAGTTTGAGGTTTGTGTGAAGGTGGCTAAAGGATAAGCTAAGGTTGAATTGCATTGACATCTCTTGGTTTTGGTTTCTCATAAGAAGCCTTAGTGGATGAACTTTGTGAGATGAAATCCTCAAGGGATTCATCTAACATGTCAAAGTCATCACTATTAAAAGTATTGAGGGTTAGATTTGACATGGTCAAATAGATATACTTTCTCCAAGTGGTTCATCTATTTGTAGGTATTTTTGGTTTTGTTTTCTAATGAATGCCAACTAAAATCTAATCTAATTGAACTATGAACTAATTCTAAAAATTAAAATTACAAGAATCTAATTATATCCACAATTACAATGAATGTAAACTATGCTAATTATAATGATTTGAATGTAATAGAAAGTATGCAAACTAAAATAGAAAGTTATCAACAACTTCAAAAAGATCAAAAATAGGGAATTTAATTCTGTAAAATGCATTTTAGAATCTGCACTAGGACTAAATCACCCAGAGGGGCACATGAGTCCCAGTGAGGGTTTTTTTCATAATTTTCAGTAAATTTCAAGTAATTTTTATGCTCTTCAGTTTGTATGATCTGTAACCTAAATGCAAATGTAGGTTTCAAATGATTTTCAATGAATTCAATCTATATGCACTTTCACTAATGCAAGACTTAGAAACCCTAGAATTCCAATTAACTACTGCAAACCTTAATGCAATGTTAATGCAAGCATGATATAGGATGATAATGCACTCCAAATTAGAATTATGATGTTCTAAATGTAGGTTCACCAAAATGAAATATCTAAAAATGGATTTTATTTTGTATGGTTTAGAACATAGAGCAAACACATCTCCCAATCATTTCATTGAAGGGAAACCCTATAGATCTCAATCTAAAGTATGAAAAAGAGAAAGAGATCTTACAAAAAGTCTTTCCTAATGTTTGATTATAAAATAATGAGGGGTTCACCACCAAGCTTGGGCTTGGAAAGACAAGTGAATTGCAAGATGTAATGCTTAACCCAAATATGATGCAATCTTTAATTAAATGACCTAAAAATGCATGTAAATCGGAATAGAGAGGTGAGATATCATAAGTATCCACATGGAAACTTGAAGAGGGTAGAATGAGATTTGAAACACTTAAAAACCTAAAATTTTGGCACACTAGGACTCATACATCATTCTAGGCATACTAATCCCAGATCAGGGTTTCTAGGAAAGAACTAGTTTCTAGAAAAAAGGGTATCTAAAACTACAAATATATGGAAAAATGCTTGTAGTGGGACTCATACACCACTTTTGGAATATCAATCCCATTTCTCTTTTTTGAGAATTCAAAGTTTAGATCTATGCTCCAATCTTTGCTCTTTCCTTCCAAGCTAATTTTTGAATCCGAATTTGCGAAAAGACCTGTGAACAGAATATAGACTTGATTTTCTTATGGGGGGTTTTCCTCAGTCAAACCCATAGTTTGGTAGTTAAACCTTGATAGAAATAATAAAAAAATGAATGTAAATTTGAATGTAAACCCTAAGCTTAAGTGTGTGTAAGATTAGGAAATCTGGAATGCAATGCAACCCTATTCTAATATACAAGAATGAGATGCATGAATGAAACATGAAGATGAATAACCCACTTTGAGAGATCTCTAGTCACACAAATGAGCCCTAATAATGCTTGTTAATTCCTTAGGTTGAATGTAGAGTGATAACGGAGGATGGAATCACTTAGGAAACAAGTCATTAGGCTTGGCTTGATGACTAGTTGCATCTTCCCAACCTAGAATCCATCATGATTCACCATAAGAAACCATAATCAACCCTTTACAATGCTATGTCTTAGATTAAAGTGAGCTTGAAGACCTGCGAAAACACCTTAATGCTACTCCAAGAATTCAACTTCACTTAATTTTGAAACTTGAATTTTCTTGTAAAAGAATGCTTGAAGACTCTTGAATGCTTGGATCTTGAAATTTCTCTAAAAATGCTTTCTTAGGTGAAATAATGACTTAGAAGATTGCAAGTATACAAGAATTTACACCTAATTTACCATTATTCAGATCCTAAAATCTGACATCAACGAAAACTTTGAGTTAAAAAGTTGAATTTCCCACTCAAACCCTAAAAAGCCCCAAGTGGGGCTCATATGCCACCTCTAGTGTATGGTTCCCACCTAGGGGACTCATACTCCCAAGGTGATGTATGAGTCCCATCCTAGATTTTTGGGGTGAGTTGTTAGACATTTAAGTGTTTTTAATGATCTTGTCAGGTTTTTAGGTGAAATAAGCCTCAAGATCCAAAATAATGGGTCTTAGGGGCCTTTTAATCATGATTTAAAGGGTAATTAATGCAAGGGTACTAAAATAGGTCCAAATTAAATGAGAGATTGCACTATCTCCAAGAAGAGAGTGCAATTTCTTTCATTACAGTCCTGTTAAAGAATCATAGGATATAAGCAATAGAGAGAAGTTCAAAAGAAGTCTTTATTCCATGGAGAACAATTATTCTTCAGAAGATGAGGATCATGATTATTCAGATGATGAAGCAATTTTCGTAGCCTTGAAAGCTAGTGACAAAAAGTGATATTGTAAAATGTAAATAGTTTGGTACCTTACATGTTGACAATGATAATGAGATTTATCGATGGTATGGAATTCCTTTCATGCAAAGGAAGAAGAAAATTCTTGGGTGATTGATAGCGGTTTCTCTAACCACATGACTACTGAGAAAGGAACATTGACTAGTCTCAAGAAATTTAATGGTTTAGTTGCTAAGTTTGGTGGTGATGAGTCAGTGTAGATTTGTGGAAAGGGTGCTATAACAATTGATTGAAAGAATAAGACTAAAGAAAAATATTCTTAGTGTTAGTCAAATGTGTAGAAAATGATATAATCTTACATTTCATTCCAAAGGGTGTGAGATCAGAAAGGAAGGGTCTAAAAGATTAGTTGTAGAAGGTGGAAGGACAAATGGAAATGTCTATCATCTAAAGGAGTCAAATGGAAGAATCTGCTTCTTGGGTCAATATGTTCAGTATTGGTTGTGACATAAGAGAATGGGACATATCAATTTTGAAAATATGGTAAATATCAGTTCTACTTATTTTGTGAGAGATATTCCTAAGATAACTAAGCTTGCAAATACATTATGCAAGGAGTGTCAAATGGGAAAGAAAACAAAGACAAATTTCAAGAGAAATGAGTGTTCTTCTACAATACCATTAGAGTTGATTCACGCTAACCTATGTGGACCTACAAGAAAAAAAATTCAACAAGGTGAAAGGTATTTCATGTTGAATATTGATGACTATACAAGAATGAATTGGGTTAGTTTTTTAAGAGAAAAATTAGAATCCTTTGATAGGTTTAATATTTTCAAAGAAAAAATTGAGAATGAAATGGATGCTAAGATAAAATTCTTATGATCTAATAGAGGGGGAGAATTTACTTCAAATTAATTTGAAAAGTTTTGTGAAAATCATGATATTAGATGACATATTTCTACTCCTAGAACCCCTTAGCAGAATTGGGTAGTGGAGAGGAAGAATAGGACTATGCAAGAGATGGATAGGAAAATGATGAAAGATGAAAGAAAGCCATTCATAATACTATCTATTTTATTAATAGAGTATATTTGATGGTTATTAGCACTAAGACCCCTTATGAGCTATAGTATGGAAGGCCTCCTACTATTAGATACTTTAGGAACTTTGGTAGAAAATTCTACATCAAAAGAGATGAAGAAGAACTTAGAAAGTTTGACTTAAGGTGTGATGAAGGCATATTTCTTGGTTACTCAACTAGAAGAAAGGTCTATATATACTACAAAAAGAGATTGGAAAAGATGATTAAAATCACAAATGGTAAGGTAGATGAAGAATTATGTCAGACCTCATAAGAACTAGAGGTTTGTGGATCTGATATACCCCTTATATTGAAGTTGAAGAAGAAGAATAAGAATAGAAAGAAGAGAATAAATATGAATAACAAAGGGTTCCTAAGAATCCAACAAAGTATGTGTAGAATAATCATTTAGTAGATCAGATTGGAGATAAGAATGAAGGTGTTTAGATGAAGAGAAGGCTTACAAAATCAAGTCAGCAAGTGAATTTGTGTTTACTGTCAAAGGTTGAGCCCAAACTCTTTGTTGATTCTAGAAAATACAAAGTTTGGTTGAAGGAAATGGAAGAAGAATTGGACCAGATAGAAAAGAACTAGACATTGGAGTTGGTTCCCAGATGGGATGATAAGAATATTATAGGAACAAAGTGGATTTTTTGGAACAAGCTGAATGAAGATGCTGAAGTTGTGAGGAACAAGGCTAGATTAGTTTGCAAGGGTTATTCACAAGTTGAAGTTATTGATTTTGAGGAGACTTTTTCTCTGGTAGCTAGAATGGAGGCAATCATGATATTTCTTTCCTTTTCCGCTTACAAGAATTGGTGTCAAGTCAATCTTCTTGAATGGTAATTTAGAGGAAGAAGTCTACATTTAACAACCAGATGTTTTCCAGCTATGAAAAATTTGGACATGTTATGCATATTCAAGAAAGCTTTGTATGGACTCAAGTAAGCTCCTAAGGCTTGGTATGCTTGATTGGATAACTACTTACTTTAGCAAGGTTTCAATAAAGGTACTAAAAATAGTAATATTTACATTAAGATTGAGGAAGACAAGGTTTTGATAGTTTTTCTATATGTTAATGACATCATATTTGGTGGAGATGATAATATGTGTAAGAGGTTTGTAGAAGATATGCATAAAGAGTTTGAGATGTTTATGATTGGCAAGTTTTATTTCTTCCTTAGGCTTTGAATTTTTAAAATAGATGATAATGTCTTTATTTCTCATGCTAAGTATACTAATGAGATGTTGAAGAAGTTTGGCATGAAGGATTCCAAAGTAGTAAGTACTCCTATGGTCACCGATTGTCACTTGAGCAAGGCTAATGAGTCTTTTGAGGTTGATTAGACTATTTATAAGTCTATGATTGGAGGTTTATTGTATTTGACTACTTCTAGACCAGATATTATGCATGCAGTATGTCTGGTTACCAAATTTCAAGCTAATCCTAAGAAAACTCATGAGAAGGAAGTAAAAAGAATATTCAAATATTTGAAGGGAACTCTAGATTATGGTTTGTGGTATAATAAATATGATAACTTTTCTTTGAGTTCTTCTACTGATGCTTATTGGGAAAGAATAAATGTTTTTGATGAAGGTTCCAATGAAGTAGATGTTTTACATAAGTGGGTACACTTATTCTAGTATGTTTCCATTATACCTACATTGATACTATAGACAAGTAAAATTGACCTGACACCTATCAGACACCCCAAACATCATCTAACATCACTGAACAACATCAAAAAACATCGAACAACATTGAACAATATCAAACAACATCAAACAAAATTGAACAACATCAAACAACATTGAACAACCTCAAATAGCATCAAGCAATATCAAACACCATCCTGTAACATATCGAAATGACTCAGAATCATCTAGTAACATCTTGGAATGACTTGAAATCATCCCAAAACATCTCATAATGACTTAGAATCATCCCAGAACATCTCAGAATGAATCAAAATCATCCTGTAACATCTCAGAATGACTTAGAATCATCACGTAACATCTCAAAATGACCCAAAATCATCTCGTAACATCTTTGAATGAATCAGATTCATCCCATAGCATCTTAGAATGACTCAAAATCATCTTGTAACATCTCAGAATGACTTGAAATCATCTCATAACATCTCAAAATGACTCTAAATCATACATTAACATCTCAAAATGACTCGAAATCATCTCAAAATATCTCAAAATGATGCAAAATTATCTTGTAACATCTCAGAATGACTCAGAATTATCTTGTAACATCTCAAAATGACTCAAAATCATCCTATAACATCTTAGAATGACTCAGAATCATCTTGTAACATCTTAGAATGACTCAAAATCATCCTGTAACATCTCAAAATGACTCAAAATCATCTTGTAACATCTTAGAATGACTTGGAATCATCCTATAACATCTCAAAATATGACTCAGATTTGTCTCTGAACATCTCATAATATCTCAGAATCACTCTAGAACATCTCAAAATCATCCTATAATGTCTCAGATGATCTCAAAATCATACCAAAATGTTCCCACATTGCACCACATAAAAACGACATCAAAAACCCTAATTCCTCTATTAATTCAATAATACAACATTATTTAATTAATTAACTTTTCCATCATTTCAGACAAATTAAATAAATTTCATTTATTTAATAAACTCCTAGAAACCATAATTCCTCTATTGATTAAATAAAACAACATTATTTGATTAATTCATGTTTCATCATTTCAACCAATTAAATAAATCATATTTGTTTAATAAAGTCTTAATCTCAACTTATTTTGTTTTGATTGATTAAATAATGCCATTTATTTCATTACATCACTAAATCACCTTATTCCCCTAAGTGGATTAAATTATTAAATAATAATTTAATTACAAACTTTCCCTCCAAAATTTGAATAATTAAATCAAACTATTCAAATCAATTATCAAAAATCAAATCAAACTAATGCAACTTTGTTTGCAAAAGTCAAACTTGATTTGTACGTTCAACTCCAAAAAGGAATTAATTAATTAAATTAATTAATTCATATTCCTCACCCACTTTCTAATCGAGAAAATTATGATTGTTGACTAAGCAATCTAATCTGTTAACTAATCAATCCAAACCATTTACTGAACAATCTAATCTATTAACTGAGCAATCACATTCCTAACTAAGCCATCAAATTCTTGATTGATCAATCTAAATCCCTGACTAACGAATCTATTTCTCACTCACCCAAATTGTGCAATCAACTTTGCACAATTTTCTCTATCTAATTCCTCTCAAAACACTCCGACCATTGATCTGGATATTCTTCAACACGATCTTGATCGTCCATTTCAAATCAAATCTTCTATATAACAAACCCCTTTCCTCAAAAATAAGGATCAGAGAATCAACATACATTGAGCAATGAATTTCTATCAAGAACACCATTGATAAAGCTTCACCATGTTCTTTGATCAACCAACCAAAATAGCCACTCATCAAGTTTTTGCACACAAACTTTGGAGGCTTCGTGGTGATGAGAACAACCCAACATTAGGCGAATACACTCCACTACGGGATGGTAATGCTATGTTATTTTACACATTCAATACTGTAATCATAGATTCATTTATGCATGTTAGGATAGCTTAGTTTCATTTCGTATGTGTAGGTTTACATCTTAGATTAATATGTTAATCTTAGCTTAGATTCTTAGATTAGCATGTTTCGATCCATCTTCTGGTCTAACGTTCTCCCAATCACACATTTTGGCATGGCCGATGGGACCCTTGTCCCCTCATCTAACATTCATTTGAGTCATTTTTTAAGCTAAAGGTCTCAGAAACACATTTGATAGAGTTTTCATGTGCTTGTCTGTCAAGAAAACTATGCTATTGTCTAAAACTTGTGCTATTATCTGTCAAGAAAATTGTGCTATTGTCTAAAAATTGTGCTAATACAATGGGAATGGTGCTATTTTCTAAAACATGCATGTTTGTTTCTTGAAATAGTTTTCTTTTGCTATCTGGTTTGAGCATTTGTTTTTGGAACTAAGCAGTTGTATTTTTTTGTGTGTTTACATCTTTTTTTCTGAGTAGTTGTTCTAACAGACAAACGCATGGATCCTGCACTATTGTAATAGTACTTTTCACTAATTTTTTATTTATTTTTTGATGTGTAAACATGTTTTTGACAGATCTAATGTAGGATTCAAGGAACTTTAACATTTTTATTGTAGGGAAGATGACCGGTCCCAATTTTTTATTTACATTTAATTAACTTAGGAATGTCAATTTTGTGCTCTAAAAAATGAATAAAAATAAACTTGTTTTCAACTTTGTGTTTTAAAAATGAACCAATTTCTTGTTTTCTTAATTTAGGAATTTGGATTTGGCACTCTTAAAAAGAACAAAAATAAAAAGAAAAAAGCACTTCAATTTTGGGATCTAAAAATGAACCAATTTCATGTTTCTTAACTTAGGAAATTTAAATTTGGTGCATAAAAAGAGACAAAAGATTTCCATTTGTTGATGCATGCATGATTTTCATTTGTTGACCAATTAGAGACAAGGATTTTTTTCTTAGAAACACCCAAATTTGGAGCTTAAAATGAACAATTTATTTCTTTTGTATTGCACCATTGTGATTTCTGAATGATATCCTAAATACTCCCTATTGGTGCAAGTAAAAAGAACAATTTTTTTATGTTATTCACATATTTATGGGGATAACACTGCTCAAGGTGTTTAAAATGAATCAATTTTCTATGGATTGTTCACTATGCATTCATTGATTAGAAAAGCTAGAGTGTTTTATCTTCTCCCCTCACACCTTTTGGTGATCTTAGGTGAGCGAAAGAACATTTTTGAGAATTTCACTTTATTTTTAAGTTTACCTTAAAGAGGGGGCTTGACTTGAGATACATCCCACGTTGGAGAACTCATTACAAGGTCTTGAAGCATGTTTACTAGTGGGCTATATTAAAGGTTGCAAAATCATAAGAAAGTAGCTGCAAGTTGTGTTGACAATAGACTACACCTAATCCCATGCCTTAAGTGGATAGGAATGGTTAAAGAGCCTTAAGTGGCCAATGGGTGAGTGTCAGATTTAAGCGTTCACAGTTACCACTAAGAACCAAATTGTTTTAGAGGCCGCCCTATTATCCAAAAAAATTATTTGAAAGTGGTGCATCATAATTTACTTTTGAGAAGTTAATTGTCATGTTTGACTATAGGCCTACGCCATAAGTTGAATGCAAAATCATCTCTTCAAAGCATGAGGCAAGCCTACCTAAGAGAATGGTGTATGTCCCCTAGGGTTTTAATTACTAGTTTATGTTAAACTTGGCTCATTACATTCAAATTAATTTGACATCAAATTCTATGATTGATTTAAAGAAAAGAAACACATTAAAAAAAACACTAAATGAAATGGTTGAATCATAAACCCTTTGATTTAGTGCACACTTGTGAAAGAATCCTTATGTTTGCACCCCTTTGAAAGGATCTTTCCTTAAAGGTTTTCAAACATTCTGGATTTGATTTTAGGTTACATTAATCAAAGTAAACATTTGGGAACTATGGCTTGTGTGTTATGATTTCACAACCTAAGTTATAGACATGAAGGTCACATAAGTCCATGCTTGCTGAGTTAGTCCAAGTGTTTTTTTATCACTTGCCATACTTCAAACATAGAGAAAAATTTGAGAGAGTTGTTTATAAGATCATTGTTTAAACCAAAACAATTGCAAAGACAGAAGGATAGATAGTCCCACGTCCATTATTTTCCATCCTACCTTTTTGAAATCAAAATCAAAACAAACTATAAGGGTTATTCCTCCACTCAGAATTCCATGATATCAATAGTTACTTGGGACTCGCAGATAGTACAAGTAAGCTTCCCCTCAACATATCCTCTACACAAGGAAGTGGAATATAGACCCCAGTTCTTCAACACTTTGATTTCCAAGAAGTAGTATCATTCCAAAACAAAACTCAAACCCTAGGGTCTTGAGCTTCACATCAACCATTCCATAACACCATCAAACTTTATGACCATCTGGTGACCAACTGCCCCAGTTCAACAACTAGATCTTCTAGCGTTGATCCTTCAACCTAGTCTCACATATATTGAAGGTGAAAAAATTGACATCATAAGAATCTTGAGAACCTTCATTTTTTAGAAGAATGAAACACCCCGCTAGTTCCTCACCACATCAATTTTCCTAGACAAAGAGGAAGAGAAAGTTGACATAGCAATAGAGAGACCTATATTATCACCACCCGCATGGCAATAAATATCCCCTTCATGATCTCATGCAAGGTCAAGATCGCTAAGGTAATGTCCATAGGTCATCATTTCATACTTATTCATCTTAGTCCAAAATCTCTCAAGAAACACCTTTTGAAACTTCATGAAACCATAACTAGGTTGGTATACAACTCTTACAAATGTGATTCAAGGAACAATCCAAACTTGTATTCCTTCTACTATTGTCAGAATCTTGGTTTGTTCCAATAATTCCAATATCTCACATAATCTATAGGACAACATCAAGTCTTTAGGATTTGAGTCACCTAGAGAGTTCAAACATTACACCACTCTCCCATAGGGGACCCAAGTTGTTTATGACAACCACGATATCAAAACATAGGAATAAAATGGAAGCAAGAAAGAACACCACCAGTAGTCCACTAGAAAACACCATAAATGATGAAAGAGACCCATGAGGATATAAACCAATTGACCTTATGATAGGGTATTGAATATCAAAACATCCCCAAAACATGTCGATCTATTACCCAATTCACTCCTATCCAAGGCAACAACATCAAGGGTTTCAAAAACCCCATCAAGGAATAAGTCCAGAACATCAAATTTACCTAGATAAAATTGAGAGAGATCTTGAGGAAATTAAACAAAATAAAAATCTTATGTATCACCAATTCCATGAGAAAATTTAGAACATTACATATCAACATCTTGACAATTCTCAAACACCTCAATATCCACATCAACACTTCCAGTATTCATAGTATCTAGAAGTTGTGCAACACCAAGATGTACCTCAAGTGCAATATAAAGATGTACCTCAGTCATAGTATCAAGAAGTTTTGCAACACCAAAATGTACCTCAAGTGCAATATCAATATATACCTCAAACAAAGAATCAAGAGCAAAACAATCAAGAAAATCCACAAAGGAAAGATTACCAACCAGGAAGGAAATTCATCCCTTTGTGAGAGACTTTAGAGGTAATCATGCATGAACTAGTACAACAAGAACTTATATCAAAATCAATGATATTCCAACTTATGGTGATCCAAACTTTAAACTCTCATGGTATAACCAGTATGAGCGATGTGAGTTCCACAAATTCAAGGGTCACCCAACAAACAGATGTGCAACACTCAAAAACCTCATCCAAGACCTCATTGATCAAGGATAAATAGCTATTAAAACTGATGTTCAAGGGCCATCTACCAATAAAAAATGGTAATGTCTCAACCTTAAAAGTTGAAAGCAACGATCAAGATCTATCTATCAAAAATCACATTGATAATGGTTCTACATCATCTAGTGAGCAAGAGGACATACATCAAGAATTTTATCCTGAGCATGATCAAATTCAATCACCTAAGTCTAGAAATGATCCAATCCAAGATATATTTGCATCATCTAACCTCATGAAAATACATATTAAGGATCAAGATACTCTTGATCCAACACTTATACCCAATGCAAAAGATCTAAGCCAAGAGTCATTACCCATATGTCTACATTTTGAGGAAAGCCAAGGATCCTTTACAAGCAATCCCTTCATTGAAATTGATCCATGTCAAGAATGTGATCTAAAAAATATCAAAGATAATACAACATAAAATAAAGATCAATAAAAATTACCATCAAAATACTATAATGACTTGGTAGATATCTTCCAAGACATCCAAGGTTTTCCAAAAGAAGAAAAAATCCATATACCGAGCACACATACATCTACCCATGAGATGATTAATCCTAATGGACATGTAGATGATATTCATCTAAGACAAGAGTCCCATACTCTTGGTATCATTACCAAAGAACAAGAGTCTCCTACTCTTAACATCTCTACAAAGGGTCAAGACAATAAAATCCAAAGACATCAAAAAGGGATTAAGAAGAGGACTTATAGATAAGTTGTGAATCAGAAACATCGTGTATAGATATATCAGAAGGGGATCATGACGAGGACTTATACATAAGTTGTGAATTAGAAACAACCTTGTTGGATATTGTTGGATATTTCTGATATGTGGTTGTCATTGATGTCAACACTATTGGCATTAATATCTTTAAGGTTGTATATGTCAAGGTTATTGAGAAAATTGTAATAAAATAAGTTGCAGGTTGCCAATGATACAGTGAAGTTTAGTATGATGGATAGCTCAGTATATTGAGATAAGGAGTTGTGGATTAAAGGTTTTTTTGACAAGTATATCTAGTTTATCCATCAAAAGTTTCAGAGGCTCACATGAATATTTGATCAGGTTATGAGTATCAGTGTTTCAACAATTGTTCTGTTGTTTTAGTTGGTGTTCTTGAAAGAAGATGATGTGATTCTAGTAATCTGAATTGTTGCAGATGCTTATGTGGTGATTCATGATTCTTTTGGATGTTTCTAGATCATGCTCTATATGTGTTGTTGGTTTGCATCGATTATTGTGCTCATGATTGGTGATTTTTTTCTGAGAGTTCATGTTTTTCATAATCACGGCCAATCAGGTGATTGTAGTGTGTTTTGGATCTTTTAGGCTAATTTTTTAAGGTGGTTCATGTTTGAGACATGTTTTTTTGGGTCCTTGCTATGTTTTGGCCGACATTATTTGATTCACATTGATAAAAAAATTATTAATTTGGGCCGACAGTTTGTACACATTTCATTTTTTTTTGGGCCAACATGTAGTTGATGTTATCCTTAGTTGCGGATATATATGATCAATTGTTTATACCATTTGATGCATGGAGTGAAGTGGAGAGTGAGATGTGTGAGTGATATGTGTGAATAATGTTCTAATCTTTCAAAGGCAGAAGTATTGTGTGAAGAAGAGTGAGAAGAATGAAGTGTTCATGTGCTTAACCGGAACTTTAATCGAGCATTAGAAAATTCTATTTTCTCAGTTCAAATCTACGGGTGTAATCCGAATGTAACTTAAGATAGTGTTTCTTACTTTAGGAAGTAAGACTTTTGTATTTGAGCAGTGAGCTCTAGGAAGTGCCCCTAAATGTATGTGCATTTCCAATTTGTAATAATTTTAACATAGTATAATCTTGTGGATTAACCTCCATTGTGGTTTTTCTGCTAATAGGGTTTCCATTCAAAAATCTTGGTGTTATGTGTGTTTTTGATGTGGTGATGGTTTATGCTTTCATGTTTATTTATCAGATCTGAGATTAAGTTTAATAAGTATAATTTATGTGACAACTGATTCACCCCCACTCTCAGTTGTCCGCCCTTGTGTTTCCAACAATTGGTATCAGAGCATGTTCCTCTAGAGAAGCTTGATCACTTGAGGTGATCCAGGATGACGACATATAAGAAGGATAGTCTGAGATTTGATGGAATAAATTATTCTTTATGGAAGACTCGAATGGAGTGTCATCTAAGATGCATTGGTGACCCTTACTAGATGATTACAAAGAATAGATATATCATGCCACAAAATGGTCCTTCTACTGTAGGTGAGATTAAGGAAACCGAGTACAATATTAGGGCTAAGGAAGCATTGTTGAGTGCTCTAACTGATTCTGAAATGAAAAATGTAATGGAGCTGAAGACTGCTTATGAGATCTAGAAAAAGTTGGAAACTTTATATGAAGGTGATAACCATGTGAAGATTGCTAAGCTGCAGAGCCTGAAAGGGAAATATGAAAAATTGAGAATGGGTGAAGATGATTGCATCACTTCTTTTATGCAATGAGTGAATGAACTTGTGTGTAGTATTAGATGTGCTGGTGGAACATTGGAAGAATCAAATATTCTTGCTAAAGTGCTCAGATCCTTGCCTGTTGCATACAAAAACAAAGTTGTTGCTATCAAGGAGATCCGAACTACGACAAATGTAACCAGAGGCATGTTGATTGGTAAGCTTGCTACTTTTGAGTTAAGTGAGTTTGGTGAATCTCTTCCTATGACATAATTTGCATTCAAATCTACTATCTTCAGAAAAGTTAAGCATAGATATGATCCGAGAGAAAGTTCTTCTAGAAAAATGTCAAGCAGGAAATGAGAGAGATTGAAGATGAAGAGAGAAAACTATATGAGCTTGAAGAACTTATTGCCAAGAGGGTAGCCAAAGGAGATGGTAAGTATAAAGGGAAATTGCCTCTTAAATGTTTTTCTTGCAATAAGATAGGTCATTTTTCTTCAAGGTGTCCTGAAAGAGTTCCTAAGCCAAGATCTAACAAGCCTAGATTCCAAAGAAAGTGTTATTTTTTTGCTGATGAAGGTGTGATAGATGATGAATCTGATAAAGGAAATGCAAGTGAGGATGAATGGGTATTTATTTCTATTAAGGAAAATAATCCTGTACCTACTGATTCTACTAGTTGCATGAATGTGGAGAAATTTCTAGCTGCTAGAGTTGAAGAAAAATATGAATGGGTGATTGAAAGTGGATGCTATCACATGATGGTAGTGTAGTAAGATTTGGTGATGAAAAATCTAGTGTAATCCATTGTAGAGAATTCTTTTGATGGTAAGGATAATACTAATGATGTTCTATATGTGGAAGGTTTGAAGCAAAAATATATTAAGTGTTGGACAGATGGTTGACAAGGGATATAATCTTCAATTCAAGGATGGAAAGTGTAGGATATTGGGGAGCTCTAGAAATGTGATTGCATCTGGTACAAAAATAAAAGGTGATATCTTTCACCTAAGTACTAATAGTAAAAATTTTCTAATTTCTCAAGTTGATGAAAGTTGGTTGTGGCATAGGAGATTGTGTCATATAAACTTTGATGATATTATCAAGATAATTTCTACATAGGAAGTGAGAAATATTTCTAAGTTGATAAAACCTACTAATACTATATGCAAGGAATGTCAGTTAGGGAAGAAAACTAGAGTTTCATTACAAAGAAAACAACATTGTTCAAATGAAGTATTGGAGCTTGTGCATACTGACTTGTGTGGTCCTTCTAAAGTTAGAAATCTACAAGGATATTGGTATTTCATGTTACTTATTGATGATTATTCTAGATTGATGTGGGGTACTTTCTTAAGGGAAAAATCTGAATCTCTAGAGAAATTCAAGATTTTCAAGGCTATGGTTGAGATAGAGATAGGTCTAGAGATTAAATGTCCGAAATCAAATAGAGGTGGTGAATTCACTTCCAGTGAGTTTAATTCATTTTATGAAGAGCATGGGATAAAGAGACAATTATCCACCCCACGGACCTCTCAGCAAAATTGAGTTGTGGAAAGGAAGAACAGGACAATTCAATAAACTGCTAGGACTATGATGCTGGAAGGAAATTTTCCTCATATCTGCTGGAGAGAAGCTATGAGTACTACTGTTTATACTCTCAACTGGGTACATGTCAAAGGTGATACTGGTAAGACTCCTTTTAAGCTATGGTTTGGTCATAAGCCTACTATTAGATACTTAAAAATCTTTGGGAGTAAATGCTATATCAAAAGAGATGAAGATGTAGGAAAGTTTGATGCTAGAAGTGACAAAGGAATCTTTCTTGGTTATTCTACTAAAAGTAAATCCTACCGGTGCTTCAATAAGAGATTAAGGAAATTAATTGAAAGAACTAATGTAAAGGTTGATGAAGACACATTTGGACCATCCAGAACCTACGAATATGATTTAGACAATCAAAATAACAATACAAATAAAGGAAAGAAAGATCAGACTCTAAATCAGGAAAATCAAGAGGAAGAAACTAGTGAAAGTGCAGAAGTAAGATCACAAGAGCCTGAAGTTCAAGAATAGCCTAAGACTTCAAGGTATGCAAGACTAAATCATTCAGAAGATTGGATTATAGGTGATAAGTACAAAGGTGTTCAAACTAGGAGAAGAATTGATGAAGAATACTATTTTATCTCAAAGATTGAGCCTAATAACATCAATGAAGCATTCAAAGATGAACATTAGGTGGAAGAAATGAAAGAATAACTACTACAAATTGAGAAGAATGATACATGGATTCTTGTTCCTAGACCTAAGGACAAAAATTTAATTGGAACTAAATGGGTCTTTCGAAACAAACTGAATGAGCAAGGTGAATTTGTTAGAAACAAAGCAAGACTGGTGTGTAAAGGATATTCTCATATGGAAGGAATTGAATTTGAATAAACTTTTACTCCTGTTGCTAGGATTGAAGTTGTGAGACTATTTCTTTCTTATGTTGCTTACAAAAACTTCAACGTTTATCAGATGGATGTCAAGTCGGCATTTCTAAATGGTGAACTAGATGAAGAAGTGTATATTGAGCAACCTGATTGATTTCAATTGACTGATCAGGGAGATATAGTTTTCCAATTGAAGAAAGCATTGTATGGACTTAAGCAAGCCCCAAGAGAATGGTATGCTAGATTGGACAAGTATTTTTTGAAGCTTGGATTTAATAAAGGTACTGTTGATAGTAATTTGTATTTCAGGATTGATCATGATAAAGATTTGATTGTTGAATTTTTTTTTGATGATATCATTTTTGGAGGAGATGATAGTTTGTGCATGAATTTTGTTGATGAGATGTAGAGTGAGTTTGAAATGTCTATGATTGGAGAGATTCAATTCTTTTTGGGATTGTACAGTGATGAGCTAGATAAAGGGATCTTTATATCTTTGTCCAAGTATGTGAAAGAATTTCTAAAGAAGTTTGGTATGGAAGATTGAAATCCAGTTGGTACACCTATGGTGACTGGATGTAAGTTGACACAAGATGATGAATCTCCTAAAACAAATTAGACTAGATACAGATCCATGATTGATGGATTGCTCTATTTGACTCAAACTAGACCTGATATCATGAATGTTGTATGCATTGTTGCAAGATTTTAAGTTGATCCTAATGAAGCTCATGTGATAGATGTGAACAGGATTTTTCAGGTACTTGAAGGGGACAGTTGATTTTGGCCTATGGTATCCTAAAGAAGATGACCTTACTTTGAGTTCTTTTACTAATGTTGATTCGGAAAGAGATGTAGATGACAAAAACAATACTAGTGGTGGTATATTTTTCTTGGGAAAGAAGTTGATTTCATGGTTAAGTAAGAAGCAAAATGATATTTCTTTATCTATTGCAGAGGAATAATACATTGTTTCTGCTAACAATTGTACTCAAGTATTATGGATGAAGTAGACGTTGGAAGATATCAGAGTTATGTATGATGAACCTATTTCTATATTATGTGATAATTCAAGTGCAATTAACATTTCTAAGAATCTAGTGCTGCACTCAAAAACCAAGCATATATCTATCAAGTTTCACTTTTTGAGAGAGAAGATAAGTGAAAAGGAAGTCAGATTGGAGTATATGCCTACTAAGGAACAAATTACAAATATCTTTACCAAGCCCTTGCCTAAGGATACTTTTGATTATATCAAAGGGAAGCTGGGGGTGATTACCCCTCCTCATCTGAATTAAGATGCATTGAATTTCATCAGTTTGTGCATTTCATAGTCATATCATGTTATTCTGATTGATGTTGTGGTGGCTACTACTCAGGGGGAGTAGTCATATGTTTAGTTATGTGGTTCAGAGCTTGTGTGGAGAAAGATAATGTGTACCTTTGTCATTGATGTCAAAGGGGGAGAAGAGCCATGTAAAAATCTGAGAAAGAGTTAAGGAGAAAAGAGTCAAAACCTAAGGGGGAGAAAGTGTTAAGAGAACGTATCATTGATGGTGTTTTTCACATCATGTGTTGCCATCAATGCCAAACGGGGAGATTTATGGATATTTTTGATATGTGGTTGTCATTGATGTCAACACTATTGGCATTAATGTCTTTAAGGTTGTATATGTCGAGGATATTGAGAAAATTGTAATAAAATAAGTTGCAAGTTGTCAGTGACGCAGTGAAGTTTAGTATGATGGCTAGCTCAATATATTGAGGATAAGGAATTGCAGATTAAAGGGTTTGTTGACAAGTATATCTAGTTTATTCACCTGAAGTTTTAGAGGTTTTCATGAAGATTTGATCAAGTTATAAATATCGGTGTTCTGATAGTTGTTTTGTTGTTGTAGCTGGTGTTCCTAAAAGAAGATGATGTGATTCTAGTAATCCGAGTTCTTACGGATGCTTGTGGATGTTTCTAGATCATGCTCTATCTATGTTTTTGGTTTGCATGAATTGTTGTGCTCGTGATTGGTGATTTTCTTCTAAGATTTCATGTTTTTCATGATCATGGCCGACAAGGTGATTGTAGTGTGTTGTGGATTTTTGAGGCTAATTTTTTAAGGTGTTTCATGTTCGAGACATGTTGCTTTGGGTCCTTGATATGTTTTGGCTGACATTATTTGATTCACATTGATAAATTGTTTATTAATTTGGGCTAACAATTTGTACACATTTCATATTTTGTTGGGCTGACATGTAGTTGATGTTATCCTTAGTTGTGGATATATATGATCGATTGTTTATACCATTTGATGCATGGAGTGAAGTGGAGAACGAGATGTGTGAGTGATATTTGTGAATAATGTTCTGATCTTTTGAAGGAAGAAGTAAAGTGTGAAGAAGAGTGAGCAGAAGGAAGTTTTCATTTGCTTAACCAAAATTGTAATCAAGCATTAGTAGATGTTATTTTCTTAGTTCAAATTTTTAGGTGTAATCCGAATGTGACTGTAAGACAATGTGTCTTCCTTTGGGTAGTAAGCCTTTTGTATTTGAGTAGTAAGCTCTAGGTAGTGTGCCTGAATTCATGTGCATTCCCCATTTGTATTACTTTTAACAGAGTATAATCTTGTGTATTAACCTCCATCGTGGCTTTTCCCCTAACAAGGTTTCCACACAAAAATTTTGGTGTTATGTGTGTTTTTGATGTGGTGATGGTTTATGCTTTCATGTTTATTTATCAAATCTGAGATTAAGTTTAATAAGTATAATTTATGTGAAAATTGATTCACCCCCCTCTCAGTTGTCTACCCTTGTGTTGCCAAAAATCCTATGAAGGAATATAAAAAATGAATCATAAGGAAGACCTTTGCATGGATAGTACATTAGAAAAACCTCTTGAAGAAGCATTAAAATCTGATATTTCACAAGATTAGGCCAAAGATATCAATCAAGAAGGTATCCCACATCTGAAGGAGCCTATCAGTGAGGAAGCTACCACATTTGAAGATCCACAACAAAGAAAAGAAGGATTAGCACCTTGTTTCCAAGGTAAGACATATCCTACTGAAAATAAACTCTCTCAACAGATCCAGTATGAATGAAGAGGATTAGGCCTACATGAATAGGGTATCCTAGAACTAGTGCAGATTATTGACAATCCTAAGCATCAAATTCTTGGTTATTCAAAGGAATCGAAACATATAAGTGATACCTCCATAATACTGGGGGAAACTTTACCTAATGCAATCATCAACATAAAGAGCATGAAGAGTCCTTATGATGAAATTGATACCAATGCTACAACTAGACATGTCATGAATCATCACCCACACATATTTCCATCCTCTAATTAGGGACAACAACAAAAGAAAAGGATAAATCCAAGAATGAAACAAGTCCTTGAAGCAAAAGAATCAACAAAAAAAAATGGACAAGAAAAATTCAAATGGATACAAAAGAAAAAGAAAGAAAATCATCCCTATCAAACTCCATTAGTCAAAGAAACTATGGAGGAAAATCAAAAAGGGAAGTTCATCCATCAAAGATGTCCAAAAATGAAAAATAAAGCTTCAAGAGTGAATTACAAGGTATATCAAGATGTTGGTCCCAATAGAATCTCCATATCCACCCATCATTGCTCATCATCCCAAATTTGGAGAGTCAAAGGTTCAAAACTATCAACCAATCCATCTAAATATCATATCCCTCAATGCATTTTTCCATCCATGATATCTAAACCTCACATTGGCCATGCGTTGGAAACAACTCTCTATCATAAGGACTCTAAGGGAGCTTTATCGTGATGTGCACATCAAGGTAAGTTTAACTCCAATATCAACAAGGAAGATAAGAATTTCTAGGGGTTACATTCAAGCACTCACATCCTAGCAAAAAAACTCCTCCAAGCAGGATATCATTGGCATGTCATGACAACAACAACAACCATATCGACACTAGAAATGTCTACATCAACACCACCAGGTGGTCTAACATGAGAAATTTTTTTTTTACCATGATGAAAACCTTGTAAACAGGTGTCTTGTGTGACATCAAAAATAAAGAAAATCAAGAAAAAAAATAAGAGAAAAATCATCCTCCAGTGAAAACCATTATGGTGGCACTTTGGACAAGTACCATGATAAAACCTAGAAAATAGGTGTCATGTGTAGAATTGAGCATCTACACGTTCCATTTCAAGAGGAAGCATCTCAACCTATCTATAATGAATCCAATCCATTTTTATCCAAATCTAACTTATCTTGATCTTGACAAATGTTTGATATACATTTTACAATTGCTTATAGAAAACATCTTGACATGGTTCATTATCATTGATCCTATTCTATCCAATATTGTTTGAGCAATAAAGGAATTATACAAAGAGGCATACTTTGCCCCAACGTGGTATCCTATCAAAAGATAATCCATCACCTACATTGCTAGATACTGGGGGAAAATGCTTGCATCTTGCTTCAGAATAAATCTTGATCTATGTATTTTAGCTCACATTGTGATGTAGGCATTTATCCCAACAATAAGGTATACCACCAATGCACTATCAAGGTAACCTTTGAAACAATTCATCCTATCAACAAGGTATACCTGCCAATGCACCACTAGGGTAACCTTCAAAACAGTTCATCCCAAACAACAACGTGTACCACCAATGCACTACCAAGGTAACCTTCAAAGATGACAACAACATGGATTATTCCTTCACTTAAAATTCTAAGATATCAATAGTTACTTCCCATAGTTAGTTCAAGTAAGCTTTTCTACAACATATCCTCCAAAAAAATAAGGTGAAGTATTAGTCCAAGTTTTCAACATCTTACACCCTAGGAAAGAGGGTAAAAATATACCAAAAAAAAGGTATACCACCAATGCACTATCAGGGTAACCTTTGAAACAATTCACCCATCAACAGGGTATACCACCAATGCACTATCAAGCTAACCTTCGAAACAGTTCATCCCAACAACAAGGTGTACCACCAACGCACTACCAAGGTAACCTTCAAAGATGATGACAACATGGATTATTCCTTCGCTTAGAATTCTAAGATATCAATATTTTCTTGAACCCCACATCTAGTTCAAGTAATCTTTTCCACAGTATATCCTCTAGAAAAACTCAGTGAAGTATCAATCCAATTTCAAGATCTTAAACCCTAGGAAAGAGGGTAAAAATCCACCAACAACAAGGTATACCTATCAACACACCACCATGGTAACCTTCAAAATAGTTCATCATAACAACAAGGTGTACCACCAATGCACTACCAAGGTAACCTTCAAAGATGAAAACAACATGGATTATTCCTTCGCTAAAAAATTCTAAGATATCAACACTTGCTTGAACCCCACAGCTAGTTCAAGTAATATTTTCTGCAACATATCCTCTAGAAAAACAAGGTGAAGTATCAATCCAAGTTTTCAACATCTTATACCCCAGGCAAAAGGGTAAAATCCAAAAAAATAGAAAAAAGAGAAAAATACAAAAAAATCAAAAAGCAAGAAAAATAGTAAAGACAAATAAAAATTTCTTTGAGTGAAAACCACTTTGTGGTGCTCCTAGAGAAGGTACAATAGTGAAAACCTGAAAAATAGATGCTATGTGTGAATATAACATGTATCATTATCTATCAACACTTTTTCATAGCATCCACCCATCCATTTCATAAATCATGTATCCAACCATGGCTTGTCACTGATTAGGGTAATTCATTTTATTGGGGGAAAATTCTCGAAGATAGTGATGGATTAGATCTTGCGACATTCAATCATGGTCATAAAACAACAAAAGTAAAAAATACTAGAAAATAACCAAAATAAAAAATATGCAAAAAAATTAAAAACAAAACAACATCGTTAGGTTATTCCTTCACTCAAACACTCTAAGATATCGACATTTTCTTGAACCTCATGTCTAGTTCATTTGAATTTTTCAGAACATATCCTCTAGACACAAAAACAGGATATCAATCCAATCTATCAATATTTTTTACCCAAAAACAATTCATGCTTTGAGTTAAACGGTCAAACTAGGTGGTTTCTATGTGTACAACGTAGGAAATGATTTTTAGCCCTCGAGACCCTAGATTAGTCCCCTTAGGTTTCCAACATGCTTTATTTCAACTGAGTCAAAAAAATGTAAAATCCCAAAAACATATACAATATACAAAATCCAAAAACATTCACAAAAATAGAAAAGGTTAGAGCAAGCAAACTATGAGCACCTGTGTGTACAACATAGGAAAGGTTTATCTTTGATGATCCCCTGAGGCCCTAGGTTAGTCCCCTGAAAACAACAAAAAAAACATCATAAAACTTAGAAAATCAAAAAGACCCATCTCGTCTTCAAAATCCACAATAAATGTTTTGCCCATAATAAATGAATCATCACAATCATCCTTTGACAAAAAAAACAAACAAAAAAAGCCAACATCAAAAGCTAGAATTGTCAAGCAAAACAATCACATAAGAATTGACTATAAACAAAAAAAACAATGCCAAAGTATCAACTATCTATCTTTTCAAACAAGTCCCAACAACATCCTAAGATATGTCTTAACAGATCTATTCTTACGATAGACATGATAAACAATGGATAATAGCCGCACCCTAAAATAGATATGGAAAGTGATACTACAACTTTGTTTTTATATTTTTGTGGTCTTACTTTTTGTGGTTTAATTTATTGACTCATTCCCAAGATCTCGCAAGGATGTCCATAAGGATTTAGAGAGGAAGGAATGGGGGCAGGTGAGTATCATTTCAATTTTTTGTTTGTAAGATGTTTTTGTAATATTACCATGGTGAATACTTTCTTTATTGGGTATAGAAGTTGTATTAAAATAATTCATGAAGCAGTTACATGTTAGGTGTTGTATACCTTTTTGTGTGACTGGTCCGAAATGTTTTTTCATGCAACCCCCTATACTTTAACAAATTTTTTGTATGTCTAGTATGAACAAAAATACTCTTTGTTTATAGAGTTAAATTCCACACAATAGATACAAAGTCACCTTGGTAATTCATACCCTAGTGCATCGTATCTATTTGCTACATCAAATAGGGTTTCTCAAAACCATAAAGTCTCTAAAGCAAAGAAAAAACAACTCATCAATCACTATCCATTATCATATTTCTTCTTTCTAATTAACATCACAATTCTATACATCATCATATTTCTTCAAATTAACATCACAATCACTATACACTATCATATTTTTTCTAATAAACATCACAATTTTATACATCATATTTCTTCTAAATTAAAAACACAATCCTATCCATCATCATATTTCTTCTAATTAACATCATGTCTTTATCTATCATCAATATTTCTTCTAATTAAACATTCATCCCACATAGAACATCATCAGTACCATATACATTATGCATCCACAAATGTTATCAATGCATATCATGATGATAATAAACCAATTAAAAACATCATGCAACATGTATGGGGAATTCATTTATCAACATACATCCCATCATGAAATGAGAAAAGGTATGATTCATTCATCCACACCAAATTCATACATCAGAAAAGCACAAAAAAACATATAAATGTACATAATCATATATCACCATCATATAAACATAAAATGAGGTTGAATCGAAGAAGGTATATCTCATATATCATAGTCAAAAAGGGAATATTTCATAAATACATCATCCACAATGACACAAGTGTGATAGGATATAACAAAATCATCATATATATGAGGTCTCAACTAGACCAATGAATATATATAACACACATGTCTAAAAAATGCCTCTGCACCATGAAACAACATGAAGATCAAGTACAAAAAAATAATGAGACCCTGAAAGGATGCATAGAACACTACTGACCACTAAAAAGATATGGCTATCTCACAGACTGATCACCTGCACCTGCACCGGCACCACCACCGCCATCACTTGCAGCACTTGACTCCCCAAACCATGGACGGCGAGAGGCCCTAGGAATAGTGGCATCATATAAGGTTTGATAATAGGTAGATGTCTATAGATACCAATCTTGCTCAACTTGCATACTATCATGCTCTGCTTGGAGAACTTATCTCTCTTCTGTCAGTAACATTACTTGATCATTTGCAGCATGTTGTCTACCAATTTCTCCCTCTCGCTCTACTTAGAGAGTATCTCTCTCTGATGTTAGTAATACTACTTGAGCCTCTACAACATTTCATCTACCAACTACGCTCTCTCACTCATCCCTTAGAGTGTCTACCAAAGACTCCATAGCCTGTTGTTGTGCAACCTTTGCATCTTTGGCTAGAGTCATATGAGCTAGCAACATATCAACATCCCTAGCTGGTGGAGGAGGAATTGTAACCTATCTTTGACCTTGTTTAGGAGGAGCCTGCTCATCCTTGATATCTTGTGCCTCATCACGTTGAGCTCAATCCAACTACTTTGTGAGAACCTCAACATGATTTCACTCCTTATGATGACATGTAATGCTTGCTCTACCCAAAATAGGATCACCTCTAGGATTAGTAAGCCTCAAAGGCTTGCGTTGTGCCCACCACTCCTCATGATTGTGAGTAGTACCTAGATCTACCACACCAACCAATTGGGGTAAGTGCTCCAAACTCGGCAATAAGAGTATTGGCATCAACCTAGAGACCCCATACATGAACCTCATGACAAGTCCGACCAAAATGAGCCTCATACCCATCAGGAACATGCCCCCGTCTCTCTCTGAACTAAAATAATTCTTGATCTATTAGATAATTCTCTATCACAGATGATGAACAACCAAGCAACCAATAGGTTTGGCAGCAATACACAAGCTGATTAGCATCCTCTGGCCAAACTTCATAGCTCATATAAGGTCTCCACATGAAACTAGGTATCTCATCAAACACACGGTGCTAATAATGCAAATCCCAAGGCAAGGTATAATGCATAAATTATCCATAATGATGAGTATGGATCATCCGAATAATGATCCTAAATCCTATATAGATTTCATTGCAATATGCTCCCACACCCAAACATGGAAAAGTGACACATTTGCAGACATCGACTTCCCACCCCGATACACCACCTCGTGCATATCACGATAGAGATGAGAAAGTAAAAAGATTCCCTAGGCATATCTTGTACCATGCTCTAGTGTTCTCTTAATACATGTACCCCAACCTACCACAAACTATCATCCTTGTCTATCAGGAACAACCAATCTTGATACAAGGCCATAAAGGACTAAAACAATAGGATTTGCACTTTCAGAAAAATCAGAAAAATCAACCTCTGAATTGTCAACATCTAAGTGTGCCACACCTAAAAAATGTTGCATAGCATGGAAACCTCATCGAACTTGGTATGTAACAAGCTTAATGTGAATAGGAAGATGAAGGATCCTCCAGACAACCTTGAGAGTAATAGTTGCCTCCCTAGTAGGAAAATAAAAGGAGGACGTCTTAGAGAGCCACCTCTCCATAAGAGTGGTCATCATATCCATATGGGTCCTGATCGGAGACATGTAAAAAATATAATGTAATCCAACAACATCAAGGAAGTCCCACTTGAATGCTTTGAAACAAACAATCAGGTCAAACAGTTGATGGGGATGTCTCTCTCTTGTCACAAGGGGTCGGAGACTCACCTAAAAATCATTATAAACCATGATGTTAGGCTTTCACTCTAAAATGTAAGCAACACAAAATGACATGAGCATGATGAAAAATAGACACATGATAGGGTTTAGAAAAAATTCTAAGAGAAAATGACAGAAGGAGAAGTCAATTGCTAGGTTCTAGGAAAATCTTCAACAAAAGCCAGACAAAAGCACTATTTTTAGACAATAGTATAGTTTTTGAACAAAAGCATAAAATAATAGCACAGTTTTAGAAGAATAGCATAGTTTCAGGACAATAGAATAGAAACAATAGTGCAAGTTTAGAACAATAGCGCAGTTTTAGAACAATAGCACAGTTTCTAACAATAGCATAGTTTCTGAACAAAAGCTTAAACCAATAGCATAGTTTTTGAACAATATCACAGTTTTCAAACAAAAGCACAGTTTTCATAGTACAAAAATGCCAAAACTGATGCAACTACGTAGTAATCTCAAAAACAACACTATTGTCTAATAGGACTTCACACATGCATTACGAGAACAAAAAAATGACAAAATTCAAAAGGTGGAAAGGTACATACCGAGCCACTGATGCCTAAAGGCCATCCATACTCTCGAACAAGCTTAGAACGATGTGGGGAAACCTCAAATATCGATATTCTTCCTCAACAACGGACAAAATTTTTAATCCAGACACAAGAATTAGCAAGAGGAACAAAGCACAAATGACCCAATTTGAAGAAAAATTACCTATATAACACCTCAAGAAAACCCTAATTTCATCTAGGAAACCCTAATTACAATTATAGAATCTTCCTACTTTCAAATTAGAAGCTCTGGAAAATATTGGAATGATAAACGATGCACATATTCATATAAGATTTCATCTATAAACATCGAAAATGACAGTACAATAGTTTCAAGAGCCTGACCTCAAAGCTTGAAATTTTTGATCAACCTCTCAAGGGGGCAGTACAAAGTCCTACTACCATTCCATTGAATGCCGAGGCATAGTGGGGCATAATGTTTTTTGAAAAAACTTGATCTTAAAAATATAATCTTTGAAACAAAGAAACTAGTACTTTTTATGAAAGAGGGGGAAAATGTAGACATGTAAGATTGACTTGACACCTATCACACACCTCAAACAACATTGAACAACAATGAACAACATCAAACAACATCAAACAACACTAAACAAAATAAAAAATCATCGAATAGCCTCAAACAACATCAAACAATATCAAACAACATCTTGTAACATCTTGGAATGACTCAAAATCATCCCATAACATCTCAAAATGACTTAGATTCATCCTGAAATATCTCAAAATGAGTCAGCATCATCCTGGAACTTCTCAGAAATGACTCACAATCATCCTATAACATCTTAGAATGACTCAAAATCATCTTGTAACATTTCAGAATGACTTGGAATCATCTTGTAACATCTCAGAATGACTCAGAATCATCATGGAACATCTCAAAATGACTCAAAATCATCCCGTAACATCTTAGAATGACTCAAAATCATCTTGTAACATCTCAAGATGACTTAGAATCATCTTGTAACATCTTGAAATGACTTGAAATCATCCTGTAACATCTCCAAATGACTCAAAAACATCTTGTAACATCTTTGAATGACTCGAAATTATCTTGTAACATCTTGAAATGACTAAAAATTATCCCATAACATCTCAGAATGACTCAAAATCATCCCATAACATCTCAAAATGACTCAAAATAATCCTGTAACATCTCTGAATGACTCAGAATTATCGCGTAACATCTCAGAATGACTCAGAATCATCTTGTAACATCTCATAATGACTTAGAATAATCTTGAAACATCTTAGAATGACTCAGATTTTTCTTAGAACATCTCAAAATATCTCAGAATCACCCTGAAACATCTCAGAATCATCCTGTAATGTCTTAGATCATCTCAAAATCATACCACAACGTTCCCACATTGTACCACATCAGAATGACATCAAAAACCTTAATTCCTCTATTAATTGAATAAAACAACCTTAAGTCCTAATCATTTATTAAATAAAGCCATTTATTTAATTACACCACTAAATCACCTTATTCCCCTAAGTGGATTAAATTATTAAATAATAATTTAATTACAACACTTTCCCTCCAAAATTGATATAATTAAATCAAACTATTCAAATCAATTATCAAAAATCAAATCAAACTAATGCAACTTTGTTTGAAAAATTCAAACTTGATTTGCATGTTCAACTCCAAAAATGAATGAATTAATTAAATCAATTAAGTCATATTCCTCATCCAATTTCTAATTGAGAAAATTACGATTGTTGACTAAGCAATCTAATTTGTTAAATAATAACTCCAAATTGTTTACTGAACAATCTACTCTATTAAATGAGCAATCCCATTCCTAACTAAGCCATCTAGATCCTAACTGATCAATCTAAATCCTTGACTGGCCAATTTTTTTCTCGATCACGCAAATTGTGTAATCAACTTTGCACAATTTTTTCTATTCTAATTCCTCTCAACACACTCTAACTGTTGATCTAGATATTCTTCAACACGATCTTGATCATCCATTTCAAATCACATCTTCTATATTACAAATCCCTTTCCTCAAAAATAAGGATCAAAGAATCAACATACATTGAGAAATGAAGTGCTATCAAGAACACCATTGATAGAGCTTCACCTTTGTCTTTGATCAAACAACCAAAACAATCACTCATCAAGATTTTGCACAAAAACTTTGGAGGCTTCGCGGTGATAAGAACAACCCAACATCAGGTGAATACACTCCACTACAGGATGGTAATGCTACATTATTTTACACATTCAATACTGTAATCATAGATTCATTTATGCATGTTAGGATACTTTACTTTCATTTCGTATGTGTAGGTTTAGATCTTAGATTAAAATGTTAATCTTAGATTAGCATGTTTTGATTCGTCTTCTAGTCTAACGTTCTCCCCCTCACACAAATACCTTACCAGTGTTGAATGAATAAGACAACTAGAATTGTGGGTGAATCAGTTGTATCAAATTAAAACATCAAGAACCCTCAACAATAATTAGATCCTCAAGCATGCATTAAATCCTTATTTTGTTATATTGATTAATCATGAAATGTAGGTAACAAAAATTGAAACAACAACACCATACACAAGAGAACACCGGATTTACGTGGAAAACCCAATGAGGGAAAAACCATGGTGAAGATAAGCTCACAATATAAGTAATTGTAAAACCAGTACAAGGGCTCATTACCAGAATAGGATACATTATCCAATAGGGCTCACAACCAAAGATCACTATTAGAATATGAAAATAATATAGTAGAGAAATTGTACACAAAGAAAACTATCTCAATGCAACAAGGAATCTACCACAATTACTCCAACACTTTCATAGACTTGTTTAAAGGATTTTGGATGCCCTCAACTCATTTCCTTAAGAATTCCAACACTATTAATTTCTTATTGGTCTGCTTAGATTTACATCCTACACTTCTACAATTCATACCAAATTCATCACTTATATCTCTCTCGCATCTATCTTGAGATCTGCCAACAACACCACTCTTATTTATACCATCCTCAACCTTGAAAACCTTCTGCAAGGTCAGCAACACATCCTTTACATTTAAAATTTCAAATTAGGTCAAAAACCAAACATTCTCGTAGTGGATAGGAATGAAGGTGACCCACATAAATCCTTAGTTAGGATCCAAATTTTTCCTAACACACCTCAACACGCTTCCAAAAACTTTGAATCCACTTCACATGTAGTGTTAACACTAGGTCAGCCATTACCCATGCTAAACACCATAAAAATATTAAGTACATGCTTCCCACATGATCAAGATGACACACAAACCACATAAATACCTTTTAAATGATTTAAAACAATCCACAAACTACCTGATATCCAACAATTTTTTTCCCAATTTTGCATCATAGAAATACTTCAACCTAGAACATCTAGTTAACCTTATACACACATTAGCGCATGAAACACACACTGCACTACACTAAATCAAGAGAAATATTGAATTTTGAAAGATAAAATAAACATAAAAAACTTCCCAAATCCTCACAACTTGAAACCAAACTGTGGAGAAATGTAGAGCAAATACATTTCTCCCAAACCACACCAAACAACACTAAAAACCTAGTTCACACAGTAGTGAACATATCTCACTCTTCATAATTATCCAGAAGCCCAAAATCTAGATATATCAACTACTAACAACCATGAACAACCAATCAGATCCCCACAAGCATAACATCAACATAGAAGAAATTTGGAGCACATCGTAGAGCATGTTCTGAACATTTTCACAACATACTTTTCTCTATTTATCAAATTTTCTCAAAAGAACTTGGGAACCAAGCACTAGAGACACCAACTTAGCACATTACACCATTCCATAACATCTCTAGATACTGCAATATAAAGATAGCTCCATGTACTCACAACACTTCCTCAATATCTCAACTATACATGCACAAAAAAAGAGATTCCATACATGCACCAACTATAATAGACTATTTTCCTCTTTTTCACAATATTCTCCATATCCTCGACATCTTCATCAAGAAAAAACCTTCCTCAACACATAGTTGACATCAATGAAAAAAATAACTTGTATATGGAAAAAGATATCCAAAATGTTATGGTGAATGATGAGTTTGACTTTGAAACTTATTTGACTAAGGCAATCCATAAGGGATTAATGCAAATCGAGGGGCGTGAATTGGGAATCAAGTTTTGGTTGTATTCCCTCCTTTTCCATATGTTCTTGTATAGAGGAAAGATGGATTTCAGCCTTGCACTATAAATAAAAGATAAATATGAGAATAATGTTTATATTCCTATGAAATTTTTTGCAAGTTTGAAGGTGTTGTCATTGATTTCAATAGGAAGCCAATATGATAGTATTTTCATTGATGTCAACTATGTGTGAAGGAAGTTTGTTACATAATGAAAATGTCGAGGATATTGAGAAAATTGTGAAAATGAGGAAAAAACGTTGTTGCAGGTTGTGCATGTGTAGTTGAGATATTGAGGAAATGGTGCAAGTACATGGAGCTATCTTTATGTTTTAGTGTTTGAAGATGAGTTGGAACAAAGTAATGAGATGAAATGATCTCTTTGGTACTTGGTTTCCAAGTGCTTTTGAGAAAATTTGATGATCAGAGAAAACAATATTGTGTAAGTGTTCAAAATGTGCTCTAGGTTGTGCTCCATGTTTCTTTTGTGTTGATGCTATGTCTATATGGATCTGATATGCTGTTCAAGGTTTGTAGAGGTTGATAGATATTCAAAATTTGGGTTTCTATATCATTGTACAGAGGGATATTTTTACCAATGTGTGAACCAGTTTTTTAGTGATATTTTTTATGGCCTAGAATAAATGTATTTACTCTATGTTTCTCCATAGTTTGGCTTTAGGTTGTGTAGATTTTGGAAGTTTCTTATAATTTTTTTATCCTTTAGAATTCAAGGTTTCACTTGATTTAGTATAGTAGAATGCATTTTTCATGCGTTAGTGTGTGCATAAGGTTTGCCGAATGTTCTGGGTTGAAGTATTTTCATGTTGCAAGTTGGGATGAAGTCTTTGTTGGATCTTAGGTGGTTTGAGTATTATTCTAGATCATGCTCAAGTGAATTTCGTTCTCTAAAAGTTTTGGATTGATATAAGGAAGCGCGTGATTAATGTTTTATGGTGTTCAACATGGGTATTGGTGAAACTTGTGTTAGCACTGTATGCAAAGTTTTGAAACTATGTTGAAGTGTGTTAGGATTTATGTGGGTCCTAATTATAGATTTATATGGGCTTCCTTCATTCCTATCAACCACGAGAATGTTTAGGCACCAACCTAATTTGAATTTTTAAGTATAACCGATAGTTTTCAACCTTGGAGAAGGTTTTAAAGGTCAAGGTTGATATAAATAAGAGTAATGGTCTTGTAAGATGCATGAGAGAGACAAGATAGATGCAAGATTGATGTGAGTGATGTGTGTGATGTGAATTTCAAAAGTATAGATGTGAATTTGAGTAGAGCAATGAAAAATTCAAAGTATTGGATTCCTAAAGGTAATGAGCTAAAGGTGTCAAAAATATTTCATGCAAGTCTATGAAACTATTGTAGAATTTGTGGTGGATTCCTTATTGCATTGAGAATTTGTTCTTTGAGTAACATCTCTCTTTTATCTTCTTTTTTTTTTTCTATGGCAGTGAGCCCTAGCTATGAGCCTTTTTGGATAGTGTGTCATATTCTGGAATCAAGCCCTTGTACTAGAGTTTTTCAGTTACTTATATTGTCAGATACTCCTCACCATGGTTTTTCCCTCATTGGGTTTTCCATGTAAATATAGTGTTCTCTTGTGTATGGTGTTGTTATTTCAGTTTTTTTTATCTTCATTTTTAATGAATGCATGTGGATTTGATTATTGTTGATGGTTTTGATGTTCTAATTTTCTGCAACTGATTCACCTCACCTCTCAGTTGTCTTGTTGATTCAACAATTCGTATTAGAGAAAGGTTCCTTGTAGAAGAGCTTAACTACTTAGGTAGATCTGAGATGGTGAAGCAAATTGATTGCCCTAAATTTGATGGAACAAACTATGCATTATGGAAGACAAAGATGGAAGTATATTTGATATCTCATGGATTTAAGATCGAAAAGGAAATAAAGAATCAATATATTGAACCTCCAAATGGTCTAAGCATAAGTAATGAGATCAAGGCACATGAGGTAAATGCTAAGGAAAAATTTATTCTGATGAACAGTCTTTCAAATTCTGAATTGGCTAAATTTATGAATCTTAAGACTACTAAAGATGTTTGGGATAAGCTTGAAAGTATTTATGAAGGAGATGACAACTCAAACAAGCAAAGTTGTAGAATTTCAAGGCCCAATTTGAGACTATGTGAATGTTTGAAGATGAAATAATTTCAACCTACATGCAAAGAGTTGATGAACTAGTGAGTGGTATGAGAGGTCTTGGTGCACAAGTTAAAGAATCTAGGGTGGTAAAGAAATTTCTTAGACCTCTTCCTCATTCATACAATGAAAAGGTATCTGCTATTGAGGAAGTTGAAAATATTAATACTTATTCTAGAGATCAGTTGATTGGTAACTAACTTCATTTGAAATGAGAAAGCTTGGTTTGAAAATTGGTACAACAGTGGAGACCGCTTTTAAGGTTGGAAAATCAGAAAATATTGAAGATTCAGATGGAGATGATCTTGATGATGTGGAAGCTAAATTTTTGAGAAGGATGAAAAGGCCACTGACAAGTAAAAAGGTAAACTACCTTTCAAATGCTTTAGTTGTGGAAATGTAGGTCAGTATGCTTCAAGATGTCCAAACAAAGTTGTGAACAATAAGAATAAAGGAAAGATGATTAAAATAAGTTACTATGTTAGAGAATATGATGGTATTTATAATGATGAATCTATTTATGGAAATGTTGATGATAATGAATTCTTATTCTTGGCTATAAAAGAAGAATCTAGTTCTGCTAACTCTGAAAGTTGTGTGAAGGAAAGTGTTCCAGAGAAGAAGGATAATATTGAAGGTACTTTGGTATCTTCTTTTCATGTTAAAGAAGATAAGAATTACTAGGTTGTTGAAAGTGGCTACTCTAATCACATGACTGGTAACAAAAGTAGGTTTGTTAAAGTTGAAAAATAAGATGGAGGATAAGTTAAATTTGAAGATGATTCAGGAGCTAAGATTTGTGGAATAGGTTCAATCAATTTTGAGTTTTTTATGCTTCAGGAGGAATCTATGCCCAAAGGACACAAACTGCTTTCACATAAAGGTGCACAATAAGTCATGTGGTGGTTAAGTGGCTTTATATACATTGTTTCCTTTTCAAATGTGAACCAGGAAATGTGTTAGCTTGGCGAGGATTTTCTTCAAAATAGCTCCCACAAAGTTTGAAATCACTCTCACTGACACATCATCTATTTTCATTGGGCAGTCTATACCTTCCACGAAATGATATTTTGAGGTAGAGTTTATTGGGGAGCGTGGTGGATGTCTTACCTTTGGGGTGGAACCTTTGAGTTGGTGTCATCAATCTCCATAGTTGATCGATCAGATTTTTTCTAGGATATGTTAAATCCAATTGTTTTCTGATAGCTATCTTCGCCAAAATATCTAAAACCATTAATGAAGTAGTCGAGACTTAATGAGTGAAGATTTCTATGATCTAATTAAGATTTAAGATTGGATTGTGAGCTATCAGGTTCAGGCATCTAGCAATTTCTACCTCTGGATTGTTTGCAATAGCGTCCTCTTCTTATGGCTATAAATAGGGGTTGGCAACATTGAGTTAAGAGTTCTAAAATTTCCCTTGAAAATATTTTTGAAGAATATAAATATTTTTTTAGGGAGTTCTATTTTCTCAGAAGTAGGAGGATCTTTATAGAATACTTCTTATTCTCTTTGGCATGTTAAAATTAATTCAAACTATCATTGGATATGCATTCGAACTTTGTTTTCAGTTTATATATCATAGAAGTTTGATCTATTTGGGATAAATCTTTAAAATTGTGCATGTTATGAGCTTTGTCAAATATCTTTTTCATATTTCATTCATATTGAAAACATTGTGTTAATATTTTTGTGTTGATAATTCAGATAACTAATTCATATGTTGTTAATCTTCTATGTTTAATGCTATATTTCAAAAATTGGATCATGCTCATTAAACTCTTCCATTTTATGTAAAGGGCATGCCATTTTCCATATTATGATGCAAAGGAGGAAGGATTATATAAATTTATAAATATTTATGTTAATTTTTAGAGTTTCTTATGTTTGTTTGGAACTTAATGGGTGCTTCCCATGAGGAGATTTGAAAGATTGCTTTGTGCTTTCTCTAGCCTTTGCTTCTCGTTCTCTTCCCAAGAATGAAGGGTTTGTGGTATTTTGTGTCTATCTTATTAGTTATAAGAAATAGTTAAGGTTTGAATTGTTGTAAAATATTTGGTGCATCACCATATTTATGTTTTATTAACATTTCTTTCTACCCCTTTCCCCCAAACACAAAGAAGAGCCAACTTTTTCTAAAAATACCAGAGCTCATTCAGAGAGGCACAAATTGGTCCCCCACTCACTGAATTTCCCATAAGGTTGTTTGGAGAAGCACAAGATTTAATGATTAATAGTTATTTCTTTGGCATGCCCAGTGGGATCTAATTTTTTTTAAACATCTGATTGGAAGTAAGAAATATTTTTTAAATTAGACCAAGAAAAGAGGTTGGCAATTTCATGCCCAGTGTTAAAAAAAGAGCATATTCTAGAGGCCATTTCCTATATTCCTAGTTATCAGCCTCGACACTTAGAAGGAGGAGACTTATAGGTTCCATATCACATGTAAGAAGCAATAGGGTAAGAAGTGTTAGCCTATAATATAGAGCCTTATCTACTCCACCAGGAGGCCAAACCTTCCAAATTAGAATACCCATCTACCCTATCCATAGGAATCTATTTACAATGGCTCATATAGGTGCCCACGCTCCCAAAAATTTTGTAACCTGGGATAGTGGTAGCTTGCTACAACCACTTACGCTCCTAGATGTATGCTCTACCATACCCGCTAATGCTCTCAAGGAAATCCCAAAGTTTTTTCGGGAGGATTTTAAGACCCCTTCTGAATATCTCCAAGATATAGTGGAGGTATGCAAAGTACATAACATCATGGAAGAAAATATTTCTCTTAGGTTAGTGGATGTATCTTTCAAAGGAAAAGCCTAGGATTGGTATAGGTCTTTGGCTTGTGGTTCTATCTACTCTTGGGATCAGCTTGGAGAGAATTTTTTTGAGTGCTTCTCAAAAAAGGGAGGTCTCTCCTCTTTGCTGCAACAATTAATCACCATCAAGAGGGCCCCAAAAGAGGCCATGAGCGACTTCAACACCAAGTTTCACAAAAAACGGCAGAGGATTTATATGATAGCTAGGCCTCTGGCCTCTATGGTATTCATGTTTTATTTAAAGGCTTTCAATTCAGAGATCATGTTCATGATATAGTCTATGGGAGGAGATACATTGTCCAACACATACAATTTGGTTGTGCATACAAAAAATAGTTTGATTAACACTGAGAAGCTTCCACGATGTCTATTGATGCCCATGTTTATGGAAATATTTGGTGGCCCTCGAGAATAAGTAACTCTGAGTGCCTCCGCTCTTCAAGCAACCATGTCAACTATACCACCATCCATTTAAGTATCCCATGGTGCGCAATCAAGCACGTCAGGCTCTTCTTTGTTAACAATAGATGTCAATGATATGAAGAACCTCATGTGGTCCTTTTTGAATGAGCTAGTCCTCATCCTATGATAGAAAGTAGAACCTCTGAAGCCTCCCACATAGACATATCAAGGAGGAAGGCCATCTTATCAATAAAATGAATATCAAGGAGCTCTGAAAGGAGGAATCCAGTAACAAACACCTACAAACCAGATAGTCCTAGTCACCATGCCACTTAAGACTGTCAAGAATAGTTTGAGCAAGGATTTGTTCCTGGGCTAGAAAAACCAAGAAAAGGATGAGAACACTTGGTACTTCCCATGTAATGATAGCCATATACCCTGAAATTTCCCAAGGGGAAACCTTCAGCAGAAGATAGCAGAGCAAAGATTCCAAGGCATGTTTCCAAACACGGAAGAATATCAATCTCCCAAAATGGAGAATGCCTGCTTCAGAGTGAAAACACAAAGGATGTCCTTAGAGAAAGAGCTGGATATCGCACCAAACCAAGAACTCTTCTCTTGGATGGAAGAAGATGTAGTATTTTTAAATGATGCTATGATGACTAGTTCCCCACAAGTATAGTCAGATTACAACACAAGTTCTGAAAGAAGGCCCACTAGAAAATATGTGCAACAAGCTCCACAATTTCCATAACCACAACAACCACACCCACAAGTAAAGTAAGCCTCATAGACCTTACTCACTCAATAGTTGCAAACTCTACCATCGCTAGAGAAGGAGATAAACAAAGCACTGAGCCCGGCCACAATGGATTAGCCTCCCCCAAAGATGAAAGAGATTCCACCATTCAAACCAAAGGTCCTACTAGTCAGAACACTCAACGTGGTCGAACAATTGAAGAAGGCACTTGCTAATGTATCTTTGTGGGATGTTATATCAATTCTAGAACAAAAGATGTTTCTCTAAGAGGCATTGTAGAAATAAGAACAAATACCGTGGATGGATGCGATTCCACTATGAAACCAAGATAAAGAATTTGCATCAGACTCCCAACCTTCGAGAGCCGCAACATATGTAAACTTCGTGGAAAATGCAAATTTGAAAGAGGTAAGCAAAAAAAATCCCACAACTTTATTTTTAACACTTATTGTGGGGGATCAACTTTTACATAATAACATGATTGATTCAAGAGCTAGTACTACGATCATGCCTAAGAAACTGGTTGATGCCCTAAAAATTAAGTATGAGCCTCTTGAGAAAGGGATCATTCAGTTAGATGGGAAGAAGGTCTCATTTCTCAGTCACATCAAGTATTTGTCTTTAACCCTCTTCTCGTGTCCAAGCCAAACTATCACATAAGAAATAGTTGTGATAGACATCCCCCTAGTGTTTGGGATGTGTCTTTCAAGAGACTTTATATAAAATCTTGGAAAATATCTAGCACTCGATTGGTCCCATTTAATATTATAGACAAAGCACAAGGAAAAGATGAAGATCCTATCTGAATTCCTGCACCTAGAACATATAATGGACAATGCGGTCTTGTGCTTTGAAGTGGCGCATACCTCCTAAAAAATGGAAATGTATTGTATAGAAATATTTGAAGACAAGGATGACACAAGTGATCAGACCCTTGAAGAGGAGGTCCTCCTTAATCAATTTATTGACTCTGACATGTTCGAGAAATTCCATGCTACTGGATTGGGTACCTATGTGATCTTTGACAATGATGAACTCTTCTCGAAATTGGTAAATGAGCAAAAATATCCCAACGGACCAAGCAACAACAGTCTATGAAAATTATATTTTGATGGCACCAAATGCAAGGTCAGTTTCAAAGCAGGTGTCTGATTGGTATCCTTGTCTGGACCAAAGACCCTCAAATCTTTTTTCTTCTAGTTCCCATGCTCAAATAATGATGTTGAGTATGAATATTTTGTCATTGGTTTGTTTCTTATAGAGCAGATGGGAATGAAAAGAGTACAAGTGTTCAGAGACTCGGAGTTGGTCATTAGCCAAGTCCATGGATAGGTAGCTACCAAAAATGTAAGAATGAGGTCTTATAGACATAAAATATGGGATCTGATCGAGAGATTTGAAGCTTTTAACATCCAAGTTATCCCACAATCCTAGAATTCCATCACTAATTGGATGGCTTTCAATCAGTTCACAGTTTGAGCCGACTCTTGAATCAACAAGAAAATAGAATGTAATGTAGACCATTGTATGACCATCAATTCCTGACAATGATTAGAACTGGTATGTTTTTTAGGACAACATTTAGATTTCCATTTCTTACAAAATTTAGAGAAATCTTCTAATCATTCACTGTCCGAAGCTAGAAGAGCTATGGAAGGACAAGTGATGAAGGGACTTCCAGAGGTCATAACTTTTGACTCGGACATTTGTTTGGGCTGAAATTTTATAGGGGGATGCATTATGAGGTGGCATGTAGATTCAAATTAATCTTGATTTGGTTGGGAGCTTGAAACTTTCATCTTGGCCCTCAAAAGGGCAATTTACTATTTTTTTCTAGTTTTAAAAAAGTTATTTTTTATTAATAACTTGAAACTAACTTTTCGAATTTAGGATGTTAGTTGGAAATTCATCCTACCTTAGTTTTAGGAAGTTTTTGGAAGAAAACTGGACTCTCAAAGTTATGCATGCAAAATTACCAAAAATAGCAAAATCTGACAATTGTCGAAATCTGCCAAAAAAGCTATTTTTTTGGTTTTTTCTTTTTTTAGTTTTTTTTTATATAAGAGAGTTTTCTCTCATTGTAGAAGCAAATTTGGTGAATAGAATATTTTCATTTTCTAGTTATTTCAAATATATGCCTCTCACACATGATTAATGGCACAATTCTATTGAGTGTATGTTGTTGGCTACATCAACAAGTGATCCAATGAAATGGAAATAAGATCTTGCAAGGTTTGATTTCTCTCAAAAATATTTTCAAATGTGAGGGTGTGAGGAATAATAAGAAAAGATTCACTACTCATGCAAAATAATATGAAGATCTCGACGTCAAAAATGGTAGAAAGCTAAAAGTTAGAAGAGACGTTCTACAAAAGGATAAAGAGAGACTAAAAGGACTATGTTCTAGCTATGACAGGGTTGTAGCTTGGACCTATGATGATCTTAGAGGATATGATCTGAGCATAATTTAGGATACTATCAACTTGGCCAAAGCCTCAAATCCCATCCAATAGAAACAAAGGTTGGTCAATCCAAAAGTTAAGGCACTCATGGCACATGAGCTTACCAAGTTAATCAAATCAAGAATCATATACTCGATCAAACATTCCACCTAGGTATCCAATATTTTACCAATAAGGAAACATAATGGTGATATTTGGCTTTGCATGGATTTTAGGGACTTGAACAAGGTTTCGTTAAAATATCACTACCCTTTGCCCTTAATGGAGCAGATTTTGTAGACTGTCGCTAGATCGGAGATGTTCTCATTGTTCGATGGTTTTTTGGGGTATAACCAGGTCTATGTAAAAAATGAATACCAACACAAAGCAACTTTTACAACCAAGTGAGGAACATTTTCATACTCAAAAATTCCCTTCGGACTCTCCAATGCTAGTGCAACCTTCCAACAAGCAATGGCTATCGTCTTTAAGGAAAAGATCAATCAAATCATCTTAATATATATAGATGACTTGAATGTTTTTTCAAAAGCTAAGGATGATTATTTTGAGAATCTGGAAAAAGTCTTCCAAAAGTGTCAACAGTTTGGGATTTCCCTAAATCCCAGGAAATGCTTCAGAGTATTACAAGGCAAGCTATTGGGTTTTGGGGTATCAAAAGAGAGAATAGTCATGGACCTCAAAAGGGTGAAGACAATAATATAACTACCACTACTAGTTAACTAGAAAGGGCTACAATCCTTCCTAGGGAAGATCAATTTCATGAGTCGGTTCATTTCAGACTTCATGAACATCGTGAGACCTATCACACTGATGTTAAAAAGGAATTTAGTGCTTAAATGGACTCCTAAAGGAAAGATAGCTTTCAAGAAAATAAAAGTTTCCATATGTGCAGCCCCAGTCTAAGATAGCCCAAATTTCTCTGAGGATTTCTTGCTCTACGTCTACAGTGGCCAACACAACATAGCTTCGGTACTCACTCAAAAAGATGTAGAGGGAATCGGGGAACATCCCATCACATTCGAATCTAGGACTCTCAAAGGATATGAAACTAGATATAATTTTGTTGAGAAATAGGCCTTTTCTATTGGGTATGTGTAGGATCATCATGGAAAAGACAGGCCCTTAAGTGGCAAAAAAATCATAAAAATTATAGTTAGGTAACTTGACATAAAAATTTGAATAAGTCATCTATATTATTTCAAAAATATGTAAGAATATAATTTGTAGAAAATTGAGTGCAGTTTCTAAATTACTAGGTTTATTTACAAAAAAATAAAATCTATTTGGTGAAAATTTGAAATTTCATTATAGTAGTACTTAAATTTCAGGGAAAAAATAAGAAGGAGGTGTTTGTCTGACCACCCTAACCACATTAAAATGATAATATTTTAGATATAAGTAGAGAACTCATGTCCCGATGTGATGCATATTTTTTTGTAATTTTTTTCCAAGTAAATAATTAATTATAATTTTTTTATGACAACTTTTAAAAAATATAAAGACTCGTATGTCTGGCCACCTTAACTTGGTCAAAACTTCATGAAATTCATTTTTTAATTTTTTTATCTTATTATATGCAAAGCATAGAATGTGATGCATGTTTTGGATTCAAAATATATGATACCGTTTGAAAGCTATAGATTTTTTTCAATCAACCTAAAAATCAAGACTTTAGTCATAATTCAATAGAAAATGAATAATAATTATTTATTAAATTCAAACTAAAGCATAATTTATATTGGTGGACAGTTGATATTCTCCTTTAAAATCCCTTTACGTTTCATCGATTTTGGGTAGAAAAAAAGTCGTCAGCCACATACCCATCATATTGCCACTTTTTGGCCCATCATGATCCTTCACATACCCTATTGTTAAAAGCCTCAAGAAGTTATGACACCTAGTATCAACCAATAAAATCACCATCCTCATCGCCCATCCCAATGTTTGGGAATACATTACCGAAGGTGAGATAACTGAAAAGGGCCAACTGGATCACCAAGATCTTGGAATATGATGTAGACATTTGAGCAACCAAACTAGTTTCGGGAAGAGGTCTTTGTGAATACCTTATGCTGGAATTAAGCTCCCTGGTAGAGGAAGAAGCTGACTAGGTCTATACAAATTAGTTCGAGTTCGACAAGTCATGGGTGGTGGATTGAAGGTGCTATATGCAAAAACGATAGTACCCAACCAACATTACACCTCAAAAAAGATGCTACTATCGACTTCAGACTTCACTCTCAAGCATGGGGTCTACCTCAAGATTTCATCTAATTATTACCCACAAGGAAATGGGTTAGTAGAGTCAACTAGCAAGAACTTGATTAGGTTAATTAAGTGTATCAATTCAGAACACTAGAAGGAATGACACAAGCATCTACAAGCTACTCTATGGGCTAATAGAATTATGCCCAAACAAATCTTGAAGGCCTCTCCTTATGAACTGGTGTATGGAAAGGAGGTGGTTTTACCCATTTCCATAGAAATTTTGGCATTACAACTATTAAAAGCCTTGGACATCAAGGAAAGTGATGGAATGTCCAAGTACTATTGGGAAAAAAATTGAGTCTTGAATAAAAAGGTAAAATGTGTATGACACCATGATCGGGCACTAACAAGTAGTTAAATGATGGTTTGATAAAAATTCTTCCAACCTAGATTTATGGGAGGGAAGCCTTGTGTTAAAGTATGACAAGCGCACTACAAAACATGCCATCATACAAAGTTTGAAGCACTATGGAAGGGTCCCTTCTACATTCATGCATACAAAGAAAAGAATGCATATAAGCTAGAAGATATGGATGACAACATTCTAGATATACCGGTAAATGGTATTCATCTAAAATTGTTCCATTAAAACACACAATTTCTTTTAAAATTTTCATAGTTATGTACCATATGTAAAAAAATTGTAAAATATGATATTTTCAAAAATAAGCCATGAGAATAACACAAGAATAGAAGAAAAGTATTATATTATATTATATTCTTTAAAAATATTTACACTATAATACGTATATTAAGCCCAAAGCTCCAAGAGAAGTTTGAAATCTTCTTGTGCAAAACCAAAAATGTATACATTGCAAAGAAAAGGAAGGTGACACAAAGTGAGCAGTGAAATTGAATCCTCCATTCGTTGCTAGAAGTCAAAACGTTACTTCTTCAGGTTTTTTTCAACAAAGTGGTAAGGGGGTTAACAACACAGCATGTGTGGGTTTGACATGACATAGACCTCAATCCTTAGCACCATGACTATACACTAGAAATTCGAAGTGATTTTTCCAGTCGAGCGCAAGAATGCACTCCACCAAATACTCCCTAAGAAGGAAGGAAGCTATAGGTCAAGACAACAAGTGATGCCTCTCCAAGTCCATGGTGCAAAATTCAGTGAGAAGGGGCAACCATGGAACGTCCTCCCAAAAATCGATGTTTCTAAGGAGATCCATGGCACTCGGGATGCTACCACCAAGGATAGCTACTTGCACAATCTTGTTGAGCCCATCCAAATATGTTGAATCGAACATCATGTGGCATAGTTCGATTATCAAGGGCTTGGAGATGTCTAAATCTAGTAGGGAGGCCACAAAGTAGGAGACAATGTTGGAGTTGCTTCACGACTAGTTTTCATCGTTAATGTAATCTTTTCCAAGCACCCATTTGAATGCCACAATGATAAGGTAGTCATTCTTCTTTACCAGACATTTAATTCTATTGCTACTGACTTCACCCATGAAGTAATTTAGAAGCTTCGGCTCAAGAGATGAACAAGGGTACCTAGGCCAGATATCATAGCAGCAAGCAGGCTAAGGGTAGTGGAATAGAGAATACAACGAGGAAAGCTTGCTAACTCAAGAGCTAATTCAGTGAATTTTTTGCTAAGGTTGAATTTCTATTTATAGAAAAGGTGCACCGATGAGCTCGATGAACGAAAAATCCATCTCCCATCGGATGGTAACAAAAAAAATATCAATGCAATAGGAGGCAAGGGATGAGGGTATGTGCAGGATCATGATGGGCCAAAAAGTGGCAATATGTAAGCCATATGATGGTCCATGTGGCTGACTACTTTTTTTTAACCCAAAATTGATGAAACAAAAAGGGTTTTTAAAGGAGATTCCTAGCTTTCCACCAATATAAACTATGCTTTAGTTTGAATTTAATAAAGAATTATTATTCATTTTCTATTTGAATTATGACTAAAGTCTTGATTGATAGGTTGATTGAAAAAAATCTATAGCTTTCAAACGGTATCACATTTTTTGAATTTGAAACATGCATCACATTCTATGCTTTGCATACTATAGGATTAAAAAAAAAAATGAATTTCATGAAGTTTTGACCAAGTTAAGGTGGTCAGACATACGAGTTTTTATATTTTTTATAAGTTGTAATAAAAAATTCATAATTAATTATTTACTTGGAAACAAAATACAAAACAATATGCATCACATAGGGACATGATTCCTCTACTTATATCTAAAATATTATAAAAAAATATTATCATTTTATTGTGGTTAGGGTGGTCAGACAAACACCTACTTCTAATTTTTTTCCTGAAATTTAAGTACTACTGCATTGAAATTTCAAATTTTTACCAAATAGATTTATTTTGTTTTAAAATAAACCTAGTAGTTTATAAACTACATTCAATTTTCTATAGATTCTATTTTAACATATTTTTTAAATAATGTAGATAACTTATTCAAATTTTTGCATGAAGTTGCCTAAGTCTGATTTTTTTGAATTTTATTGCCACTTAAGGGCCTGGTTTTTGCATGAAGATCCTGCATATACCCATGAATCATATGGAAAATATAACACTAAGCCTTGAGAAATTAATTTTGGCATTGATAGTAAATGCTCACGTGTACGAATTACTACCATGTGTCCATTAGTGTTACCAATGCCAGCCTGTTGGCTCATGTGAAAAGATGTTGATTAAAGCACTAAGCTCTAACAAATTAAATATGAATATCTTTTCAGAGTACTTTTCATCACTCAAATCATGCTTTCCATTGCTAAAGGAACACTTCCAACTACATATGGCTTATTTGTGAAAAAGGTGGCAAAGGGAATGTACTAATTACATTCTCATGGTAGATTTAGTATTCTTGAGGTATACGGATCCTACTCCACACGTATCTCCTCACTGCTAGAACTTAGCAAGCTAGTGGTAATGAAAATACCTTATTGCATGTACGTGAAAGAAAATTAAATGCACCCAAAAAGTGAATTTTTGCTAAGTATCGAGAACCACAAGAAGCTATTTCTCCAAGAGAGCTTCCTTCAAATCATTCAATGCAACAATGGTAGAGGCATCATCTTCTAGTTGATGAGCTGGAGTTTTGTCTACAACTAAGCTAAACCAATATCTTTGGAAAGGATTCATTCACTTATGCTTCAACGCTAGAAGAGAGAATTTTTTCTCATAGTAAAACCATACTAGTAGGCGACCCCATTAAGAAGGAAGCAGTTATGGATTTCACAAATAATATTTTCAACCCAAAGTTGCACATAAAACCTAAAACCCTTAGGGAAGGAGCAATGTAGAGAATGGTCATCCATGGGGGAACTGAAGGTTTTACAACATAGCTTTGGTATTGTGGTCTGCTACAATTCATGTTACCCATCATACACCCATGTCTAGAGATGGTGGATGCATGCCCAAAGAGTTTGGATAAAGAAACAGGGGTTATAAATGGCAACAAGTTAAGGGTTACAATCAACTCAGTAGCCATCCAGAATATGCTATGCATCCCTATAATCTAGAATGATGAAAGGTTTGAGCATAGAACAATGGAGTATTTCTAGAATACCAGATCCAAGAAATTACAATTTTATATAGATGAAACAGATGAGAGGTCAAAAGGAAATTAGCTCATCTTCCCTCTAGTACGCAAAAATTTCAAACTCATGCACAAGTCATTTTTATAATGTTAGCTTGTATTTACAGCTTTGATGATGATGAAAGGTTTATGCATTCTAGATGGGATTGGATTTCATGCTCAAGAGAGAGAAAAGCCAAAAGTATTTTGACTTTGCTAATGTAGTGGCTGAAAGGATGCTAGATCAATTGACAAATTATGGCACTACTTTTAAATTCAGGTATTCCTCTTTTTAGGCATATTCAATTTTGCATCAAAAACCTAAATTTTTTGGAAGGCATTTGTCACTCTTTAGGTTTAATGTAAAGGGGTTATACTAGCCAGTTTCGGTCTGGACCCATGTGCTTTCCAAGGCATGGGATTACTATTCATTTATGGATTAATTCTTGAAGCTAGTGCTCTTATATTTATCCCCACGTCCTTTGGCTTGGTTTTCCCCTAAAGCCTTACAATGGATGAAAAGCCACCAGACCCCGATGGATTATTTTTTGGGAGCTGACTTTACCTTCATCAAATTCTATGTTTTATCGAGGAGCCTTTTAGGCTCCCTAAATTTATAATGGATAGGACTTTTACTTTGGAGGCATGCAATCAGGAAACTATTAGCGACAAAGCCTATGGCAATGAAAGACACAAAAAGGAACTTTACCCAATTCCCTTCACCATTGCAAATAGCTAGGTAAAACTTGGGAAAAGAGAGGATTGGGATGTGCTTACTATAAAATTGGATCACCTAGGCCTGGTTCTCATTTGTGACACATTGAGTTACAATCTAGTAAGGCATCTTTCAACTGTGAAACATGAAAGGCGGGATTATTTTGAATCAAGAATGAACCTGATCGAGGATAGTGCAGAGGTTTACATCAACCTAGCCTTAATACTATTTGACTAGCCACCATGTCTCAACTTCTATGTTTAGGTGGTAGAGTTTCAATAGAGAATCTAGATAGCCCAATCCCTCAACACACAATTAAAACATCTGGGATGGTCAGATTGAAAGAGGGTGGATTTTTGGAGGTTTCAATAGGAAATCAAGAATCTGAGTTCCATGTATGGAGATGTTAAGCTACATGATGATAAGTTTGACCAAATTTATAAAAAAGAGGCCGAAACCAATGACATTAATCTTGAATCTGATCAAGAGATTAGACTGGAGGAATTTCCACTCTACACCTCCCAACCTCAAGACATAGGAAAAGGAAAAGGGAATAAATAGAAGGGATCATAGATGACATCTTCCACCAGTGCCCAACCAAAGGGAGAAAGGACCCAACTGTCCCCAAAGAGATCTGCTACAACTATGGAAGCCCAAGCTTAGGTAGGATTAGCCGGCAAAGGATTTGTATCCACTAATTTCACCCATATGAAGAGGAGACAAGTCCAATACCTAGAAGAACCAAACATATCAATCAAAGGAAAAGAAGAGGTAGAGTATGCTCTGCTGGGATATTTGGCTTCAATAGCTTACATAATTTTTGCACCCACTCTTCTTTCTTCTTCTGTATCTTTAGTTGTTCCTCCACTCTCATTTGCTAAAAAGAATCCTTTGTTTGTGGGTTACAATTTTCTCATTCTAAACACAACCCCAAACATATTCAACAATGAACCCCATGAATAAACTCCACACATCGAGCGATCATCATCTGCGTTGATTGCAATTGATTCTTTAATTGTCCTATCAAGGGCACCCATTGAAAATACTGAAGCATCCATGCTACAAATTTCACCAAACCCATCTCCTACTAGGGAAGTGCCTCTTTTTCCATTTTCTTCTCCTTTCACTCTGATGGGTATCCCTCCTTCTTAGTTTGTATATGGCATCCTACCTTTTTCCATGATAATGCTTCCCTTCACCTCTCTACAACCTTAGACAGCCAAAAATTCTCCTACTATCACCCTCTTCAATCTCCCTCCAAGTGCTTCCATTGATGTACAAAGTATTGAAACCCCATAGATTCTTCAAAGCCACTTGGACACAATGAAGTAGGCCTGACAAGCGAGAAACAAAAAATACAAATAAAGGCCACGACCAAACCAGCTACTCAAAATATTGAAGCCTGTTTTGATGAAGATCATAATTCCCTATTGATCGCTACAATGAGGCCACTAAATTCCAAGCCAAAAGGAGAAATGTAGTTATAATATTATGACATATAAGCTATGGGAATTGATTTAAATGAGACTCTCCCACATGACAAGGTGGTTTTGGCCAGAGCAACTCAGAAGGTGGTCTACATTGATTATGAAAAGCTGGAAAAGAAATTGATGAAGCACAAGGCAGAGTTGGAAAATGTAAAAGACATGGTGGATAGGTTGTAGGTAGAAATCAAAGGAGAAGATATGGAAATGGACCACTTGAGGCAATTATAGGGTCAACAAGGGGAATAAACTAAGTTGCTTGAAGCAACCTAGGATGAGCAGGATTAACTTCATGCCAAGGTAGAGAAATTGAAGGGTGAGATTGTTGTTGAATGTGAGACAAGCCAGAATATCAACAAAGGTAGACAAGCTAGACATAGATATAACCAGAGTAAATGTTTTATCTGATGGGCTACAAAAGGAGCTACAAATGATGGATCGACAAAAGGAGGATATGTAGAAGGAATTAGATAGTGTTTGATCTCAAACCTCTAACAATCTTCAGAAGGCCCAAGCATTAAAAAAAAGGGAAAAACAAGAAAGGAGGGACATCGAGTCTATTTTATAGACTCGTGACAAAGAGATTGGGAAGCTAAGCTCTGAGCTTACAAACACCCTCCAGGAGAAAAATCAATTGGAAAAAGCATGAGAGCAAGAGATTCCCAATTCCAACAAGAATTGACTATGGTAGAGGGATCCAGGATCCTCTTGACACTTAAAAGGCTAATATATACTCATTAGGAGAGAATCATAGTTGTAGTCGCAACCCTGAAACCAGTCTTGCAGTTTCTAAAGGATACTTGGGATTTAAACGAGAAGGTTGGCCTAGCAATCGACCAATTTCTCTACACATATGCCCCCCAAGATGAAGAATCGGGGAGCTTGATCTCAAAACTATCTAAAGAAAATAAATAATCTTTAAGGGATGCTAGAATTCCTAACTAAAGGGTAGCCTCGAGGAATGCAAGGAAATTCATCACCTACCACAAGGTTGCGTCAAAAAGTAAAGATTTCTAGGTCGTATTGAATGAGAAGGTCAATGAGATTAAGGAAGAGTTTAAAATTCTACTCGAATATGAATTTCTCGCCCTTTTCTCATCAAATGGAGGGGTGTTAACAATCCAATAGATAGCGGATGCTATCAGGTTCAAAATCTAGACCTCCATAGCACTCTCAGGTCTAATCCCATCACCCATTTTCAAGGAGATTGAGAGGGAAATCCTTCCCCTTTCTCAACTATACTACCACATCGAGGTCATTTCATCAAGGTCGGGAGGGTTTTATTTTAAATAAGTCATCGATCTAGATTGACCATATGAGATTCTACGCACCCTCATCCTACCCACTAATGTAGATTGGGAGATCCAACATGCCACCTTCCTCCAACTATAGGAAGTACTAGAGATCTAGGATAATTCCTCCACAAGTAAAGGCCCCTTGTGAATCGCGAGAACTGTAAAGCAATTTTTTCCTTTAAACATTTTTTGGTTTCCGACCCTTGCTTTCTTTTCACTTCAAGAGGAATTTTTGCCCGAAGGATGAAGACTATTTTCACATAAAGGTGCACAATATGCCACATGGTGGCTACATGTCTTTATATACATCATTTCATTTTCGGGTGTGAGCCAAGACATGTGTCATCTTAGCAGGGATTTTCTTCAAAACCACTCCCACAAAGTCTAAAATTGCCTACTCGCTTGACACATCATCTATTTTCATTAGGAAATCTATACCTTCCACGAAATGATCTTTTGAGGTAGAGTTTTTCAGGGAGCACAGTGGATATCCTACTTTTGAGGTGGAACCTTTGAGTTGGCATCATCAATATCCATAGCTGATTGATCATATTTTTTGCAAGATGTATTAAATCCAATTATTTTTTGATAACTATCTACGATAAAAAATCTGAAACCATTAATGAAGCAATTGATACTTAATGAGCGAAGATTGTTGTGATCTAATAAAGATTTAGGATTGGATTGTGAGCTATCAGGTTTGGGCATCTGGTTTTTTCTTCTTTTGGATTGTTTACGACGGTGTCATTTCTTCTAGCTATAAATAGGGGTTAGCATCATTGAGTTAGGAGTTCTAAAATTTTCCTCAAAAATATTTTTGAAGAATATAGATATTATTTTAAGGACTTCTATTTTCGAAGAAGTAGGAGGGTTTTTACATAATACTGCCTATTCTCTTTGGCATGTTATATTTAATTCAAACTATCATCAGATTGGAATCTAACCTTTTTTTCAATTTATATATCATAGAAGTCTGATCTATATGGGAGAAATCTTTGAAATTGTGCATGTTATGGCCTTTATCAAATTTATTTTTCATATTTCATTCATGTTGAAATTTTTGCATTGATAGTTTAGATAACTAATTCACATGTTGTTAAGCTTCTCTGTATAATGTTATCTTTCAGAAATTAGATCATGTTCATTAAACTCTTCCATTTTCTATAAAGGGTATGTCATTTTCCATATAATGTTGCAAAGAAGGAAGGATTTTTTAAATTTTTGAATATTTTTGGTAATATTTAGAGTTTTCTTATGTGTGTTTGGACCTTAATGGGTGCTTCCCACTAGGATATTTGAAAGACTTCATCGTGCTTTCTCTAGCACCTGCTCCTCGTTATCTTCCCAACATGAATGATTTGTGGCATTCTATGTCTATCTTATCTGTTATAAGAAATAGTTAAGGTTTGAAATGCTATAAAAAATTTGGTGCATCACCATCTCTATGTTTTATTTACATTTTTTTCTACCCCTTTTCCCCAAACACAAAGAAGATCTATCTTTCTTTAAAAATATTGGAGGTCATTCAATGAGGCACAAACTGGTCAGCCACTCATTGAATTTATCATAAAGTTGTTCAGAGAAGTGCAAGGTTTAATGATCAACACATAATACTAAAGATGTTTACTGTGTTAAGGGTTTAAGGCATAACATTTTGAGTGTTGGAAAAATGTGTAGTAAAGGATATAATCTTGTGTTTAAGGATGAAACATGTGATATTAGAAAAGGGTTCAGAACTATGATTTCTACTAGTAAAAGGACAGATGTAAACATCTATCAACTCAAGGGTGTTGATGGTCATTGCTTTATGTCTCAAATTAATGATAGTTGGTTATGGCACCAAAGTACGTGTCAAATGAATTTTGATAATTTGGTGAGAATCACAAAACCTATTAATGTTGTTTGCAAGGATTGTTAGTATGGAAAGCAAGGAATAGCTTCAAAGGAAAGGAACAATTTGCTATCGGACTACTGGAATTAATACATACAAATATATATGGTCCTACAAGGGTCATGATAAGTCTTCAAGGTGACATGTATTTCATGTTTTTGATTGATGATTATTCTAGAATGGCATGGGTTACTTTTCTAAGAGAAAAATATGATGCATTAGATAGATTCAAAGCATTTAAAGATATGGTTGAGAATAAAATGAATGTGAAAATCAAATGTTTGAGATCTAGCAGATGTGGAGAATTCACCTCCAATGATTTTAACATGTTTTGTGAAGTTCATGGAATAAAGATGCACTTTTTTTCCCCTAGGACTCCTCAGCAGAATGGAGTGGTTGAGAGGAAAAACTAGACTATTCAAGAAAATGCTAGAGCAATGATGAAAGAAATGAATCTACTAAAAGTCTATTGGAGAGAAGCAATTCATACTACTATTTACATACTTAATAGAGTTCAAGCTAAAGCTAATAGCACAAAGACTCCCTATGAGTTATGGTATGGAAGGATTCCTACTATGAAGTTCTTTAGAGTATTTGAAAGAAAATGTTATATCAAGAGAGATGAAGAAAACTTAGGAAATTTTGATGAAAGGTTTAATGAAGGTATCTTCCTTGGATATTTTACTGAAAGCAAAGCTTGCAAATGTTAAAAAAAAGGCTGAGAAAGATTGTTGAAAGTGAAAATGTTAAGGTTGATGAAAATTTATAGAATTCAATTACAATAGATTGTTATGTGTTAGATGAACTTGATTGTAGATAAGAAGAAGAAGAGAAATTTGAAGAAAAAGAAGTGTAGAATGAAGAGGAAGAATATTTGGAGAAGACCCCTAATACCCCTATGTATGTGCAAAAGAATCATTTCGAAGAAAAAATCATTGGAGATAATAGAAAAGGAGTATTGACAAGAAGTAGAGTTGTTGAAGTTGAGGTAAATTTGTGTTTTCTTTCTAAATTTGAACCTTATCTAGTGAGTGAGACATTCAAATATGAACATTGGATGAAAGTAATGGGATAACTTATGCAAATTGAGAAAAAATAGACTTTTAAATTGGTTCCTAGATCGACAAACAAGAACATAGCTAGAACTAAGTGGGTTTTATGAAACAAATTGAATGATAATGGAAAAGTGGTAAGAAATAAGGAAAGACTTGTGTGTAAGGGTTACTCACAAGTGGAAGGGATATAATTTTAGGAGAAATTTTCTCCTATGGCTAGGATGGAAGATATCAGAATATTTTTAAAATTTGTAGCATAAAAGGACTTTAAAGTTTATCAAATGGATGTGAAGTTTGCTTTTTTGAATGGTGAATTAGAAGAAGAAGTTTACATGGAAAAACTAGAAATATTTTAGTTGTCAGATCAACTGAATATACTATGCAAATTGAATAAGGGATTATATGGATTGAAGCAAGATACTAGAGCTTTGTATGCAAGATTGGATAGATATTTGATACTGTAGGGATTCAGTAAAGGTGCCGCAAATAGCAATATTTACTTCAAAACTGAGGAAGACAAAGTCCTAATAGTTGTTGTGTATGTGGATGATATTATCTTCAGAGGAAATGAAGCTATGTATAATAAATTTGTTGAAGATATGCATAAAGTGTTTGAAATATAAGTTTTTGGGGAGATGAATTTCTTCCTTGGGTTGAAAATCAATAAAATACATAGAGGCATTTTCATTTCATAGTCTAAGTATGCCAAAGAGATGTTGAAGAATTTTGGAATGGAAGACTTCAAACCGGTATGCAATCCTTGTTGAAATGAACAAGATAACTAAGAGTGAGCATGGATGAATCATTTGTAGCAAATTAAACCTTCAAAACCATCAACAATAATTAGATCCACAAGCATTCATTAAACCCTTATTCTGTTTAGTGTGATTAAACATGAATTGCAAATAACAAAAACTAAATTCACAAAACCATACACAAGAGAACACTATATCTATGTGGAAAACCCAATGAGGTAAAAACCATGGTGAAGATTAACTCACAATATAAGTAATAAAAAAAGTAGTACAAAAGGGGCGCATTGGTAGAATAGGAAACACTATCCAAAAAGGCTCACAGTCAGGGCTCATTAACATTGAAATAATACAAGAAGATAGAAGAAGAATGTTACACATAGAACACTTCTCAATGCAACAAGGATTCCACCACAATTTCTCGCACACTTTCGTAGTCTCACATGAAATATTTTGGATTCCTTTAGCTCACTACCTTTAGGAACCCTAACATGAAATTCACACTTCTCTTCTCAAATTCGCATTAACACACCACTTACATCAATATCACATCTATCTGTATTCTTCCTCTTTTGTCTCTCACTTGCATCAAAACCATACATATTTATATCAAGCTCTACCTCAGAAGATTTCTCTAATGTTAGCCACTAGTTGTTATACATACAAACTCAAAATAGGTTGGCACCTAAACATTCCCATGGTGGATATGAATGAAAGGTGACCTACATTAATTCTTAATTAGGACCCACATAGTTCCCAACATAATTTAATACACTTCTACAAGCATCCCATGTAGTGTTAAACAAAAGTTCAGTCAACACTCGTGCAAAACACTATAATCATTAAGTACACACTTCCTTAAATAAACCAAAACTTTCAAAAAACATAATTCACTAGAACACAATCCAAAATAATCCATGAACTAATTAAGATTCTTATGATATTGCTATCAGGATTCAACCGTGTAGTTTTTGAGTCAAACTCATTGACCCATGATTCATGAGTAGTGGTTCACAAGAACCCATCTCATCCAATCTCACATCATACAAATACCTCAACTCAAAACAACTAGTAACCCTTATTTTCATACTAACAAATGAAACTCACTTTGTACTACACCAAATCAAGTAAAAAATTGAATACAAAAAGATAAACACATTATAAGAAACTTCCCAAATCTGCACAACTTGAAGCCAAAGAATGGATAAATGTGGAGCAAATACATTTCTCCCAGGCCATATAAAACATCACATAACAACTGGTGAAAATATATCGCTTTATACAATGATCTAGAAACCCAATTTTTGAATATAACAACCTATGAAAAACTTAAATAACATGTAATATCTACACAGGCATAGAATCAACACAAAAGTAATGTAGAGCACAATACTAGAGCATGTTATGAACACTTACACAACACACTTTACTTTGTTTATCATTTTTTCTCAAAAATGCTTGGAAACCAAGTACCAGAGACATCATCTCAGCTCATTACTTCATTTAAAATTACCTTCAGACTCTTCCAAAAAAAGATAGCTCCATGTACCCTCAACACTTCCTCAAGGTCTCAACTACACATGCACAATATATTTTCCTCTTTCCCCCAATTTTCACAATATCCTCAACATCTTCATCCCATAGTTGACATCAATGAAAACACCAGTCAATAGAATTTTTGTTGACATCAATGACAATACCATCATACTTTCAAAAATATCTCCCTTTCTCATTGATGACAACACAAGATGTGAAAAGAAACCAAAGACCACACAACAACTCTAATCACTCTCTCATGATTCCCTCTCTCTCCTTGTGTATATAAGATCTCTTTCAAATGATTCTCTCTCCCCTTATAGGAGTCTCTCTCTTTCTGACAACTTTCTCTCCTTTTTCACATGATTCTTTCTCCCCCTTTGAAAAATATGGTAAAGGATAAAATATTTTCATTTTTCTCCCTCTTTGACACCAAACCAAAAAATACTTGCTCTAAATACTCCCCCTTAGGAGTACACTTGACTAAAAAAAAAATTCAATGAAAAAACATGACACTACCTACTCCCCCTGAGAGGTAGCCACCAACATCAATCCAAAAAAGAGATAGATCCATATATCCACATGAATGATGCATCTCCATATGCATCTAGTTTAGGAAATGAGGGGTAATGACCCCCAACTTCTCCTAAAGATACTCAAAAGTATCCTCAGGAAGATCCTTAGTAAATATATCAGCAATATGATCCTTTGTAGGAACCTACTCAAGCTTTACTTCATTCTCCATAACCTTCTCTGTCAAAAAGTGCTACCTAATAGATATATGCTTTTTCCTTGAATGCATCATTGGATTCTTTGAAATGTTACCTGTACTTGTATTACCATAGAAGATAGATATAGGTTCTTAATATATACAACTTTGATATCCTTCAATGTATGTATCATCCATAACATCTATGTACAACATGATGTTTTTGTAATACACTCAACCTTTGCATTGGATAAATGAACTGAATCTTTTTTCTTACTCAACCATGACACCAATATACATCTAAGAAAGAACGTACCACCACTTGTACTTTCCTATCATCAACACAACTAGCCCAATTTGCATCTATATAAGTAGGTAATGTGAAAATAGTATTCTTAGGATATCAAAAGACATAATCAAATCTTCCTCTTAAATATCTGAATATCCTCTTCACTGTTGCAACATGTGTTTCTTTAGGATCCTCTTGAAATATAGCCACAAGAAAAACTGCATGCATGATATCTGGTCTAGTAATAGTCAAATACAACAGTCCACCAATCATAGATTTGTACTTTCTTTGGTCAGCCTTAGGTTAATCATCATGTTTGCTCAATTTACAACTAGTCACCATAGGAGTACATACTAGTTTGGAATCGTCCATTCCAAACTTCTTCAACATCTCTTTGACATTCTTATACTGTGAAATGAAAACCCCTTTATCTTTTTGATTGATTTATAGCCCAAGAAAGAAATTCATCTCCCAAAACATTGACATCTCAAACTCTATCTACATTTCTTCTGCAAACTTCTTACGTATAGCCTCATTTCCACCAAAGATAATATCATCCACATACACAACTACTATCAATATTTTGTCTTCCTCAAATTTAAAGTAAATATTACTATCTACATATCCCTTACTGAATCCTTGTTGTATCAAGTATCTATCCAATCTTGCATACCAAGCTCTAGGAGCTTGCTTCGATCCATATAGTTCCTTCTTTAACTTACATACCATATCTAGTTGATCTGACAACTGAAATCCTTCTAGTTGTTCAATGTAAACCTCTTCTTCGAATTCTCCATTCAAGAAAGAAGCATTCACATTGATCTGATAAAACTTAAAATATTTATGTGTTTTGAATGCCAAAAACATTCTAATAGCTTCCATCCTAGCCATAGGATAAAAATTCTCCTCAAAATCTATACCTTCTTGTATTGTCGAAAAAAGGGTCCTTTGAAACTTTTGCACTCAGTTGGGTCCTCCTTGCGGATTTTGGCTTAATGTTGCCTTGATTTAGTGTTGTAATTTGGATAACACATTCACATTAATTCTTGGGCCCTTGTAAACCAACGTATTTTAATGGTACCTTGCAAAGGTGTTGTAACACACTTTCACACTTTTCTAGGGTTTTATCAATTAACTAAGAATAATAAACATACTTTTAATCATAATTTATCTTAATCTTGCCTTATTTGGAGTGTTGTAAAGTGTTGTAACATACTTTTACATTCCTCTAGTCTTTTCATTAATAATCAGGCTTTCTAATGCTTTAATTGGCCCTATTTTTCATTCACAAGCCTCATTTATTACATTTTTTTCGAGGATAATCCTGGCACCAATCAATCAATCATAAATTAGGTATTCCTAGCTTGTGTGGCCCAGATTTAGTGTCTAAGACTCATTCATCACCTTTGGTTAATGAGTCCCACCTAGGTATTTTTGGCCCTAACGCAGGTTTCACACATTTCTAGACACTTTTTATTTTTGTTCCCATACATTATGTGTGATGGGACTCATTCACCACCTTGGGAGAATGAGTCTCATGTGACCAAAATTCAAATTTAAATCAAATTTCCAATGGGATTTTATTCTCCTAGATCTAATGTTTGCTTGTAGTGTTGTAATTTTGGGAATTCTTGCATAATTGAGTATAAATACAAGGTTATTTCACTCATTTTCACCTAAGACGTTTTTGAGAGCATCCTCATAGAAAGTTGAGTTCACAAGAGCTTTTGAGAAAGAGAATTCAAGGATTTCAAGGGTAGATTATCAAGCATTCAAGAGCATTCTTCAAGCATCAATCATCATGTCAAAGATCATATTCTTCATGTTTGTTATTGTGCTAACAATTATGATTTAGAGTTCATGACCCAATCAAGAATTACATTCAAGATCTATCAACATCAAGCAAGAGTCAAGAATCACATCCATTACAGCCATTTCAAGCATAATTGCAGCACTTTATTTCTAGGGTTTCGTGAGTTGCAACATTACCATTTGTTCATTCATCATTCTCCCTTTACATTTTCTTTTATTTTAAGGTTTAATTACCAGCAATGGGTTTGACCAAGGAAAACCCCTATTCTCTAACCCTATAACCATTTTTCCCTCTTCTTGAGTGTGATTTGCAAGTCTAGGTTGTAGATTTTTCAAGGGGAAAACTTGGAGAAAATTTGTCAAGTCCTCAAATTTTTCAAAGTTTCCATTGAATCTTGGAGAATCTTGGAGAATACCTACAGGTGTTATTTCACAGATTTGGATCCAAAAACTAGTTAGGAAGAGCAAAGCAGACCGAGAGGCACAAAATCCACTTCATAATTTCCATAAAATTAAAAGTGGAATGATTCACCACTATTGGTAAATGAGTCCCACTATATAGGCTTGAATAGGATTTTTGTAGATTTGGATACCCTTTTGGCTGAAACCTGTTTCTGCACATTTTCCTGGAAACTAGACTGATTCGCCCAATTTGGTGAATGAGCCGCAATTAGCATAAACAACATATTTTTTAGTGATCTAGATCTCCATTATGCATTCTTCAGTCTCCCAGGTGCACACAATTTAGTTTCATAACTTCTTGTTACATTTTGTTTATCTATCTAGGTCATTTTTGCATACTACACTGTGTTTTCAAACATTTTCTTTTCCAAGTTTACACTCAGTGGGGAACCCCTCATTTGAAATAATTCAACCCCTTAGGACATTCCCTTTACCAGATTTCAATCTCCTTTACATTGAAATCTCAAGGTTTTATTCTTGAGAAACACCCAAAATGAAAATTGACCTCTCTCCTTTTAGGTTTAAAACCCTAGAAGCCCTACAGGGAGGTCACCCTTTTTCATCATTTCATTTTGGTGAACATGCATTTAGATCATCATAATTCTGATTTGGAGTGCATTTATATCCTAGATTTACATTGCATTAATATTGCATTAGATCTTGCATTAGTTAATTAGCATTCTAGGGTTTCAATTTTTGCATTAGTGAAAGCTCATTTAGCTTGCATTATTGAACTTGAGTTCATTGAAAATGTGTAAAATCTTGCATTTTCATCTCATATTTACATAAAAAAAACATAAAAACTATAAATTCCAATTCAAAAATTATGAAAATTTTCAAAAACAATAGTATCTAGACTCATATGCCACCTTGGGAAAATCAGTCCCTTTGCATATTTTGTACTTCATTTTCTGTCATTTATAGTTTAGTTTTTGAGTTTTTGTTTGCTATTGTTACCCTTCTATTTTGGTTTTCAGAATTTTTGTTTCATTCAATTCATTGCATTTAGCTTACATTCATCCCTTATGCATTGCTTAAAAATCAAAATTGCATTTACAACATTGTTGCATAACTTAGAATCTAAAATTTGCATCATGGATATGTGCTTTGGAAAAATTTGGATGTTATTAAAATCCTTAGTGGATGTGTCAATTTGTGCCTTTAGAAATGATCCTAATGACATTGAACTCACTCATGCTCACTCAAATCCTAATGCATGTCCTCCTCGTGATGTAAACATTACTAGAGAAGATGATGACAACATGAATAGATTCTTAAATTATTGACTTAATAACCTTGAGGCTAATACATCCTTTTATCCATCCATTTACAAACCAAAACCTCCTACCATACCACCTATTGAGATGTTAGGTTATTTTCATCCCAAAACAAAAGTTGAACCTAAGTTCCCTACAATAGGTGAACCTAATTCCTCTAAGCAAATAAACACTCAACCCTTTTATGATAACAAGGTCACAAACACTCCCATCAATCTTCAAGAAACATAAGGAAAAGGATTCACAATCTTGATAAAATAAGGGTGTGATACAACAAGTTACCATGAAATTCATCAACTCCTAGAACAAATACTCGCTGAGGAAAATACAAAGGGAATAGGATATCAAGATCCCCCTCACAACAAACATGTTCCTAAATAATATCTAAGGCTTCGTACCAGTGGTACGGTTATCTTAGATTATCATCCCAATATAAATGTTCTTCTTCCTAAAGAAAATCCAATGATTCATTTAATAGTGAAAGGATATCCTTAGGTCCTCCTTTGAAACCTTCAACTAGAGAATTTGGTGAATCTAGCAATCGTAAAAGGCCTTACAAGTTACCAAAACTAAAGTTTCCTTGTCTACCACCTAAAACTGAAAGAAAACTGCAATTACTTTTGAATAAATAATTAATACCATTGCCACCTATGAATAGATCAATCATCTATCCTAAGGATCTACAAAGGTCCAACATTGCACATATCATCGGCTTCTCAGACATAGTACTGATGAGTGTCGTGCATTCTAATTAATATTAAAAAACTTTCACTTTGATGGCAATGAATTCCATCGTATGATTGCCTAACCTTATTTCCCCCTCCTCTATCATGTAATGGTTGTAGAATATCCTATTCTCACTTTTACATGACCTCTTCCAATCACACATCTCGACTCATTCTTGTTTCTCACTGAGAGGGGGCAAGAAGTTGATAGCCTTGTCCTAGTAATGCATTTTCCACTACCCCTTAGCTATTTCATTTACCTTCCACTTATATAGACTGAGATTGGGATGCGGGTCATAGGTTGACTCACATTTTCCTTACTAGTATTTTGCATTTTCTTTTTCTTTTTATTTTGTGTGCTTTCATGTGCATGATGTGATCCCCCGTGATGTTCTATTTTCCCTCTCTTTGTGACATTCCTCTATTTGTACCTTCATTCTTCCCTATGTCGTGCATCTCTTTCAATTTTCATCTTTATATTTTTCTCGTGTTTTCCTTTTGGGGATGATGCAAGGCATTGAGACATTCATGTTGACCCAAAAGGTTTTTCTTTGTTTTCGCTCTCTTTGTGTCATTCTTCCAGTTCTATGTGTATTTTGGGGATGATGTCTATTCCGATCTCCTTAAAAACATTGTAGCACATAACATACTGACCCCAAATACATAGATCCCTTATGTGCCTGTTGTTTTCATTTTGGGGGCAACCCCTAGGTATGTGAAGGATCATCATGGAAAAAACAGGCCTTTAAGTGGCAATGAAAATTCAGAAAATCATAGTTAGGCAACTTGAGGTAAAAATTTGAATAGGTTATCTATATTATTTCAAAAATATGTAAGAATAGAATATGTAGAAAATTGAATTTAGTTTCTAATCTACTAGGTTTATTTTATTTTTTTAAAATCTATTTGGTGAAAATTTGAAATTTTAATGCAATAGTACTTAAATTTCATTGAAAAAATAAGAAGTAGGTGTCTATCTAACCACTCTAACCACAATAAAATGATAATATTTTTTTGTAAGATTTTAGATATAAGTAGAGGACTCATGTCCCGATGTGATGCATAGTTTTTTGTAATTTGTTTCCAAGTAAATAATTAATTATGAATTTTTTATTACAACTTTTAAAAAATATAAAAAACTCGTATGTCTAACCACCTTAACTTGGTCAAAACTTCATGAAATTCATTTTTCTTTTTTTTAATCCTATAGTATGCGAAGCATATAATGTGACGCATGTTTCAGATTCAAAAAATGTGATACCATTTGAAAGCTATAAAAAAATTTCAATCAGGACTTTAGTCGTAATTCAAATAGAAAATGATTAATAATTATTTATTAAATTGAAAGTAAAGAATAATTTATATTGATGGAAGGCTGAAAATCTCCTTTAAAAACCTTTTCGTTTCATAAATTTTGGGTAAAAAAAAAGTCTTCAACCACATGGGCCATCATATCACTTACATATTGCCACTTTTTGGCCCATCATGATCCTGCACATACCCCCCTCTCTTTTCTTTTTTTCTCTCGCATGATGCAGCCTTACTCGGAAACATATAACATGGCATAGGGCTTTCCAAGTTAGCTCTCATGTCTTTCTTCTTGTTTGCATTTTCATTTGCTACGTTAAATAATTGCTCACAGTATGGTGCTTAGCAGTTTCTTTAAAGTGGGGGCGTACATTAGCATTATTCTTTTGCATTTATTTCCTTTTCATGGTTCTTAGTGTAGCCTTCTTATTTCATATGATGCATTTTTCACTTTGTGGATGGTATTGGGTGTGATATCCTTCATGAGCATGATCTCTCTCAACATATTGCATTCCTCTTAATGGCTTGATGCGACACACTACATCCCCTAAGTTGCAAATTTTCTATTCTTTGATTGGTCCTCTCTTGGCTCAGACATCAAGCACAATGTTCCCTAAGTTAAATACCTCACATGAACTAAGAAAGACTCCCTTGAAAACTTCCTATTTTTTAATTTTGTAGTTTTTATATGGCCACCTTGCATAATACAGCTTGCATGCCTATGGAGCCATCCTATTTGTTCATGAGCTCCAAGCATACAAAGCTTTTCTTGTCTCATGAAGCTCGAAAATTATTTTTGTGTGGCACCTTATTAAAGTCATCAAGTTGTATAACTTTGGTATGGTTGAGAAGGAAGCCCGATCTGAGGCATGACTTTCCCCATAGCCACTTGCATGTGTTTATTAGTGCATATCATTTATGAGTGTATGTTTCTCACCTTTTAGGACTTCTCACCTAGCGAACAGCCAAGAGTTCCATCCCCTCAGAGTGAGTATGCATTTTTCAGACAAACAACCTAGATGTGATCCACATTGGGATGGAAAAACGATCGAAGCTTGATCTAAATTCCTCTTTTAAAATTTTTTTCTCTTTTTTTCTCTTTGGAAATGTATGATTGGCCTTATCATTGTTCTTTATATAATTTTCATGTGTTTTCCTTTTTGCTTATGTTGGTTTGCCATGCGATCTTGATCTTAGGGGCTTGATCATCCCTCTTGATCATTGTCATATCATCTTTCTAGCATTGGTTCATTGGAACCTCTCTTGATGCATGTTTGTCTACTTTAGTGTGAGTTTTAAGAAGGTTCCTCCTCCAAGGATAAATTTAAGAAACCTCCCCCTCGGCGAAGGTGTAAAATCCTGGTGAATCCGTCCTTTTTTTTTGAAAAAATTATTAATTTTCTGTATGAATCTATACACATTATTAAAAAAAATTGTAAAATCTTGGCAAATCTTAATGAATAATTGGTAAAAATAATAATCACATTGGTTAATCTTAGTGAATAATCACTAAAAATATTAATTACAATGGTGAATTTCTCCTCTAAAAATTTGTAAAAAAGTGAAAATGTTACCATCGATTAGCATTTTAATTGGATGGTTGTAGGTTGATTCCATGACCTAATACGCATGTTCCTTTTAAAAGGCTTGTTGAGGCCCAAAATTTGTTTTGGGCCACATGATTAGATTTAATCGTGCGGCCCAAACCAAATTTTGGGCCTCAATAAGCCTTTTAAAAGGCACATGTGTATTACGTTGCGAAATCAGCCTGCAACCATCCGATTAAAAAGCTAGTCAATGGCAATAGATAAAAGCCCTATTCAAGGCTAAAATATCCCTAAAATTAGATAGTAATTTATTATTAGTGGTGATATTACCCAAAAATTAATCGGAGGAATATAATATTACTAGCGAATATAATGAATATTTTTAATTATGGTATAAACTACTAGCGAATCATTTCCAATGACGCATCATTTACATGGCGAATTAATCGAGACAGAATTAATTTTTTGTAAAAACCTGGTGATTCAGTCTCCTTTATAGCTTGTACTATTCACCATTTTTGGAGGTCTCGATTTCAATTATTTGGCAATTGGTGAAGACTCGCCACTAAAGTTTTCTCTGTCCTCCTCTCACTAAAGTGGGGGCTAAATGTAGTGTAGAAAAAAGGGTCCTATGACACTTTCACACTCATTTGGGTCCTCCTTACAGATTTTGGCTTGATGTTTCCTTTATTTAGTGTTGTAATGTGGATAACACATTTACATTAAGTCTTGGGCCCTTGTGAACTCATGTATTTTAATGGTACCTTACAAAGGTGTTGTAAAGTGTTGTAATACACTTTCACACTTTTCTAGGGTTTATGAATTAACTAAGCATAATAAACATACTTTCAATCATAATTTATCTTAATCTTGTCTTATTTGGAGTGTTGTAAAGTGTTGTAACACACTTTCACATTCCTCTAGGCTTGTCATTAATAATTGGGGTTTCTCATGCTTTAATTGGCCATATTTTGCATCCACAAGCTTCATTTATTGCATCTTTTTGAGGATAATCCTGACACCAATTAGTTTAACCAATCATAATTCAAGTGTTCCTAACTTGTGTGGCCCAAATTTAGTGTCTAGGAATCATTCGCCACCTTTGGTGAATGAGTCCCACCTAGGTATTTTTGGCCTCGATGCAGGTTTCACACATTTCTAGACACTTTTGATTTTTGTTCCCATACATTATGTGTGATGGGTCTCATTCACCACCTTGGGTGAATGAGTACCATGTGTCCAAAATTTAAATTTAAATTAAATTTCTAGCAATATTTTATTCTCCTACATCTGATGTCAACTTGTAGTGTTGTAATTTCGGGAATTCTTGCATAATTGAGTATAAATACAAGGTCATTTCACTCATTTTCACCTAATACTTTTTTTAGAGCATCCTTATAGAAAGTTGAGTTCACAAGAGCATTTGAGCAAGAGCATTCAAGGATTTTAAGGGAAGATTATCAAGCATTCAAGAGCATTATTCAATCATCAATCATCATTTCAAAGATCATATTCTTCATTTTTGTTATTGTGCTAAAAATTGTGATGTAGAGTTCATGATCCAAGCAAGCATTGTATTCAAGATCTATCAACATCCAGAAAGAGTCAAGAACCACATCCATTATAGCCATTTCAAGCATAATTGCAACACTTTATTTTTGGGGTTTTGTGAGTGGCAACATTACCTTTTGCTCATTCATCATTCTCCCTTTACATTTTCTTTCATTTCAAGGTTTAATTACCAAAAAGGGGTTTGACCAAGGAAAACCCCTATTCTCTAACCCCACAACCATTTTTCCCTCTTCATGAGTGTGATTTTCAAGTCTAGGTTATAGATTTGTGAAGGGGAAAAATTGGAGAAAAATTGCCATGTCTTCAAAGTTGTCAAAGTTGTCATTCAACCTTGGAGAAGCATGGAGAAGACCTATAGGTGTTATTTCACAGATTCAGATCCGAAAACTAGTTACAAAGAGCAGAGCAGACTGAGAGGTACAAAATCAACTTCAAAATTTCCAGAAAATACTTAGAAGTGGACTGATTCACCACTATTGGTGAATGAGTCCCATTGTACAGACCCAAATAGGATTTTTGCAGATTTGTATACCCTTTTGGCTTAAACTTATTTTTCCACATTTTCTTGGAAGCTGGACCAATTCACCTAGCTTGGCGAATGAGTCCAAGTCAACTAACAATATTTTTTTCAGTGATCTAGATCTCCACCTTCTTCAGCTTGTCAGGTGCACGCATTTCAGATCCATAACTTCTTATTGCATTTTGTTTATCTTTCTAGGTCATTTTGCATACTACACTATGTTTTCAAACATTTTCTTTTCCAAGTTTACACTTGGTGGTGAACCCCTCATTTGACATCATTTAGTTCCTTAGGAAATTCTCTTTTACATTGAAATCTCAAGGGTTTGTTCTTGAGTGAAACACCCAAAAAGAAAATTGACCTCTCTCCTTTTAGGTTTAAAACCCTAGAAGCCTTAGAGGGAGGTCACCCTTTTTCTTCATTTCACTTCTACTTGTGAGTAACCCTTACACACAAGTCTTTCCTTTTTTCTTACTACTCCATTTTCATTCATCTTGTTTCTAAATACGCATTTAGTTCCAATTATGTTTTTGTTTTTTGATATAGGGACCAACTCCCAAGTTTGATTTTTCTCTATCTGCATAAGTTCTTCCATTTCCTTCATCGAATTCTCATCGTTACATGCTTCACTCATTGATTTAGGTTCAAATTTATAAAGTAAACACAAATTATTTACCTCAACTTCAGTATTTTTGCTTCTTATCAATAAAAATTTCCTCTTATCTCCAATGATCTGATCTTCATAATGGTTATTTTGCACATACTTAGGGGTTTTAGGGGTCTTCTTTGGAGCTTCTTCCTCTTCACTCTACACTTCTTGTTCATTATATTCTTCTTCATCTTCTCTATAATCAAGTTCATCTGACACATATCCATCTACTACAATAGAATTCTACAAGTTTTCATCAACTTTATCATTTGCACTTTCAACTATCTTTCTCAACCTTTTTTTGTAACATCTATAAGCTTTGATTCTAATAGAATATCAAAGGAAGATACCTTCATCAAACCTTGCATCAAACTTTCCTAAGTTTTCTTCTTCTCTTTTGATGTAACATTTGCTTCCAAACACTCCAAAGTACTTCACAATAGGAATCCTTCCATACCATAACTCATGAGTCTTTGTGTTGTTAGATTTAGCTTGAACTCTATTAAGTATGTAAACAATAGTATGAATAGCTTCTCTCTAGTGGACTTCTAGTATATTTTCCTCTTTCATCATAGTCCTTGTAGCTTCTTGAATAGTTCTATTTTTCCTTTCAACAACTCCATTCTTCTGAGGTATTCTAGGGGCAGACAAATACCTCTTTATTCCATGAATTTCACAAAACATGTTAAACTCATTAGAGGTGAGTTCACCACCTTTGTTAGACCTCAAACATTTTATTTTCAAATTCATTTTATTCTCAACCATAGCTTTAAATTTCTTGAATCTATCTAATGCATCAAATTTTTCTCTAAGAAAAGTAATCCATGTCATTCTCGAATAATCATCAATCAAAAGCATAAAGTACCCATCACCTTGTAGCCTTCTCACCCTTGTAGGACCACAAAGATCTATTTGCACTAATTCCAACAGTCTGGTAGTAGATTGCTCCTTTCCCTTAAAGCTACTCCTTGTTTATTTTCCAAATTGACAACTCTCACAAACAACATTGATAGGTTTTGTGATTTTAGGTAAATGTCTCACTGCACATGAACTAAACTAATTCTCAACCAAATTATCAAAATTCATGTGACACATTGCTCAGTGCCTTAACCAAGTATCATTAATCTAATACATGAAGCAATGACCATCAGAACCCTTAAGCTAATAGATCTTTCCTTCTTTTTTCTTATCAACGACAATCGCAGTTTTGGACCATTTCTGCATCTCACATGCTTCATCCTTAAACACAAGATTATACCCATTCCTACATGTTTTTCTGACACTCAAAATATTATGTCTTAAGCCCTTAACATAGTAAAAAAAATTAGTATTATGCTTTCCATCAAAACTAATTGAGCCTATTCTACAATCTTAGCTCCTGAATCATCTCTAAATTTAAGTAATCCTCCATCATAATTTTCAAGTTTAAAAAAATTACTTTTGTCTTCAGTCATATGATTAGAGAAGCCACTATCAACAACCAAGTAATTCTTATCATATTTGACATGAAAAGAAGATACCAAAGTACCTTCAACCTTATCCTTCATCTCTAGAATACTTTCCTTCACACAACTTTCAGGATTAGTGAAACCATATTCTTCTTTTATAGCCAAAAATAAACATTCATTATCATAAAAATCTCCATAATCAGATTCATCATCAAAAATATTAGCATCTTCTTTCACATAGTAAGATTTCTTGATCATATTTCCTTTATTTTCCTTGTTCTTATTGTTTAGAGCTCTTTTTGGACATCTAGAAGCATAATGGCCTATATCACCATGACTAAAACATTTGAAAGGTAATTTTCCTTTGTACTTACCGGTGCTCTTTTTCATCTTCCTCACAAAGTTAGCTTCCAAATTATCAAGATCATGTCTTCACCTAAATCTTCAACCTTCTTTAATTTACTAGCCTTGAAAGTAGTCTCTACTTTTGTACCTTTCTTCAATTTTCTCATTTCAAATGCAATTAGAGTACCAATCAACTGATCTCTAGAGTAATTGTCAAAATCAACAGTTTTCTCAATAGCAGATACCTTTTCACTATAACAATCTAGAATAAATCAGATAACTTTCTTCACCACTTTAGATTCTTTAACTATTGCACTAAGGCCTCTCATATCACTTATCGACTCATCAACTCTCTGTATGTAGCCTTTAATTGTTTCATCTTCAGACAAATGCATCATTTCAAATTGTGTCTTCAAGTTTTGTAACTTTTCTTGTTTGACCTTCATATTTCCTTCATAATTCTTTCTAACTTATCCCAAACTTCTTTAGCAGTCTTCAAACTCATAACTTTAACTAATTCAATATTTGAAAGACTATTCACAATAATAAATCTTGCCTTGGCATTGATCTCATGCACCTTTATTTTTTCACTTGTACTTGGACCATTTTAAAGTGGAGTGTACGTATTCTGATAAGCCTTCTCAATCTCATATCCCTAAGTAGAAAAATATCCTTCCAGAATGCATAATCTGAGCCATCGAATATATGATATTCCAAAGAAATCTTGTTCACCATCCCATATCTACCTCAAGCGGTTAAGCTTTCAAGGAACCTTGATTTGATACCAATTATAGATATGAACAATAAAACTCAGAGGGGGATAAATTATCTGTAGCAAATTAAACCTTCAAAACCCTTAATAGTAATCAGATCCAAAAGAATTCATTAAACCCTTATTTTGTTAGTGTGATTAAACATGAAATGTAGATAACAAAAAACTGAATTCACAACACCATACAAAAGAGAACACGAAGTTTACTTGGAAAACCCAATGCTCAAGGAAAAACCATGGTGAGGATTAGATCACAATATAAGTAATATCAAAATTAATACAAAAAGGGATTACTGCCAGAATACGACACACTGTCCAAAAAGGCTCATAGGTATGGTTCACTACCCCAGAAAGAATACAAGAAGATAGAAGAATAATGTTACACAAAGAACACTTCTCAATGCAACAAGGAGTCCACCACAATTGCTCGCACGCTTTCACAGTATCACATGAAATATTTTGGATGCCTTCAACTCACTACCTTCAAGAACCCTAACATGAAATTCACACTACAATGCTCAAATTCGTGTCACACAAATCACTCAAATCAATCTCGCATATATCTTGCTTCTTCCTCTTTCATCTGTCACTTGCATCGACACCATACATTTTTATATCAAGATCTATCTCAAAAACTTTCTCCAACCTCGACCACTAGCTGTTATACATACAAATGGGTAAAATCACAAAGTTGTGTCACACTTTTTGAAGGAAACAGCTAACACTAATCCAAATTTTAAACTTGAATCACTAAAAAGTGACATATGTTTTGAATTTTGAAATGATATAAACTAATGAAATATTTATTTTTTACTATATTTAATGCTTGTATTTAAAAAAAAAAAATTATTTGAATATAGTTTTCTATAAATTGACACTATAATTTAGTTGTTGAAAAAATGCTAAAAAATGAAGTCACATGAGACGTCAACCTTCATATAGTAATTTTTTTTTTTCCTCCTTCAATCTTTTTCTTTGTATTTATAACTTGAAACTTTAGTGCATGAATATTTTTTTTCAAATTTTGATAAATATATATTTTTAAATAAATGTTTAAATGTGCACGTACTAAAATATAGTTATTTCCATTGGACATCAAATTTCATATTATCTATTTATCTAAAATGGAAAAAATTTATACCCTCTTGATATAGATTTCTTTATTTAGTGCATCATATTGTTTTCAACTTTTTTAATTAGTTTTACTATTTTTCCTTGTCTTGGTATCAACCTAATATTTTATGTTGATAACCTAATTTTATTAAAAATAAAAATAAAAATAAAAATGGTAATTTAATTATTAAAATATATATATATTTGAAAACTAGACTTATGGATCTACAAAAGGGTATTTTTATATTTAAAAAAAATGTTATTTACATAAGTAGAAATTGTTAAAACATCGATTTTTCAAATAAATCTATTTTTTTGTTAAATTGGCCTCAAAGTGGTGCTATATATGCATTTAGCCAATAATTTTAGTTGGAAAAGTTGTGGATATATCTAACTTAGCTAGAATGAATCTTACATGATCATATGTTTGACCAAAATATATTTTTAGTTAGAAATACTTAAATTCACTAGCACTGATAAGTTGGTTGAAAGTGTGACATACCTTTGTACTTTTACCCAAATTCAAAATCTAGGTCGGCACCTAAACATTCCCACAATGGATAAGAAAAAAAGGTGACCTACATAAATCCTTAATTAGGACCCAAATAGATCCCAACACACTTCAACACACTTTTAAAAGCCTCACATGTAAGTGTTAAACACAAGGTCGGCCAACACTCATGTAAAACACTATAATCATTAAGTACATGCTTCCTTAAATCAAACTAAAACTTTTGGACAACATAAATTTTCACTTGAACACAATCCAAAATAATTCATGAACTACTTAAGATTCATCAAACACTTCATCCTAGCTCGCATCATACAAATAGTTCAACTCAGAACAATTGGTAACCCTTATTTGCATAATGATAAATGAAACTCACTTTGTACTACACCAAATCAAGTAAAAACTTGAATAGAAAAAGATAAATGCATTATAAGAAACTTCCCAAATCTGCACAACCTGAAGCCAAACAATAGTGAAATGCAGAGAAAATACATTTCTCTCAGGCCATAGAAAACATCACTAGACAATTGGTTCACACATTGGTGGAAATATCTCACACTATACAATGATCCAAAAACCAAAATTCTAAATATAGCAACCTCTAACAACCTTGAATAAACTATAAGATCTACACAGGCATAAAATCAACATAGAAATAATGCAGAGCACAATACCAAAGCATATTATTAACACTTGCATAGAAAAGTTTACTTTGTTTATCAATTTTTCTCAAGAGCACTTGGAAACCAGGTACTAGAGACATCATCTCAACTCATTACTTCATTCCAACTCACCTTCAAACTCTAAAATAAAAAGATAGCTCCATGTATTGACAACACTTACTCAAAGTCTCAACTACAAATGCACAACCTGTTTTCCTTTTTTTCACAATTTTCTCAATATCCTCAACATCTTCATCCCATAATTGACATCAATGACAACACCAATCAATAGAATTTATGTTGAAATCAGTAACAAAACCATCATACTTACAACACTCCTATGTGGCTAGTTGTAAATTGAGCAAAGATGATAATTCACCTAAGGCTAATCAAAGAAAATGTAGATCTATGATTGGTGGACTATTATATCTAATTGCTACTAGACTGGATATAATGCATGCATTTTATCTTGTGGCTAGATTTCAAGAAGATCCTAAAGAGAGACATGTTGTAGCAGTGAAGAGGATATTCAAATATTTAAGAGGCACTCCACATTATGGCTTATGGTATCCTAAGGATATTGATTTCATATTAAGTGCTTATACAAATGTAGATTGGGTTGGTTGTGTTGATGACATAAAAAGTACAAGTGGTGGTGCATTATTTCTTTGATGTAGATTGGTGTCATGGTTAAGTAAGAAGGAAGATTCAATTTCCTTATCCACTACAGAGGCTGAGTATATTGTAGAAACATCATTTTGTACACAAGTTTTGTGGATGAGACAGACATTGAAGGATATGAGAGTAGTGTATGATGAGCCTATATCTATCCTTTTTAATAATATAAGTGCAATTAAAATTTTAAAGAATCTTGTGATGCATTCAAGGAAAAAGAATATATCAATTAGGTATCACTTTCTAAGAGAGAAGATTATGGAGAATGAGATAAATCTTGAATGTTTACCTACAAAGGATCAGATTGCTAACATATTTACTAAGGCTCTTCCTAAAGATACTTTTGAGTATCTTCGAGAGAAGTTGGGGGTTATTGCCCATCCTTCTCTGAACTAGATGCATATGGAGATGCATCAGTCCAATGGATCTATGGATTCATCTCTTTTTTGGATTGATGTTTGTGGCTACCTCTCAAGGGGATTCCATAGTGTCATGTGTTGTCATTGGGTTGTTGATTTGATTGGGTGTACTCCTAATGGGGAGTATTTAGAGAAAGTATCTTGGTTCTATGTCAAAGGGGGGGGACAATGCAAAACATTTTTTCCTTTACCATTGATTTCAAATGGGGAGAAAGTATCATGTGAATTTTTTTTATCTATTTAGGGGGAGAAAAGAAAGGAAATCATAAGAAAGTGTGTTCAGAGATGTCATGTTGTCTTTGATGGGTTTTCACATCTTGTGTTGCCATCAATGACAAAGGGGAAGATTGTTGCAAGTTTGAAGGTGTTATTGATGTCAATAGGAAGCTAACATGATGGTGTTATCATTGATTTCAACTATGTGTTAAGGATTTTTTTTGGATGATGAAGATGTTGAGGATATTGAGAAAATTGTGGAAAAAAAGGAAAATAGGTTTTTACAGGTTTTTCATGTGTAGCTGAGATATTGAGGAAGTATTGTGAGTATATGGAGCTATCTTTATGTTTTAGTTTCTAAAGATGAGTTTGAATGAAGAAATTAGTTGAGATAATTTCTTTGGTACTCGGTTCCCAAGTGCTTTTGAGAAAATTTGATAAACATAAAAAAATAGTGTTGTGCAAGTGTTTATTGTTAGTGTTTCTTAGATCAGATTAATTTAACCAATTGAATAAAAGAAATGCAACACATAAGACAATGAACACAACAAGATACCCTGGGAAAACCCTCCTCTTGAGGGAGAAAAACCCAGCAAATATATCTCTTATATATTGAAGGAATAAGAGCAGAAATCTGCTTACAACTCAGGCCCAACACAATGCCGAATTTGATACAATGAATAATAGCACCTCTCCTAGATGCAAAGATACAAATGAATATGTTTCTCCTTGAAATCGGTCTGCTGCTACAAAATGATGATCTGCTGCTACAAGATGATGATCTGCTGATTAAGTATGAACTTCTTCTAAGACTGCGAATTCTGCTCTGCCAAAAATGCGAACTTGTTTTTATTCGAATTGTTCTACATAGCCAAGAAGTGACCTTGTATTTATATCTCCTAGGCGCCTCTTCACTTGGGTCGGCCTTTGATAAATATTTAATAACAATTAAAGTCGGCCAGAATAAGTACATGAAATAAATCAAATATAAGGTCGGCTCATGATTAATATGGGTCTTAGTGAAGACCGACGCTGTATTAACATCAACATTTATAATGTGCTTTGAGTTGTGCTTTTTGTTTATTTTGTGCGGATGCTATGCTTGTGTAGATCTAATATGTTTTTCAAGGTTTTTAAAGGTTTCTATATTCAAAATTTTGGTTTCTAGATCATTGTACAAAGTGAGATATTTTCACCAATGTGTGAACCAATTTTTTAGTGATTTTTTTGTGGCATAGGAGAAATGTATTTTTTGTGTTTCTCTGCAGTTTGGCTTCAAGTTGTGCAGATTTGGGAATTTTCTTATAATGTTTTTATCCTTTAGAATTCAAGGTTTCACTTGATTTGGTACAGTATAGTGTGTGTTTCATGTGTTTCATGTGCAAATAAGGTCTATCGGATGTTCTGGGTTGAATTATTTTTATGTTGTGAGCTGGGATGAAGTCTTTTTTGAATCTCATGTGGTTCGAGGATTATTCTAGATTGTGCTCAAGTGAATTATACTGTCTAAATTTTTTGTATTGATTTAAGGAAGCGTGTACTCGATTTTTATGGTGTTTAGCACTAGTATTGGTTGACCTTGTGTTAGAAGTATGTTAGGATTAATATGGATCATCTTCATTCCTATCCACCATAGGAATGTTTAGGTGCTGGCCTAATTTGAATTTGTAAGTGGAACAGATAGTTGTTGACCTTGGAGAAGGTTTTCAAGGTTGAGGTGATATAAATAAGAGTAATGGTGTTGTAAGATGCAAGAGAGAGACAAGATAGATGTGAGATTGATGTGAGTGGTGTGTGTGATGTGAATTGCAAAAGTATAGATGTGAATTTGAGTAAAGTAGTAGAAAATTCAAAGTATTGGATTCCTGAAGGCGATGAGTTGAAGGTGTCTAAAATATTTCATGCAAGGATGCAAAAGTGTTGGAGCATTTGTGGTGGATTCCTTGTTGCATTGAGAAGTTTCTCTCTATGTAACATTTCTCTTCTATCTTCTTGTGTTCTTTTTGTGGCAGTGAGCCCTAGTTGTGAGTCTTTTTTAACAGTGTATCATATTTTGGTAGTAAGACATTGTATCGATTTTGAAATTACTTATATTGTGAGCTATTCCTCACTTTGGTTTTTACCTCATTGGTTTTTCCATGTAAATCTAGTTTTCTCTTGTGTATGGTGTTGTTATTTCAGTTTTTGTTATCTACATTTCATGTTTAATCACTTTAACAGAATAAGGGTTTAATGAATGCATGTGGATCTAATTACTATTGAGGGTTTTTATGTTTTAATTTGCTACAACTAATTAACCCCCCTCTCATTTGTCTTGTTCATTCAACAATCTTCTACCAATACAAGGATCCACTTGATATTTATTTATTTGAAAAAGAGTAGTATATTTTTCTTTAATGTTCACTATAGATTATTATGTTTGCACTACACTCTCCATAGAATGTTGGATACAATTCTCATGCAATTACAAATAACCTACCAAATCTACCACTTTGAATACTATTAGATTATTACTTTCTATAATGGAAATTATTACTAGGCCATATTTTGAAAGAAGAGATCTTAAAATTTTATACTCAATTACATATCCCTCTTGATTAATAATTTTGTTCACAATACCTTGAGTCCTTGTGATAAAATATTTAATGGACTTAGTTTCTCTCATCCTTAAAATTTCAAAATCTCTTTTAAGGGTTTGAAGTCTTACCATTCTAACATTGTTAGATCTTTAGAATGCAATTTCAAACCATTCCATGTATCACTTGACTTTGTCATGTCAATAATATAGGGAAAATTTGAAATTATATTTTGGTTGTCCTTCTTCTTGTCATCTTTCAATTCCATTTGTTGATTTTTCGTTAACATATTGAGATAATTTTCATTTGTAGGTTTAGTGTAGCATAATTTCAGAAATTTCTAGAGATATCTAGACAATAGTAGGATCCTCATTTTAATGCTCCAATATTTATAGTTCCCTCTTATAATTGAAGAAGTCGGAATGATAATTTGTTTCCATTAAATCTATGCTAATGATTAATCTAGAGATATTTTATAGCATATACTTGTAACCTTGATAGTAAAATTTCTACAACATACTTTGATAACAATCAAAATAGATGACAATTAAATGTTTCTTACACTATATTGGAAAAATAAAATTATTAAACAACTGAGTTGAGAGGTAGAAATTTAAAAATAATTATTAGTAATATATACCTCTATATTATTCACTATCTTCATTGACAACCTTCAACTTAAAGACATTAGATTTCCTGATTCTATAATATTGATTTGTTGTTTTTTAATTAGATTGTATAATAGATTTTGGAATCAACATTTTGGATCACATTCTATTATCCATCATCAAGAAGATAGAGAACTAAAGGAAAGAAAAATGATGGATCATGGAGTGTGATCCAAAACGTTGATTCAAAAAACTCTTAGACAATATAATCTAAAAACAACACAAATCAACATTAAGCCTAATAAATAATCCTCTTTATGTTTGTGGACTAGTACAACAAGAAGAAGCTTTAAAAAAAATCATTAAAACAATTTTTATATAAAAACATAAAATAAAAGCCTCTAGAAACGAACTAACTAAATAAAGAATTACAAGCTTAAAAAACTAATTGATTAACAATTTCTTCATAATAATCGTTCATAAAAATCAGTTTTTATTTTATATATATAAAAGAAATTGTACTAATACTAAATAGACTGTATTTTTGACAATACGTAAAATCAAAATTCCAATTTTTATAAATTAATATTAATAAAATATAGATCAATCAATTTAACTCAAAAATTACAGAGTTAAGTCTAATAAATAAAAGATAATCCAAATTACAGGTTTGTATTATTTGTAGACATAATCAAAAAATGCTTTAGGGAAAGCAGATTTGTTTAGAACGTAGAACATTTTTCGAAAAATGCTTTACCATTGAGATGGGATGTCATTTTCAACCTTTAATCATGTCATTGAATAATTTGGAGTGAAGCGATCTAAGTCTGTCACATGGCCTACACTGAAAAACAAATAAAGTAAAACAAAACAAAACATCTCAAATCTACCTCAACCGTCCTCTCTCCTGGCACACTCTTCATTGCACTGCACTGAATTTTGACTCTCTGATTGTGTAATTACTATTCTACAGAAGATAAGTTCTATGTTACATTAATAGATCAGAAAAATTGGTATATGGTAAATTCACCATCAACAATTTATCGTTGCATCTTATTAATTCACTGTGATGAAAAATTAATCATATTAATATAATTTTCTGTCAAATTACTGACCATGAATTTCCATAAAGCTCAAAAATCTGTCCTAAAATGAATTGATCTTATGAAATCAAATGTTTCCGTTAGTTTGAACTACGAAGATCCGCTTGTTTGATCTTTAAGATAAGCACGTTTCTCACCGAATGGTTTTCAAATGATCTAAGGAAATAACGAGCTGTCTTAGCCCATGTTAACGTAACGGTGTTTACGTATCTTCCAGTCTGGGTCAAAAGCATTTAAAATTTGACCGTTAGCCTCATTGGCGACTTCCAATTTAAGACTCTCAACCAGTAGTTTGACCTCCTGACATGGTTGCTGGGCCCCTCGTCCGATCCTTAAAAGATATTCTCAGTAGCAGTAATAGAATTTTTTCTGTCCGGCCTGTAAGGTAAATCTCCAATATCACAGTTGTTATGGGAGATATAATTTTTTATTTATCACAAAGTGTGGGAAGAGTTTTTATCTATAATTGTTTTAGTTTTATTATCAATATTTTAGATCGGATAATTGAATGTTAATCTAAAATATTGACATTACAAACTAAGTCACATTGATAGTACAATGGTTAATCGTACATCGCATTTGTCTAAAAGACATTTTTTAAGTATCAATATTGTATATCACACTCATGAATCCAAAATATTGTTGATAAAAATTAAGACAAACATATTTTAAATGCTTTTCTCTCGCATAATAATTATTGTTTATCCAGTTCAATAATTTGTTTTATAACACAACTTAACATTACTACCAATTAATGTTAATATTGTCATCTTCAAATAAAATAACAAACCAATCTAATAATTTCAAAAAGTGAAAATGTATCAAGATCAATTCACATTATTTTGTTGTGAGTAATAAAATACTTACACAAAATATATAAACGAACCATAAAAAATATTATTTACAAAAATAATTTTCTTTATAATATTATCCAAATTTAAAATATCAAAAAATAAATCAAAACTTTCAAAAATAAAATTTAAATTCTTATTGCAAGATTAAAAGGATTGTGCGTGCTACCAACTTATACAACTAAATTGTTTCTTACTCTTACAAATCTTTGCACTATATGTTTTCTATTATTGTTTTTTTAATGTAAGCTTTCTATGTACTCCTTAATGTAATGACCACATGGTTTTTGGTAATATGTTCGTTGCTTTGTATCACTTTTCTTAAAGAGGAACTTTTTACTTCACACATTTGTCACTTTGGATTATAAATTTTTATAATATCTTATATAAACACACACACACACACACACACACACACACACACACACACACATATATATATATATGAAAATAAAAATTAAATAAATGTGAAATCTATTTTTTGAATATAAATTTTTTTAAAGATAATAAATTAAGTTTTCAAGTTTAAAGATCTTGTAATTCTATTATTTTTCTAATTATTGTTATTAAATTAGTTTTTAAACAATTATCAATGTGGATGTATAAATTCAATGAACTGTTTAGATGAATGACTAAATTGAGATGCTCAATGTTGAAGAAATATAGGAGTAATGAAGAAATCAAACAAATCAAACATAAGTTATAATGAGTACCATCCTTTCCCTCAACCTTTTTCTATGTAATCTAGATCTTAAATATAATCTTCAAACATAAATAATTTTTCATGCCAAAGATTTTATGGGACAAGAATTTTTTCTTTACAAGGTATAGTTATAATTCTCTATAACTCTTAGTCTAATCCTTAAATATTTATAAAAATAAAATTTAAACACTACTAGAGGTAGTTCACCTCCATATATTCATTTTTTTTATGGGATCTTCTCTAGCTTATCTTTGCACTCAACTATAGGTTAGTTTTCTTCTTTCTAATTCTTAAACTTAATAAATTATGTAGCAAGAATTTTAGATGTTTTATTGATATTTTCTATAGTCATAATTTGAAGGCACAAGTTTTGTGCAATAAATATATTTTGTACAAAACTACACTATAACTCTCATATTGACTACACAAATAATATTGCAATAAAAAAATCTTAAATGATATGAAACACTCTTTGAATCAATTAAGTATTTAGTTAATAAAAAAAGGGTAGAATAGCATATCTCATGACTAGAAACTATAGGAGAAGGAGGAAAGAAGAAAATAAAATAGTAAAAAAATTTACTGTAGAAGTGAATGAATGATTTCCAATCCTTAATAATGTCATATTTTGGGAAATTTATAAATTTCTCAAGGAGAAGAAGTTAAGATGTTTCACTCCAATTTTGATTCAAATTTATAATTACAAAAAAAGAGGGTCAACTGTTAGAAAAAGAAATTATAATTTGACTTTAAAATAATAATAATTTCCTCTATGTTGACCTTCATTTTTAGTCATCATTGTCATAGAATTCATATGGAAACTCTTAGGCCTCATCTTCAACAATATCTCTAAATACATCTTCAATGAACCCATATTAAGCCTCTACTAATCCTCTTACTTCAGTACCAAATAAGTCTTTAATCAGATTTTTTTTGTCTTTACAACATTCCTTCAATTTGGGTGTAGGTGCATGGGAAGGGGAGAGAAAAAGGGGGTCAAAATGGCAATTTTTTTCTAGAATCAATTAATTCTTAACTTGGGAGATTAATGTGAGATACATGTGGGGTGGGGGGCCTAGCTTGATTGGCTAAAGTAGCTTGTTGCAAGCAAGAGGTCACGAGGTCTAGTCTCCCCCTAAACCCGTGGTACCGGAGGGCGTGTTGCACCAGCACTATAGGTCACATGAAAAATGTTTACCAGACACATTATGGTTTATAGGGGGATGGATACCCAATCGATTCTTGCAATCTAAAAAAAATGTGAGATACACGCACTCAAAATTTGAAGATACAACAAGAACAAGAATTGTAGTACTCTCAACCCAAGTTTTAAACTATTAATCCTTTTTTAAAATAGTTGAGATCAAGAGGATCAAATTTTTTTCATACAAAAAATAATTCATGTATTTCCTTACTAAAATATATCATAGTGTTCAATGTGTTCCCCCTTATTTTTTTGTTGCATTCACTATGTTTTAAAAATACTTGATACCAATATAGTTACTTGAGTGAGTATTAGAAGTTGTCTTCCTCATGGTAACAATGATCTCTAGTATAATCTCATCATGCTCTTATCCTTCATTCTTATCATGTAACAAGTCTTCTAAATAGAACACCTATATTTCTTATCTAAATTTAGGTATCAAAATAAAAATAGATTATCAACTTCCTTTTATGAAAAGAAAGCAATATAAATTATGAAATAACTTGAAAAAATTTACAATAATCAAATCTAATCAATAGAGGAAATCCCTATAATTAATGTTGAGAAACTTATTTCTTAAAAATATGAAAAAATATTAATTATAAATTCCCCTATTTTGAATGTTCTCAATTTATATCTACTTGAAATATATCTCCTTTTTCTTCCTCTCTTTTCACCTATAATGTTTCATAATGAAAAAAATCGAATCATTCTTTGACTCATGAAAACTATTTATCAAGCAAGCATTAATAATTTGATTCATAGCTCCAAGTTAGATCCAAAACCAAAATTGTAATTGAGACTTCATTAATAATTTACATAATAAATTATTTATATATTTACTCATTGAAACTCCAAACTTTAATTAGCTATCAAATTTGAATTGTAAAATCACAAGGTTATCTAACATCTCACATTTTATTAATGCTAATTCATTATTAAAATAAATTTCCTCATCTACATTGAATTAGGATTCATATTTATCCTTAGAGGTTTGTATCTCTAAGTGCAAAAACTAATACTATTTATGATTAAATAACTTTGACAGTTTACAATATAGTCATGGAAATGATCATATTTTAAATCTATTAATAATCACTCTATCAAAATTCTATATCTTAGTTTGTAAAAAATCCTTTAAAGCATACAATGGTTTTGAAAAAGGATAGTACAACTATTTAAAATCTAGAGTAGATGGACATACAACCATCGTTTCCTATTAATATGGACCATCAAATGTAAATCCATAAAGGGATTCTTATTGATGTCTAGGCAAGGGAAAATTAATCAATATAATTTATGATGTATGGAGCTAAATAATATAGAATATGAAAATAGAAATTAAATTTAAATATCTCACATAACTACTCGCAAACACTTCTTGATAGGAAATAAATTCTTGCAACAATTTTGTTCTCTAGCCTCCAACTTGCAACCAATAATTTGAAACTCAATTAAACTATGCAAATGGAATTATATTTATTCCAAGAAGACAATGGGCTGCAACAATCCCTTACAAGACTCCACAAAAAATGAAATACAAAATATTTTAAGTAGTAAATCAAACCCCAAAAACATAAATTTCTTCCAGTTCTTGTATCCACAACTTCTCACAACAATCCCAATACTTCAATATGCAACTGTTGGTGATGTTACACCTCTGTAACTAGCCTAAAACCTATAACAACACCATGAAATCACCTCCCTGAAGGTATGATATGCATTCCAATTGTTCTCTCAATAAACAACTCCAGTTTACATGAAATGCAAATGCAAGTTCATTTTAGTTGAATTTACTTTCATTCCAAAAGAATCTCTAGAAATCCATTCCCACCTCTTGAAATCCTTTAATTAAATTAATTCCCATAAATAAAATTGAATACAATAGGCTTTTCAACTTTAGACCGACTATGAGTGGAAAACAATGCTTTAATCATTTTCATGCTTTCAAGAATTAAAGAAAAAAAATAGTTTTCACAATCTTGGTGTCCACCATCAGTTTCTCTATTTTTAGGATTATTGGAATTAAAATTTTAGACTTAAAAATCTGATTGTAGGTTTCCCAAAACCCCACACCCATATTTTCTTTTTTTGGATTTTTTCTTTCAAAGTGTTTTCTCCTCCATCTCTTATCCTGTTTGCTTAAAATTTGCTCCAAATTTCAAATTCAAATTTGTAACATGTTGAACATCCAAATGCACATTAAAATATGAATTTTACAAGACAAAATATGAAATTCAATCCACACCAAATTTTGAAAGTAATTTATAAAACATCCTTATTTTTGTTGACACGAGATTGCCACTAAGCCATGGATGCTCCTGCATCAAACACCCACAGTAAAAAAAAGAAGTGATCATATCAATTTCCAAGAGGATATCCAAGATTAGTAATCTCAGCCTTAGATAACCATGAAGAATCCTCCATAGGCCTACCAAACCATTTCACCAAATACTCCATGTATTGTCTTCTTCTTGTGCTTCTTTTCACCCTATTGTCAAGAATTGCTTCAATATTTTTATTTTATGAAGTAGGTATGAGTGCTTGTGGATACTTAATTGTTGCAACCTCATAATTTTCACCTTAATGAAACATGTTCAAATCTGAAATATTAAAAATTTGAGAAATATTAATCTCATTGGGTAATTCTACCTCATGCATTACCGAAATCATGCCTTTTCACAATCTTGTACGGGCCACAATTATTCATCTTGATCTTGTTATATGTACCCACTGGAAATATTTCCTTTCGTATATGCACCATCACTTCATCCCCAACCTGAAATTATTTATGTATTCTCCTTAAATCAACATTAGTTTTATAAGAAAAAATCATTTTTTTGATATATTTTCTCACCTCATCATGTAGACCTTTCATATGCTTTGTAAAATCCTCTACATCTGCACTCTTTTTCATATCTTTACCAATATTATTTAGGTCTGAAACAACTCTTGGATTTCTGCCATAAAAAAATCTGAAATGGCGAATTACCTGTGTTTTTGTTATCTAGGTTGCTATAGGAAAAATCAGCTTGTGGTAAGACTAGATCCCACCCTTTTGGTTTGTCTCCAACCAAGAATATCAGAAAATTTCCCAAACTCCAATTCACCACCTTTCTTTGACCATCCATTTGAGGGTGGTATGTTGAGAAAAAATTTAACTCAATGTTGAGCTTCTTTCAAAAATTCCTCGAAAAGTAGCCAACAAACTTGGTATCCCTGTATGAAAATTTTCTCTTTGGAATCCCATGAAGCCTCACAACTTCCTTGAAAAATAAATCTACAACATTCACAATGTCATTAGTATTATTAAAAGGAATAAAATGTGTTATTTTAGAGAACCTATCTACCACCACAAATATGGAATCATGTCCTCTTTGTGTCCTTGGCTAACCAAGAAAAAAATCCATACTTATGTCCTCCCATGACCTCTTGGATATTGGTAGTGGCTAGTATAAACCAATTTTTTGACTAACCTCATTTTCCACATGACACACCCTACAAACTTGTGCATACATCCTTATATCTTGCTCTAATTGAGGCCAATAATACTTCTCTCCAAGAAATTCAATAGTCTTATCGAAACCAAAGTTCCCTACAAGTCTACCGCTATGTTTCTCCTTAATTAAATTCAATCTCATGGAACTTCTAGGAATGCACAATTGATTACCTTTGAACAAAATACCTTATTGCATTAAATAATCCATCTATTTGGTTTTATTTTCTATAATAGGCTCTTTGGAAGCCTTCCATGCCTCTCCAAAATCTAAATCCCCTTCATACATATTCTTGAGTTCATCAAAACCTGCAACTTCAATTTGCATTTCAATCAACAAACCTTTTCTTCTACTCAAAGAATCAACAACTTTGTTAGACTTCCCACTGCTATGTTTCAAAACAAATGAGTAATTTTATAAAAACTCAACCCATTTCATGTGCCTTTGATTCAAATTCCCTTGACTACTCAATTATTGGATTCCTTGATGATCGATATATAAAACAAATTCTTTTGGAATAAGATAATGTCTCCATTTCTTAAGTTCTTGAATGATTGGATAAAACTCTTGATCATAAACTAAATACCTTTTCTTAGCATCATTTAACTTCTCACTAAAATATAAAATAGGCTTACCTTTTGTCTCAAAACATCTCCAATAGAATTACCACTTGCATCACAATCCACTTGGAACACCTTAATGAAATATGGAAGTGATAAAACATGTTATATTGTCACTTAACTCTTCAACAAATCAAAGCTCTTCACTACCCATGTAATCCACTTGAATTCCTTCTTATTTCCCCTCATATGTAGTTTCAGTTAGTGGTGCACATATGTTACTAAGACCTTTGATGAAATTTCTATAAAAAATTAATCGATGAAATGATATCACCTCCATTACACTCCTTGGTGTTGGTCATTCTAGAATAGCTCTCACCTTTTCCAAGTCCATCTTGATGTCTTCTCCTGAAACAATAAAGCCTAAATACACCAATTCTTTCTTCACAAAGCTACACTTTTTGAGGTTGATCAAGAGCTTTTCAATAATAAGTCTAATAGGCATCAAATTCTCCTCAAGATTTTTTCTAAAAATTAAAATTTCATCTAAATAAACAATCATAAATCTTCCCAAGAACTCTTTCAAAACTTCATTCATTAACCTTATAAATGTACTAGGTACATTGGTTAGCCCAAATGGCTTGACTAACTACTCATACAAACCTTCTTTCATCTTGAAAGTGGTCTTCCACTCATATCCTTCATGTATCCTTATCTAGTGATACCCACTCTTCAAATCAATCTTGCCAAAATATGTTACTTCACTCAAGAAATCCATGATATCATCCATTCTAGGTAATAGAAATCTATAATTTATTGTGATCTTGTTTATAGTTCTAGAATCTGTGCACATCCTTCATTCTCCTTCTTTATTTGGTGACAAAATAGCATGCACTACACATGGGCTTAAACTCTCTCTTATCAAACCCTTCAACAAATCAACAGCTTGTCTATTTACCTCTATGTTCTATGTATGTGGCATTCTATAGGCTGTCTTATTGGGTAAAAATTCTCCCAATATCAAATCAATTTGATGATTGATTTTTCTCACTTGTGGGAGTCTCTCTAGTGCATTTTTTGAAATAATATCATTGAACTCTTGCAACAAATCCACAACTTTTGTAGGAACATCCTCAACAATTTCATTGTTATTTTTAGGAATAATAGCAAAGAAAACTTTCTCATGCTTCATACCTTTAAGAAATATCCTTGCATAAACTAAATAAACTCTAGCATTACCACAAATTTGAAAATTTTCCTCTTTCAAAGGCTTCAACTTATGATTCACTCCATTTTTCAAAATTGTGTAGGTGTTGGCACATCCATCATGTATGGATTTTTCAGTCATATTGCCATGGTCTTCCAAGAAAAATGTGGCAAGCATCCATAGGGATGATATCACATAGAATTTCATCATGATAATTTACAACTTTAAACTTCACATTGCATTGTTCACTTGCCAACAATATTTGATTATCTTGCACCCAAGCAATCTGGTATAGATTTGGGTGTTTTATCCTCTCAAACTTCAACTTTTTAACCATCTCATCGGATATAAGATTGTTCGTGCTTCCACTATCTACTATAATGTTACACACCTTTCCTTCACACTTGCACCTTGTTTTGAACAAATTATTTATTTGCATAGGCTCACTATCTTCATTCAAGAGTGCTCTCCTTGTCATCAAAACCTCTCCATCTTCTACATATTTGAATTGTCAAGAAGGTGCCTCCTCCTCATTGAAATTTTCTTCCCTTCCTTGGTATTCTTGTCTCCTTGGTTTCTCCCCTATTTGTGGGAAATCATAGGCTTGGTGTCCTTCTCCACATTTGAAACAAGTACCCTTGAATGGGCCTCCACCATAACCATGACCTCTACCTCTACCTCTAAAATTTTGGTCTCTTTAGCTTTTCCTTCTTCACATTTTTCTTCTCTATTGTTGCCCTCTTCATTCTTGGAACTCTTCTATTGATTTTAGTCATTTTTGGAATTTTTTCCTCCTACCTTGCCTCCATGCCCACTTCCTTTCTTCTTTCTTTCAAACCTCTTTTTCAAATTTCCTCTATCTTCAATTTTATTTGATAAGAATCTTTCATTGTCACAACTCTAACCAGTGTCATTTCCTCTTGAATGCTTGATCGCAACCCGTTTAGGTATCTTGCAATATTTTCCTTGGTTACCTTTGAATGTCCAATCCTTATGAGAATTTTATGGAATTATTTTCTATATTCTTTAACATTTTTTCTTCCTTTCTTCAAACATTGCATCCTCTTGAGTAATTCCATATCATAGTCTATAGGAATAAATTGTCTTTTTAATTTTTCCACCATTTTATCTCATTTGGTAATCTTATCTTTTCCTCTTCTCCCCCTTTCTAATTGGACCTCTCTCCACTATATTGATGCATGTCCTTTCAACCTTTTCTTGGAAAATCTCACTTTATTGGGATCCTCTATCTCTTAAAATTATAAATACTCTTCCATTTCACTAAGCTATTATATCAATTCCTTTAGATTCAAACTTCCATGAAAAGTAGGAGTATCCATCTTTGGTATCTTTCCATTTCTTTTCAAATCCCTCAAAAATGGGTCATTTGCATCTACTACAACTTCCTCTCTTTAGGTAATAATAAGGCTAGCATCCTTTGAAACTTCTTCTTCATCATCATCACTTCTTGGGTCTCGCATTCTTGTAAATCCTCTCCTTATCTCTTCTTATAGAGAATCAACCTATCTTCTCAAGGATCTAAATTCATCATCTCTAAAAAATATATCTGATCTTCCTCTTCCCCTACCTTGTGGGGCTCCCTTGGAAAACATCTCTGCAACACCACAAATCACAAGTCCTGGAGTAAATTGCATCTCTCTAGCAGTCTGTTTACACACTTAGGATCAACTTTATTTAATACTACTTATGTATGGAGCTAAATAAAATAAAATATGTAAATGGAAATTAAATTTAAATTGCTCACATAAATACTAGAAAATACTTCTTAACAAGATATAAATTCTTGCAACAATTTTGTTCTCTAGTCTGCAACTTGCAACCAACAAATTCAAACTCAATTAAACTATTCAAATGGAATTATAATCAATCCAAGAGGATAATAGACTACAACAAGCCCTTAAAAGACTCTAGGAAAACTCGAATAAAAAAAATTTGCAACAACAAATCAAACCCAAACACCATAAATTTCTTTGAGAACTCCTATATCCACAACTTCTTACAACAATCCCAATACTTCAATATGGAACTGTTGGTGATATTACACCTCTAAAACCAGCCTTCAACCTAAAAAAAAATAAGGAAAACACCTTCATTGAGGTACGCTACGCCTTCTTGAGTCTTCCTCTATAATATGGAAAAACTAAGTTCTCAAAAATCTAATTTTTCTCTCAATAAACAACTCTAGTTTACATGAAATGCATTTATGCAAGTTTATTTCAGTTGAATTTTATTTCATTCCAAAATCATCTCTATAAATCCACACCCACCTCTTGAAATCCTTTAATAAAATTAATTTCCATTAATAAAATAGGCTTTTTCAACTTCAGACCTATTGTGAGTGAAAAATAGTGCTTTAATTGTTTTCATGCTTCCAAGAATTAAAGAAAAAAATATTTTTTCACAATCTTGGTGTGCAACATCAAGTTCTCTATTTTTAGGAGTTTTGGAATTCAAATTTTGGAGTTGCAAGTCTGATTGAAGGTTTCCCAAAACCCCACACCCATATTTTCTTTTTCTAGTTTTTTCTTTCAAAGCATTTTCTCCTCTATCTCCTTTTACCCTATCTGCTTTAAATTTGCTCCAAATTTCAAATTAAAATTTGTAACATGTTGCAACATCAAAATGCATATTAAAATATGAATTTCACAAGATAAAATATTAAATTCAATCTACACCAAAATTTGAAATTAAAATAAAACATCCTTATTTTTAGATAAATATGTATAGATTAAAATGCTTTGATATAATAGAGTGTGTGTATGATATATCCTAATTATTTAGGATTGAATAAATGACCTAAAAAAAGGAACTATAGGTATCAATGGCTAGCATACAATGCATAAAATATAATTATCCCATCTACAATTTTCCACTGGATTGAATTTATCTAGTGGTGAATGAAAATGTGATATATCACTTGTAATAGATGATTAAGGGGAATCTAAACACACTACTTATTTTAGACTTGATCCACTAAACTACAGACATGGTTCCAAGATAAATAATTAACATAATGTGGTAGGCTAACCAAAAGTGCACATAGTTTAATTTATTTTATGAGGTCATTTCACATGCTATTGAATAAGAACATAACACTATAATGATAAAAATTATATAATGTACACTTTTTTATTATTGTGTCACCAAAAAGTGCATACCTTGGCACTTTTCACTCACTTTGGCCTTTTTCACTAGATTTTGGCCTTGTTTACCTTGATTCAACCTTGTAAGCTTGCATTTCAACACTAATCTAATAGTGTTTTACTAAGGTGTTGTGAAGTGTTGTAACACATTTCCTCACTTTTCTAATATCCTTTCAACATAACTCACCTAAATAATACATTCTTCCACCTTCCTAAGCCCTAAGACAGAGTTTTGTAAAGTGTTGTGTGGCATTTTCACATTTATCTAGGCTTATCACCCCTAAATCAACCCTTTTCATATGCTAATTTTCCCTTTTAATACATCTTTAGTCCGGACCTAAGTGTGTTTCAAGAGGAAAATGTAACAAAATTTATTAAACATAAATTAATTCCTGACAAACATCAAATTTTTCCTAAGAGGACTAGGTCACCACTCCGGGCAACCTAGTCCCTCTAAGCATAAAAATCAAATTTTAAATAAAATTCAATGAGAATCTTGCCTCCTGAACCCTAGGTTCAGCCTATTAGGTTGTATTTTGGGAAAATTAGGGTTTCACTTGTACAAATAAGGGTTTTCACCTCCATTTTTCTACTCTCCAAGCTCATTTTTTACCTTTTGGCCTCCACTTTTACTCTCTTGCTCTCAATCATCAAGTAATCAAGCAACCAAGCAAGCACACAAGCATTAGGGTTTTCAGACCTCCTCCATTCAAGTTGCTCATGCATGTTGTAGATTATCAACAAAGGTTTGGTAAGCTACTCTATTATGTTATCTTTCAATCTTACTTTCCTTTGTGCTTGTCTCAGTTGGGTTTAATCACCTATCAAGGGGTTTGACTTAGGCAAACCCCTATATCCTAACCCTAAATATTTCTGGTATTTGCATGTGTTTGCAGATATTTGGTTGCAGGTTAGGTGAAACACAAGGTGTTGCAAGAAATGCAAAAACTCCTCTCAAGTCAACCTCAACTATCAAACCCTAGAAAGGACAAAGGACAAGTTGTAGGTCACTTTTGGGACTTCCTGTCATGGGGTTGTTTAAAAAAGGGGAAAATTCACAAGGACCCACAAGAACAAGGCCTAAATCTTCATAAAGTCACAAGAGGACTAGGTCTCCACTATTGGGGACCTTGTCTGTGTGCCTAGCCTAGAAAAGGGTTTTTGTGTTTTTAGGCACCCAGTTCCCCAAAACCTATTTCGGGAAAGTTTTCCAGTTGGAGAACTAGGTCGCCCCAGTTGGCGTAAGTGTCCTACCATTTTCTAGCACTTTGCATAAGCTTCTAGGAGAATTCAACTGTCACATCAATTCTCCAGGTACACACTTTTTGTCCCGCTTTGTCAATTTCCAAAAAACACTCATTTAGGGCATATAGTTAGTTAGTTTGCATTAGTTTAATTTTGCTTCATTTACATTTACATGTTTTTAGATTAGTTTCATTTTACTCTTAGTACCAGCCACACTTCACACACTTCCACAACGATCATCAAAATCCCTCCCCCCATTTGAATGAACCTCGCCTTAAAAATATCTACCTAGTTAGGCAAGAGAGCCATTCTCCCAACTAGGTGCTCTCAGGGTGCAAAACCCTAAGATCCTAGCCAAGGAATCCTCTTTCCCTGGTAAGACATATGTTTTTGGTAGTTCATTTTCATGAACTCAACCATTAAGACTAGCTAGCTTTTTGATTTTCTACATTTCATCTTAGAAATAACTTGCATTGCATTAAACTCTTGCATTGTTTGTATCCTAGGGTTAGTGATAAAAATGCATTTAGTGAAATTTCATGGTAATTTTGGACATTGCATTGCATTGTTAATAAGAAAACACAAAAAATTATTGTACTTTTAGTTTTTGTTTGCATCCAAATATCAGAAAAATTATAAAAATCAAATAAAGATTCACAAAAATTTCAAAAACAACACCATTGGGAGTAAGTCGCCACACTGGGCGACCTATTCCTTTTGCCTAGTTTGTATCCCACTTTTTGTCTTTTCCAGCACTTGGTTTGCATTTCTAGTTTTTGTCTTTATTTTTTTGTGTTACTTTCCAGATTTTCTAGTTGATCCCCTTATTGCACATCACCGAACCTTCATCATGGCCATGTCTTTCAAGAAGTTATGGACCTCCCTCAAATCCTTAATGGATATGTCAAGCTGCACTTTTTCCACCGATCCTCATGACCTTGAACCCACTCCTACTCATCCTACTCCTGTAGAATGTCCCCCTGTAGAGATTGACATCTTTGGAGAGGATGATGCTAGCATGTGTCGGTTCCTTAATGAGTGCTTGGATAACCTTGAAGCCAACACAACCTTTTACCCATCCATGTTACCACCCCCTATTCCTGACATGTTATCCCGTGACTCATTTTCTTACCTCCATCCAAAAACCAACATTGAACCACGATTACCTATTCAAGGTAAGCCTAGTTCTTCCACCCTTGTTGTTGCTCAACCATATTACAAAAATCCCATCACCCATCCTCCCATTAACCTTCACCAAACTTATGGAAAAGGTTTCACCATATTAAGCAAACAAGGTGGTGATCTTACTAATGAACATGAGATTCACAAATTTTATGACCAATTGCAACCTGATGAACACCATATAGGCATCGATTATCATGATCCCCCTCATCCTTGAGTGCACCCTCGAGAGTTCCTTAACCTCCATGATGATGACACAGTAATATTTGATAACCTTCCCAACTTGGTTGTTCTCCTTCCTCAAGAAATACCACCACCTCCTCTCCCCAATATTACAAAATCTCCAATCATCTCAAGACCTCTCATTCCTATCCCATCTTTTGAGTTAGGTGAGTCTAGCTGTCGTAAGAGGCCCTATAAACTTCAAAAACTTAAGCTCCCTCTCCATCCACCACCTAAATGTGAGAGACAATTGTATATCCTCTTGAACAAAGGCCTCATCACCTTACCTCATCGTAATAAACTAGTCATCTATCCTAGAGATTTTGTTGCACCCCATTGTGCTTACCATCATGTTTTGGGTCACCAAAGCGATGAATTTCACCATCTGCATGAGATTCTGAGTAAGGATTACTTCATCGGTTCTGAGTGCTACCCTATTGACCCCTAGTCTGTTTTCATACATGTAATTGTTGTAGAACCAACCCTTCTCACTATTACATGTTCCTTCCCATCACCTATCTCGGTTCACTCTGGCCTTGCACTTAGTGGGGCAAGAGGTTTCTAGCCTTGTCCTACTAATGTAATTTCCTTTGTCCTTTAGCTTTGTTTTCCACCTCCCAATTTTCCCTACCAAGATGGGCAGGTGGATACTTGGCTTCATGGTTGACTTACACTTTCCTTACTAGTATTGTGTTTTTTTTTGTATGTCATGCATTTCCTATCTTGTTTGATGTATGTGACCTATTCTTCTATTTGTATCTCTTGTCTTCTATATTTCATGTATTTTCTTTGGCCTTTTCACCTTTCACCTTTTGTTACACCCTTTATTTGGGGATGATGCAAAGCATTGAGACCACCAGGTCTCTTTCATGTTGACCTAAAAGGAAAACCTTCTTTTTCATTTTTTTTCTCCTTTTCTCTTTTTCTTGACCTTCATTTGGGGATGATGCAAGGCATTGAGACCGCAATGTCTCCTTCATGTTGACCCAAATGAATCTCTTTTCCTTTTTATTTTTCACTTTTCGCCCTTCATTTGGGGATGACACAAGGCATTGAGACCGCAATGTCTCCTTCATGTTGAACCAAATGACCTCCTTTTCCTTTTCTTTTCATTCCTTTCTTGCCTTTCATTCAAGGATGATGCAAGGAATTGAGACCGCAAGGTCTCCTTCATGTTGACTCAAACACCAAGGCTCCTTTCCTTTTGTCTTTTGTCTTTTTCTTTCTTTGGTCCTTTTTGGGGGACAATGCAAAGTGGTGAGACATCCTATGTCTCCTCCATGTTGACCCAAAATGACTCTTCTTTTTCATTTCATCTTCGCTCTCTATGTGTACTTCTTCTTGTTCTATGTGTTTGAGAAGATGATGATAGTTCCTCGCTCTCTAAAAAATTTAGCAACAAACATATTGACCTCAAATACATAGATCCATTGTGTGTTTGGTGTTTTCAATTTTGGGGGCATCTTTCCCCTTCTCTTTCACTTGCTTTCTTTTTCACATGATGTGGTATTTCATGGTCACTCATTGCATTGTTCCTTTCTCTAATTTAAATCAATTTCTCACACAATGGTGTGTGGAAATCCCTTTAAAGTGGGGGCATATGTTGGCACTATTCTAATTTTATTTTATTTTTCTACATTTCAATTTTTTTTCCTTTACCCATGCTTCCTAGTGTAGCCTTCTTACTTCACTTGATGTGTTTCCTCCCTTGCTTGATGACATTGTGTATAATGTCTTTCATAGGTGTGACTCATCTCATCATATTACATTCCTCTTAGTGGCCCGATGTGATGCACTACATCCCCTAAGTTGTGAATCTTCTATACTTTGATCGGTCCTCTTTTGGAAACATTACACGTAATACTCCCTAAGTCTAAAGACCTCAAATGACCTAAAAAATACTCCTTCGAACACTTTCATTTTCCATTCCTTTTGCACCTTTTTACCTTTTTCTTTTTCTTTGCATGTTGCATCCTTTTTACATTTGTGCATTCATGGCCACCTTGCATAACACAACTTGCATGTCTATAGTGCTAGTTTGTACTTTTTCATGGGTTCTAAGCATCCAAGGCTTTGCTTGTCTTATGAGCCGCACCCTTGTTTTGTGGCGCCTTAGCAAAGTTTTCAAGGAGTACAAATTTGATATGGTTGAGTGGGAAGCCCAACTAGCAGACCGACTTTCCCCACAACCACCCTTTGTGTGTGTGAACACATATCAACTGAGTGTATGTGTCTTTCACCACTGTTTGGCATTCTCACTCGGCAAACAACCAAAAAAGTCATCGGCCTAGAGTGAGTACCCTTTGGCATTCTCACCTAGCAAACAACCAAAAGTTTCGTTGGCCTGGAGTGAGTACCCCTTTCCTTTTTTGGACAAAAATCCTAGATATGATCCACAACTAGTTGGAAAAATGGTCAAAGCTTGATCCAACTCTTCCACCTTCTCTCCACTCTTTCACATCACTCCTTGGGTGATATTTTTCACTTATGTTTAGATTTCCATGGGATCTTGATCTTGGGGGCTTGGTCATCCCTCTTGATCATAGTCATCTCATCTTACTAGCATAAGTACACTAGATCTCACTCAATGTGCATGGTTCAACTACTTTAGTGTGAGTCTAAAGAACGTTCATACTCTCACTAAAGTGGGGGCTTAATGTGTCACCAAAAACTACATACCTTGGCACTTTTCACTCAATTTGGCCTTTTCCAATGGATTTTGGCCTTGTTTACCTTAATTCAGCATTGTAAGCTTGCATTTCAACACTAATCTAATGATGTTTTACTAAGGTGTCATGAAGTGTTGTAACACATTACCTCACTTTTCTAAGACCCTTTCAACATAATTCACCTAAATAATACATTCTTCCATGTTGTAAATTGTTATGTGGCATTTTCACATTTATCTAGGCTTATCACCCCTAAATCAACCCTTTTCATATGCCAATTTTCCCTTTTAAAACTTCTTTAGTCCTGACCTAAGTGTGTTTCAAGAGGAAAATATAACAAAATTTATTAAACATAAATTAATTCCTGACAAACATCAAATTTTTCCTAGGAGGACTAAGTCACCACTTTGGGCAACCTAGTCCCTCTAAGCATTAAAATCAAATTTTAAATAAGATTCAATGGGAATCTTGCCTCCTGAACCCTAGGGTCTACCTATTAGGTTGTATTTCGGGAAAATTAGGGTTTCAATTGTAGAAATAAAGGTTTTCACCTCCATTTTTCCACTCTCCAAGCTCATTTTTTACCTTTTGGCCTCCACTTTTACTCTCTTGCTCTCAATCATCAAGTAATCAAGCAACCAAGAAAGCATAAAAGCATTAGGGTTTGCAGACCTCCTCCATTGAAGTTGTTCATGCATGTTGTAGATCATCAACAAAGGTTTGGTAAGCTACTTTATTGTGTTATCTTTCAATCTTACTTTCCTTTGTGTTTGTCTCATTTGGGTTTAATCACATATCAAGGGGTTTGACTTAGGCAATTCCCTATATCCTAACCCTAACTATTTATGGTCTTTGCATGTTTTTGCAGATATTTGGTTGCATGTTAGGTGAAAGACAAGGTGTTGCAAGAAATACAAACACTCCTCTCAAGTCAACCTCAACTATCAAACCCTAGAAAGGACAAAGGACAAGTTGCAAGTCGCTTTTGGGACTTCCTATCATGGGGTTGTTGTAAAAAAGGGGAACATTCACAAGGACCCACAAGACCAAGGCCTAAATCCTCAGAAAGTCACAAGAGGACTAGGTCACCACTATTGCCGACCTTGTCCCTATGCCTAGCCCGAAAAAGGATTTTTGTGTTTTCAAGCACCCAATTCCCCAAAACCTATTTCGGGAAAGTTTTCCAGTTGGAGGACTAGGTCGCCCTAGTTGGCTTAAGTGTCCTTCCATTTTCTAGCACTTTCTAGGAGCTTCCAAGACCATTCAACTATCACATAATTTCTCCAGGTACACACTTTCTCGCTCACTTTGTCAATTTCCAGAAAACACTCATTTAGGGCATATAATTAGTTAGTTTGCATTAGTTTAGTTTTACTTCATTTACATTTACATGTTCTTAGATTAGTTTCATTTTACTCTTAGTACCAGCCACATTTCACACACTTCCACGACCATCATCAAAATCCCTCTCCCCTTTTGAATGAACCTCGCCTTAACATATTTACCTAGTTATGCAAGAGAGCCATTCTCCCAACTAAGTTCTCTTAGGGTGCAAAACCCTAAGAGCCTAGCCAAGGAATCCTCTTGCCCTGATAAGACTTATGTTTTTGGTGGTTCAATTATAAATTATACTCATTTTAGTTTTCATTCTCATAGTTTGTTTTACAACTTAGTTTAGCCCTTCTTATAGCATGTTTTCCTAATCTAAATGCCAAAGTTTATGCTTACTTGTGTACTTTCATTTTATGTGTTCTTTTCTTATTTGTTTCATTTTTTATAACTTTTATTTCTATTTGTTCTTGGAAAAAAGTGCAATTGTATAGATATCCATAAAAAAATTACCATCTTACAACTATATGAGTTTTATTTATGGCTAGAATAGTTTCATTTTGACTTTTATTTCTTTGTAACCATCACTCACCTATCTCTATCAAAAATCCAATAGCCTTTTCCTTATTCCTTGGATCAAAATAGCTTCTATATGACTCATTTTTTGAATTTGGATTACATCTTCACTCTAATAATTTTTGGATTAGTTTTCTTTAAATTTTTCTACAATCCCCAGCCTACCCATATATCTCTATAAAACTCTAGTAATCCAGTATCTCTCTAGTTATTTGGGTACTTTAAATTATGGTAAAATAAAAAAATTAGGGATCAATTGAGAGGGAAAAAATAAAGTAAAAAATATTTTTGAAAATTGATACCCGCTTTCAAAAAATGGATACTTGATCAGGTCTAAAGTCATAAAATTTAATGGGTATCTATTGTAATGGATATACACTTTTTTTTAAATGCCAAAATTTTCATAATGGATACCTATCACAAACAAATACTTGCTTTAGTGAATTTTGAATTATTAGGTTTTCCCATAGTTATGACCATTTTACTTTGATAGACTATGGAGTGGTTGTTAGAATAGGTATAAATAGATCAAAAAGCATGTATCAAACCTAAATTAGTTGGAAAATAACTTTCACATCCCTCCTCCCTCAATGACCATTGATAATAATAAGAAAGAGTATTTATACATATTTTTTATAGTTTAAGTTTTTTACTATAAAGTTGTTGAGATTTTGGGGTAAAATATAGGATTTATGTTTTGATTAAATATACATGGGGGTTTAGGATTTTAAATATAGGGACTTATAATTTAGAGATTTTAATACATAAATATTATTGTTTTGAATTGATGGGGTTTGGGGCTTTGGGTTTCAATTTTTAAATATGTCGATATTCGGGTTTATTTTAAATATATAGGGACTAGCCTTTATTTTAAATGCATATGCATTAGGGTTTTTTAATAAATTATAATTGTTTTATATTACTTAATTATAGTTAAAATGAAATCTAATGTGTATGAAACAATGATGGATCAACCTAGAAATTGAGAACCTTGAAATGAACCCATAAATTAGCCTATAAATTATCCTAAAACGCTACCTCCTCAAAGCAATGAAAAAAGATTCAGAGGAGATATTGCCAAAAACATAAACACTTCACAAACCCAAATTGATGTGTTTATCACTTCTTGTTTAAGCTTTGAGCATACATTAGACTTTCTTTGTACTGGACTATATTAAGATAGTCTTCAATTCTCTTCTTTTCTTCCACTTGCACCTTTAATCCGGTAATATCTTCATTTTCTTGTTTCAATTGTTCACTCACTTCTTTGTGTCTTTCTTTGAACTTCTTCAATTTATCTTTCAATTTTTGGATGCATTCATTTGCTTCATCAATATTTTCTCTCATATCTTTTTTTTCACTTTCAGCCAAGGTTGTCAAGATCTTTAAGAGAAGATTGGAGCTCTTCTTTATCCATTTGTTCAATCTCCATTATCCTCCTCAAGTTGTTAGGCTTCTTTAGATGAACCAGAGCTCTAATACCAATTGTTGAATATCTAAGATACTAAGAGAGGGGTGAATAATTATCTTCTTAAACTTATTAAAAAAACATCATCTAATTACTCCAATGTATATGGCAGAAAAGATAAGTAAAATCATTAACAAAACATGAAACCACACATCACATGAACACCAAAGTTTTATGTGGAAAACCCAATAAGGGAGAAACCACGATGAGGATTAGCTCACAGTATAATATAGTTCCAAAACTAGATACAAAAGAGGCTCACTACCAAATACAAAAGCTCACTACTTACAAGTAGGACTCACTATCCAAACAAGGACTCACTCTCCAGAATGAGAGGCTCACTGCCTACATAAAGATTATAAAATAGAAATGGCTTCACAACCAAAATATGAACTGGTAAGAGAGCACCTAAAAAGTGCAAATTCAATTCCTTTGATGCTCAATAAACAGACTTCATACACTTCATCAAATTCACATACATCGCTTCACATTTGCACCATACTTCGTATTTTCTTCAATCTCTATTCATTGATACCTCATTCCAATCTAAAAGATATTCAGTATATACACTTGACTTATTTGAAAGCACCAATTAGGTCAACCTAATTAGATGCAATATTTATTCATCAAAACAACTAACTTTCGGCTCCAATTTTGTACAAAACTTCTCCAAATATAATTCAACCATGTAGCATGCTATATCATGTCAGCATGGACCAAAGATAGGTTTCTCATAATCCACAACAAAAATTAATCCATTATACTACCAACTATTTATTATGTTAGCCATGGATAGACCTAATAACAAAAACTCAACACCAGAGCAATGCCAACTCGCCATACGATCAAATGAGCACACAGGATTGCATACTTGTAGGCTGTTTTCTAGGATCCGAGCATTTATGGGGGGAAATCTTGTTAAATATCTAAGTGATATTAATTTGACAGTTGAGATTTGATGAGAAAGGATTGTCGCAACCTAATAAAAGATCTAGGATCATATTATGAGCTATCAGGAGTAGACATTTGGCGGTCATTACTTTTGAATGGAGGCGGTGTTTCTCTCTCCTTGGCAGCTATAAATTTGAGGTGGCAACAGAATAAGAGAGTTCCTGAATTTTTCCTTTTGGAAATAAGTTCTTTAGTTTTTCATATTTATAGGAAGTATTTTCATTGAATTTTGTAGAACACTGCTTCATTCTAGCATGTTATATATTTTTTTAACTCAAACTATTGTCGGATTGGAATTTGACCTATGTTTTAAAGTTCATTTAATATTTGAAGTACAAGCTATTTTGGAGAAATCTTTGATATTGTGCATGATATGGCCTCTGTTAATTTTTTCTTCTTTATATCTTCATTCATAATAGAACATTGTGTCTAGCTTAATTTGAATAGTTTGATTATTTGATTTCCATGTTGTATGTTTTCATGATAAATTTATAGCCTATAGAAGCTAGATTATGTCATTAGACTTCTTTGTTTTCTTTAAAGGTTATTATTTATTCATGTTATGCTATATTAAGAGGAAGAGTTTAAGTGGCTTTTGAATATTTTTTGTTGACTCTTGAAACTTCTGTGCTTGGTCAAATCTTAACAAGCAATTCATGTGGGTAGATTGAATGAATTCACTATTCTTGTATCTAGCCTTTGTTGCTCATTCCCTTCCCAATAATGAGGGGTTGTGGCATTTTGTATCTATCATATCATTCATAGAAAAGAATTTAATGTTTTGAAATATTGTGAAAGCGTTGACGCATTGCCACTTTCATGTTATATGCTTTCATTTCTTTCTACCCATTTTCCCAAACTCAAAGAAGAGTCATATTTCTATAAAAATCTCGAATATATTCAGTGAGGCATAGATTGGTCCCCCACTCTCTGAATTTACCATAAGACTATCAGAGATGCACAAGATTTGATGATCAACAAATCCGTACTAAAAATATACTAAATAATAGGGTATAAATATAATTTATGCACATAAAATATTACAAATCAAATCATAACCACTAAAACTTGTAGTGTGATGACAAATGGCATACAAAAACACTATAAACCTAGTGGGGTGGGAGAATAATTTTTAAAGAAATATTTGGATTCACTCTAAAATGTTTTTTTGTGTGTTCATTAGGACTAATATGAAAATTTAAAACCTTAATTTTAAATAATTCTACAAAGGTTTTTACATAGGAGCAACTTAAAACTCAAAAGGGTGTTAGAAAAGGGCTTGTACTCCCAAATGGTGAATGGAAAAATGATGAAGTGTCTCCATCATGACTTGAGCTAAATGAAATATGATGGTTTTAAGGTATTAAAATCTAAATTAAAAACTACTTTTATTGTGAACTTGGGACATACTAGGTGGGAATGTCAAAACAATAAGGTAAAGACATGAATAATGGAAATGAGGAGATGGGGAGATGGAAATATGGAAAGATGGAAAGATGTATCATAATGTTGATAGAAATATATGGTAATATATTTGAATGGTTTATAAAAGAGGTGAAAGGAGGAACCTACATTAAAAATACAAAAGGTAGATTTATTTAAATAAAAAATATAATTAAAAAATTATCACCTAGTTGGAATCCTTGAGAATTAACCACTTGATCTTAAATATTCTATTGCAACTTTATCTAATGAAGTTTTGTTTTTTGTAAAGACCCTAGGGATGAAGCTAGATTAATCATAGAAATTTCAAAGTAATTTTGATGTGTTTTCCATGAGAATAAATAGATAAAATGTTATGAACAACAACAAAAAAATATTACACTTTTCCATATAAAAAAAAGAGACAAAGATGGTCAATATTAAAGAGCTTATTTTGGGATTTAAAAGATAAGAATATAGTAGGTGAGAAGACCTATAAATTTATTATATTGGATTTATATAGCATGCAGGATGATGAAAATTTAATGCTTCCCCATTAGGTGGAAAATTATGGGCATTATCCACAATTAGAATTTCGGCTAAAATTCCTAGTTTACTTTAAGCTCAGGGCTGATGCAAGAAGATGGATCCACAAAAAGCTCAAAAAGTGGAAGTGTTTTTGCTGTTTTTCAGAATTTGTCACACTTGAACTGAAAATTTGAGGCACTTACACAATGAATTTTGAAAAAAGTCAGTAATATGAAATTTAGAGATTTGAATCTAGTTTATAAATATGTAAATTATTCAAATACCCAGATTGTAGAAACTAAATTTTGATAAAGATCTATAAAAACCACTTTTTAAAAGTCCCTGTTTTTTTACCATACCATGCACGTGTACGGACAACACTTTTTGAATCAAATAAAAGTATTTTACTAATTCCTTTTGGGGAAAGAGAGCTAACAGCATGAAGATTGATGAGGAATTTTTTTTGTAATTTTTTGTTGAATATTTTTTTTATTATTTAATTTTTATTGGCCTTAATTGTTGTTTTTAAAAATCAATGTGTACGGACAGCATAATTTGACCTAAACTAAACTTTTTTTGAATTTTATTTTTTTCATTGTGTAAAGAATTGTCTAAAGATTGATGTCATACAATTTTTTTTCTGAAAACTTTAACCAAAAAAAAGTTATTAAAAAACAAAAAAAGTCTGATATTTCAAGTTTAATGACTAGTTTGCTTTGAAATTAATTAAAAAATAGAAAATATAATCCAATCTTAATAAAAATTATATATATAAAAACTAGACATTATGTTCTGTAATGGGTTTTAATTTTATAGATTGATTCAGAAAAAAAATTCATCAACCATATTGTCAAAGTTGAACATTCTTCTTCAATCTGCCTTAGTTTTTTAGTTGCAGGTCAAAGGCTAAGGCTCGGATTGCCAAAGCTTTCCCGAACCTAAAACCAAGTCTCCAGGCGGGTTGGGAAACAATTTTTTTAATAACGCATACACGTTATTGAAAAAATGCGTACGCGTTTCATAATGCGTACGCGTTATTTTTTTACCCGTTGGGTAAAGGTAACGCGTACGCGTTCCTTTTTAAGAATGTGTACACGTTATGAAATGTGTACGCGTTCCTTTTTAAGAACGCGTACGCGTTTCATAACGCGTACACATTTCTAATATATCCATTTATCTTGATTTGACATTTTCTGATACAGTACGATTTTCCTGCAACATTCTTTTTCTACAGTACAGCCCGCAAGTTCGATTTTCTGCATTTTTTATTACAAATTTGTCTTGTGCAGGGCATATTCTATTGCAAATTGGTTGAAAAGTCAAGTGCGGGTTGAATTTTCTGAAGTGGAATCAAGTACAAGAATAATTTACAAGAAGATTCAAAAAAAAGTTTTTGGATGTATTCATGATATTTTTGTGTACTTCAAAGTTCAAAGAAGAAAGGATCTTCATAGTACAAAGTGTTATTTGAATATTTGAAGGAGATAAAAATTTGAAAATTGGTTACAAGTAAATCATTTGTTTTTTCATCAAAAAGGGTTTTGTAACCATGGGATCAAAACAAAGACAAAGAAAAAAGTGTAGAATGTCAATGACACCCGAAGAAATTCAAGCAAATAAAGATATGGAGGCAAAAAGACAAAAAGATAGAAGAGAAAGAATTCGTCAAATGAAAAATTTGGAAGCATCTACTTCAATGAATGTTGAATAGAAAGTCATGAATGATGAAATGAATGTAGATGATGCAAATGTGGAGATGGTGAATATAGAAGAAAATACAATTATGGAGAGAAACTCAACTATGTCTTCAACTACAACTTTGAATGATATGGAAACAGTACATATGCAAACAGCTTCGGGTATGTCTTCAAATCCACCTCCCAATGATATGGAAAATGCACCTATTCAAACAATCTCTCCAGGTATTCTTTCAAACCCAAGTCTTGATAATATTGATTTTGCTTGTTTAGATGAAGCTGGATACACCATTGATGATATCAATAATTATAGGGTTGAAAGAATGCAAAAACAAAAAAATTATGAAAATATATCTTATGAGAATACAAATGCTAATCAAATCCCTCATATTGATGAAAATGAGAATGAAATCTTTTTTACTTTTGAAAATGAAAATGGAACCCCTTGTGTGAATGAAAATGAAACCCCTTGTATGGATGAAGATGAAAATGTTTTTTTACAATTGAAAAAGATGTGTTAGATAACCTTCGTGGTAAAGTTTCTTGGAGACAAATTAGAACTTATGGAAATAAAATATATAAAATGTTTTTTTATAGAAAGAAATTAGGATTCCAATGTCAACTCATGGTGCAATTGATGAGAATGTGGAAAATGAGAAAAGTGATGAAAAAATTAGGTATTTTTGTAAAACCAAAAAAGAAAGATGATTCAGTAGAACAAGTCATTTCTAGTGTTGCTAATGCTATTGATTTTATAGGTAAGAAAAGTCGATCCAAAGATAAAAATGCAGCTCGTCGTGCAATAACAACTGCTTTAGTTGATAAAGCAACTTCAAATAAAAGAATGTTAAGTAGGATTAGTAAATGTATAAAAGTAAATCCCAAAACTTTGATTAGAGCTGTTAAAAGAAGAGAAAATATTGAAAATGATCCAATTAATCAATGTTGGAGTTTTAGTGGTAGACTCCCAAGATCAAACATCAAATTAACTAATGAAATTAAATCTTTAATCGATAAATTTTGGCATGATAATACAAGATTATCACCTAACATTAGAGATGTCTTAAAATTAAGGGTGGGTTCCAAAATTCGTGTACCTCATCCAAAGCATCTCTTAGATATGACTCAAATTGAATTATATAAAAAAAATTTAGATGCTTCAATCTTACCATTGAATATTAAAATAAGTCAAAGATCATTCGAAAAGTGTAAACCTTGGCATGTTAGAATTAATAAGCAACGAATTTCTTGTTGTTGTAAGACTCATGTACAATTTCGTTATTATTATGATAGTTTTCGATATATACGATGCACTTTGCATGTTAACCAAATTATGCAGGACATTTGTGGTATTAATATGCCACCTGAAAGAATCAAAGATTTTATATCAGGTTTGTTTTGCGAACCCTCTAACGGAAACTTATTTTATTTAAAATCATGTATTTCTAGAGAATGTGATAGATGTGCTAACTTTTCATTATTAGGTGAATGTATGCATGAAAGTAGTTTAAATGAATTTGGACAACAATTAGTAGATGTAAAAAGATTCAAAAATGTTGAGTATTCTTTAAAAGATGGAAAAACTGGAAAACGTTGTGAGCTAATTATGGAAAAAAATACTGTGCATGCATTTATTAAAGAATTTAAAGATAAGATTGTACCTAAATATGTTCAACACTCTCAATATGCTCATTGGCTTGATAATCAATTTCGTTTATGTAAAAACACATTCCCAATTGGAACTATATTGTCGGTTGTTGATTTTGCTGAAAATTATACTCTTGCTCCATAAGAAGAAATTCAATCACAGTATTATAATTCAGTGCAAGTATCTATTTTTGTTCATATTGTTTATAGACATGCAGATGATAGTAGAGAAGATAATAGAAATTTTTTGAGAGAGTACCATTTTTATGTAAGTGATAATCGATTACATTCATCTGAGTTTGTTCAATATTGTTTTGATATATTTTACAAAAATTTAAAAGAAAGAGGAATTCAATTGCTAGAACATCTCATATGGTCAGATAATTGCACGGGTCAATTCAAAAATGCTAGGATGTTTTATTGGTTATGTAGAGTTCATAAGGAAAATAATATCCAGCACATATGGAGTTTTTTTGAAGCCGGTCATGGTAAGGGAGAACACGATGGAGCAGGTGCATGTGTGAAAAGAGCTCTTGCTAGAGAGCAACTAAAATTTGAGGATGCTGCAAAATTTAGAGATGCACATGCAATTGTAGATTGGTGCAATACCAAATTATCTACAAGAGTAAGTGAGAGCTCAATAATTCACCGCTTCTTTTGGTTAGTTGAAGAAAATGATATTTGTTCTCGACAAGATTGTGAAACAATTAATGGATCTACAAAATGGCATTCATTTAAGAGTTCGAATGCAAACACATGGACAATATGGACAAGGGAGTTGGCATGCTTTTGTCAATTTTTTATTGCAAGTGATTGGGAGGCTTGTGAAAATATGGAATGGGTTGAACAATGGCAACAAAGAGCCTTAACACCTACATCGACACATGTTCAACATGGAACAATAATTGAAGATAATCAAGCGTTCGCATCAGATGATTATGACCATGTTTCTGATCTTGTACAAGAAGGTACATTATTTATTGAGACGAATTTTATATGTATGCATGTTTATATACATGAATTAAATATAAGTCATGCTCTTTATTGAATTTTTTATCTATTTTTGTAGGACATGTGTATGTTGTTGTTGAACCCGAGGGGAATGAAGAGGAGACAGAGTACTGGTTGGCTAGATGTGTTGAGAGAAAATATAAGTTGGTACATCCTAGAGTGGATGATGATAACTTTAAGTATCCAACTGGTTCAGTCGTTGTTGTTGGCACTTGGCTTCGAAAATATTTGATAAGAAAGAATGGCTTGCTTGCATTTGAAGATTATGAAAGACACAAGAAGATTATACATTATTCACATTTGATTTTGGCAACCAATATAAAACTAGTTAGATATCACGGGAGGCCTACTAATAATTTTTTATGGAAACTTTCAATGGATGATCATGAGACAATCATAGATGCATTACAAAAAAGAGAGGATATGGATGGTACAACAGAGTAAATAAATATTGGTAAGTATATCTAGTTGTATGTATATATTTAATTGATATATATATTTGTCTTTAAATTCATTTCCTTATTAAAGTTTTATATCATTTTTTGTTTCAGGTCTCCCTTGATACAAAAAAGAGAGGAGATGCACTCTTATTACAATGGAATTCGAATCTACAGACAGGTAACTATATATAGTTGTAGATACATTTAGTTGAGAGTATAAATATAAAACTAAATTTAACTCATTGTCATTTTATAAAAGTTTATAATTTATTTCGTATCCCCTTAAGCCATCCTCGTATGTGCCATTAATCCATCCGCTTGCATCCCCTTTAAGTCTCTCTATTAATTCCCCTTAATTCATTCTATTAGGACCCCTTAATCCATATCCTTGTATATCTATCCTTAATCCATCCTCTTGCATCCCCTTAAGTCACTCTCTCAACACCCCTTAAGACATCCCCTTAAGCCATCCCCTTAGGTCACATGGTTTAGGGTTTAGGGTTTCTAGGGTTCATGAGATGCTTAGAATAACAAATTTATATGGATTAATGGTTTAGGGTTGATCTCCTAGGATTTAGGTCACGTGGTTTAGGGTTTAGGGTTTCTAGGGTTCATGTGATGCTTAGAATAACAAATTTATATGGATTAATGGTTTAGGTTGATCTCCTAGGATTTAGGTCATGTGGTTTAGGGTTTAGGGTTTCTAGGGTTCATGTGATGCTTAGAATAACAAATTTATATGGATTAATGGTTTAGGGTTGATCTCCTAGGATTTAGGTCACGTGGTTTAGGGTTTAGGGTTTCTAGGGTTCATGTGATGCTTAGAATAACAAATTTATATGGATTAATGGTTTAGGGTTGATCTCCTAGGATTTAGGTCATGTGGTTTAGGGTTTAGGGTTTCTAGGGTTCATGTGATGCTTAGAATAACAAATTTATATGGATTAATGGTTTAGGGTTGATCTCCTAGGATTTAGGTCACGTGGTTTAGGGTTTAGGGTTTCTAGGGTTCATGTGATGCTTAGAATAACAAATTTATATGGATTAATGGTTTAGCATTTAGGGTTTAGGGTTTAGGACCCTTAAGTCATATCCTCTTACATGGTTAAGGGTTTAGGGTTTAGGGTTAAGGGTTAAGGGTTTAGGACCCTTAAGTCATATCCTCTTACATGTACCCTTATTCCACAATCTTGCATCCCTTAAGTCACTCACATAATTCCCCTTAAGCCATTCTCATAGGACCCATTAAGCCATACCTTAGGGTTCATGACATGCATCCCATTCATCCATCCTATGGAAAACATCATTTGAATTTTTATGAAATTTATAAGATCCAATTTTGTAACTTTTACTATATATTTACTTAAATGAATCAAAAAAATTATAGAACTACTTACAGTTTACATTAATTATTTTTGCAGGTTCTCATCAAGTTGGTCTACCATGCGATTGTCACTGAAAAATTATTTTATCAAGAGACTATGTAAATATCAATTTTTGGTCTTCACGTAAAAATTGATAAGCTAAATAATTGGATATACATGTGCACACATATATGTTTCATCATGTTGTATAGTTGTATGATTTTCAATTAACTTATTAGTAGCATTTTAAAAATCTCATTCCAATTTTATAGATTATACATTTCATATAATTGTTCAAATATTTTCTAGAATTGGTAAATAGTTAAAATTATGTGAGCTCTTAATTTATTATGAATATAATCTAAACTATTTAAGGAATATTTAAATTTATCACCTTTAACCATGTGATAAATTATATATTTATGAAATTTGATTGTAGAGATAAGAATTTATATCTAGTGCATGTATTACTTGAAAATTAGATAAAATATCTAGATCTACATATACATATGAGTGCATATAATCATCAAAATGAACATAACATGATCATAATTGACTGCATATATAAAATCATCACATTAAAGTCATCTGATATAAATAAACAAAAATATGTATAGGTCAAGTCCAACACATAAAAGTTTAAATAAAACTAGAGATGTCTGGTCTATTTAAAATTTAAAACCATTTAACTATCAGGTTGATAAGTCAAATCAAGTCTCCTCTTTGTTCCAGGTCGATTAGATGTACCTACATCATGCTGTAAAAGAGTACAAGTAACTTGAAATTAGATTTAAATTTATTTATAAATTTTGATATAATTAAACATATTTAAACCTGACAAAATATAAACTTTTGGATAAAAATAAATAAATTAATTAAATATCTAGTAAATACAATAAAAATGATTTTTAAGACATGAATAATTTACCATATGATCATGTGGATCTACTGGAACATTTTGTTCAACGGGTAGCATAACTGTCACTTGAGAAGATTCAAATGCCTGATCTACTATATCCTGCATATTCATATAAAGCAATCAATATGTTAAAACCTCGAATATATATATATATATATATAAAAGATCCGTAAAAATTGTTTAGGATATTTAGTAAAGTTTACAACCTTGAATGATATGACCTCAAGATCACGCACCTGAGATTGCCCATGCATAAATGCTGACGATGTCTTAGGTGCACCTGCAATGGGTGTCTCATGAAATGCCTGCATATATATGTACAACAATTTGTATAGATCATTCACGCATGTGTATGTAAATGTAAAAATTAAATTAGATCTATGATGTGTATTTAATTCAAACTTAACAAACTTTTTGAAAGAATGCACCTGAGCTGATGATGACTCAGGAGCGCTCACCACAACTTGTGCTTGGTCAGCACTAGGCATGCTCATCTGACCTCCCTGCATCTAGATATAATATATATCAATCACACATCATGTGTAAACATTCAAAATAAATTAGATATATATATCCACACAAACTAAATTTAATATATATTGGTTTAAGTACCTGACCAAAAGGTGAGCCCATATCTACAACACTCGACATATAGACATGATCATTTTGAGTTTCAGGCATTGTCTGATCATGCGTCTACACCAAACACTTATTGAATTAATATTGTATTATATATATAATTTGATGTTATTATTTAAACATGAATTTTGCACATTCCAAAAAAATATATTAAGTTCAAAAGATGAACATACCTATGTAAGATGATGCTCAGAATATAGTAAATCCATAAATGACTCTATCTCAGACGCAGGTGGGTCACCTGAAGTGGATGCCTGAGTATTCCTATTGCTGGAGCCTCCATGCTCTTTATTGACCACTTCAGCCGCCGCGTGTGAAACTGATGAGTGAGATGTCCTGAAAGCGAACTCAATGCTCCTAATGTCGATAGCATGGTTTGCTGCTGAAATGCAGCAAGAACACCAGGAGAAGCAGGAGGAACAATAGGAGCAATTGGAGCACGTCGTTGAGGATCAACACGTGCTCCCAATCTATGTTGGGGCATGCCACGCCCAGCTCCCTGAAATGACCTCATATCAAAATAGTTGGGTTTTAAACCCAACTCAAACTCTGCCCATAACTTTCTCAAAAAGTATAGGGGCACCTCAGAATTGCCATGTGGTGGAGTATCAAACACCATCCACCATCTATCCCAAAAATCTGTAGCTATCAAGGGGTGCCTACACCATAAAATTGAAATTCATTTTTTGGTGGGTGGAATTGGTTGGCTAGTTTGAGGGTTAAAAGAATACTGGCACATGGCTTCTTTAGTAATTTTAAGGTCATTAATTTCTTTATAAGACAATCCATCTGCATAGAATTGTCTCCTCTCATCTCTCCATTAATGGAACCTATCTAGGTCCGCATCAATAGATCGAACATAATCGACAATAATTTGCATCGTAGATGCAAATCGTGAGAGATGGGGGGGAATTCTAGGCTCATTTTTAATCAGATCTATATTTTCTTGAATGACTATAAGATTTTCCCTAATGCTCTCTCTCAACTGATCCTAGTCTACTATAGGGGGTGGGGGGTTAGGAGGTGGAGGGTTTGGAGGATGGGGTTTTCTGGTGGTGGTGGGTTAGGAGGAATGGGGTTTTCTGGTGGTGGTGGGTTAGGATCTATGGGATCTATAGGAATATGTGGTTCAGGCATAAAATCCTCAATGCTAAATAGTGGATCCATGTGAATGTACAACCAAATGGCAACTGCACATGTCAAACAATTAAAAAATATATATCAACAAACTAATTAAATAATGCAGACAATTTGAAAGAACTATTTAAAAATCACATTGAACGTGCACAAATCCAAAATGCAATTCATTTGAAGACCATTCGATTTATCATTAAAAAATCAATAATGTTCATTAAAAATCCATAGCATGTACACATTAAAGTTTATAATTTAAGTTTGTACAAGTTTTGAAAATTTCAAATTTGTGGTTTACAATTTGAGTTTTGGGTAAGGGTTTGTGTTCATATTTTAGAATGTAGGGTTTAGTGTCTATGTATATTAGAATAATGTAATAAGGTCCATTAAGATAGATAGAAATTAAAAAAATTGGTTATAAGGATACATTTAAACATATTGAGGATACATTTAAACATATAATAATAGAAACATAGGAATCATGGTACATTTGAAAAGGGGAAATGATAATAGGAGTTACCATAGAACACAAAATATTGTTCATATGAGAGACATAAAAGGTATGAGAATTAAATATTATTTTAATAATAAATTATTAAACAATAGTATACTACATGAAACTTAAAGGATGCAAATAAATTAAAACTATAGTGATTAAAAGTAATAATTATGCAAAAAAATAAGGAATCCAAACTACCAATTCAGTAGGGTCAAATCCAAGAAAGTTTGCAACCCAATCTTTCATCAATTATAGAATTTAGAGTTATACATTTTAATTTCTTGATTTTTTTAAATTTTGAGTAATAATAATGAAGGAAAATCTATAAGTTGATGTTCTACCTGACGGTCCCCTTTGACAAAATGGTAACAATCGACCTAGATTATGTTGAATCAAGAGTGAAGGAAATGAAAATTCAATATGTTATGACTAAAAGTCTATGGTTGTTATAACAAATTGAGGGAAATGCATTGTCTTGTGATACCTCACAATTATCTCTACTAAAAATAAACTTTGTTGATCACACCTAAAGACCCCATTGTTATATAAGTTTGTAAATAAACTCTTTCAAAACTAAGATTGTGAGAAACAAAAATTGAAGAAATAAGACTAAAACCCTATGTGTTTTAAAAAGTTCCACTAGTATTCATGATTTTTAAATCCTTATGAAACCATCAAAAACCTTAGGTACCTAAGTACGGGGATTCAGTTCAAAAAGACATTGCTAATAGATTTATTTTTCAAGTTTAAGATAAAAAATTTAATCGATATATAGATGAAGAATTTTTTAAAATACGATTTCATCTAGGGATATGTTGCCTTATATTAGAATTTTTATCACACTAATTCTAACTTGAACCATAGACGGGCTAATTATAACTTGAACCATAGACCCTAATTATAACTTGAACCCTAATGTATTCTAACTTGAACTCTAACCCTAATTGTAATTAAATCGGGTATCATAACCTTAGTTGAACACTAACCCTAAATGCATATAAACTTTTTAATCATAAACCTAATTAAATATTGATTGAATGTTTAACTCTCACCAAAATTACAACCATTTAACCCTAGACTCTTAATTTAATTTTTACCCCAACCCTAGAACCCTACACCAATTGACGGGGCTAATTCTAACTCCAAACCTAACTTGCATCTTAAATTTTAATTCATAATTTCATAATCTTAAACCTAACCCTAATAAAAATATAACCCTAACTCTAAACCTAGTTGAATACAAACCCTAACCTCAACCCTTACCCGAATATTTATCTTAGAACCCTAACCCTAGAATGAATTTTAACCCTAGAAGCAGGTAATTGAATTCTTTAATATTAAACAAGTAAACCTAATCATAACCCTAATTGTAATTTTGAAATCTAACTATACAATATATATTAAAGTTTAAGCCAAACCCTAATTGTACCCTAGATTTAACCTAATTTTAACCTACAAATAGGGTTTTAGTTTATGTTACGTTTTCTAGGGTTTTAGTTTACGTAAATTCTAGGGTTTTAGTTTACGTTACGTTTTCTAGGGTTTTAGTTTACGTTTTCTAAGGTTTTAGTTTATGTTTTCTAGGGTTTTAGTTTACGTTTTCTAAGGTTTTAGTTTATGTTTTCTAGGGTTTTAATTTATGTTACGTTTTCTAGGGTTTTAGTTTACGTTTTCTAGGGTTTAGGTTCAAAGATTAACGGTCTGAGTAAATTAGTTTTTTAGAACCTACAGTTTAGGGTTTTAAATTTCAAAACTAAATGTGTCAAATTTAGGTTTTCGATTTAAAATTTTATGTTGTTTGTTTTGTTGATGTTTTCAGTTAATTAAATGCAGTTTAAAAACTATTAAATATTAAATTAAAACAAACTAAACAAAAATAACTAAATAGCAATTATAAAACAAAAATAACTAAATAGCAATTATAATGCAAAAATATTGTAGAATTCAACCAACATGGAGGTCGCTGAGGTCAGGTGTGTCGACTGGAGGAGGTGAGAGTGAAAATTTAGCAGATTCCGGTCGTCCAAAATGCGTACGCGATCTGCTGTCTCTTGTCCTGGCGCTCCAAACTCGGCTGTGAAAATGACTTTCACAGTCACTTATTTAAAAAAATAAATAGTCTTTAGAAACGCGTACGCGTTATGAATGCGTACGCGTTTTGGAACGCGTATGTGTTTCATAACGCATACGCGTTTTAGGTTCATAACCCGAACTATAATGCGTACGCGTTATTGATCTAGGATCGCGTATGCGATGCATAACGCGTATGCATTTTTTAAAAACGCGTATGCATTTTGTGCGAGAATTTTTTTTTCGTCTGAAACTTCCCCTCTTCGTGGACCCAACTTCTTGCACCAACCCCTCAAAGGGAGCATCTCATGCTAGGTGTTACTCTCATTAATATTTTATTTGCTAAGGAAGTATTTAGGATGAGAAAAGGTGGGGTATGCACGTAGAATAAGGGTAGGCACGGTTTTAATGGCTTGGAAAGAGGGAAAAAGTGGATAAATCAATGGGAAATTAAATATGGGATTAGGACATGGGATGGGGATTTAATTTTAATGAAAGGAAACACAAAGGAAGTATTAAAATTTCATGGAATTGGCATACAATAGGAAATATGAATGGGTAGGGTTACATATACTAGGAAAAAAGGGGTTAAAAAACACAACACACAAATATTGGAAAAAAATAAAATGTACACATAAGTGTAATAAGAAAGTTTTATGGTTTATAAATTTTATTATTATATGTTCACTAATCATTTCCTCTACATTATGATCTAATAAACAATATGCTATTTCATTGTGGTAAAATGCAATCTCCTAAATCTATGTATGAATCTCTAAAGGATTTTTGAGATTACTCTTCTAAGAAATATCTATAATAGTCAACTTATAATTTTGATATGAAGATGTGATGAATGTGCCTAAGAATTTTTTTTTGATCTTGATACCAAATAATTTGAAATAAATTATAGTTTTAACTATACTATTCTACTTAAACAATCTAAATGTAGTTTTTGAATGAACAAACATAATGTTTAGTAGCTTTTGTAATATTAGACAATATAATCTAATCTAAAATCTCATTTTGATAAAGCTTTTGAATCTTCTTATGGCCTAAAATAATTTTACTTTTTGAAAAGAAACTTTCAACATCAAATAGAATTTTTTATTGTAAAAATGATCTAAATATAATTGATAAATACCAAGAAAGAAAGCTTAATAGATTTTGATGTGATTTTTAATGATCTAGCCAATAGAAATGTGGTACTTATATGAAAAGCTAAACTAGAAAGAGGTTAAACTATTTGAATTTAATTTATTTCTAATATAAATATCTCAAAATATATTAGGATAAGCTTAAAATTAATTACTAAGAAATTATAAATAATTAAATTAAATTAGAAAAGGATATCCCCAGGTCTAGAAATAAATGTTATTGGTAAATGAGTGAATTTGAGAATGAATGTTCTCAAAATAAACTCTATTATATAAATAATTATAATCAATTGATCATTGATTATTCACAAGGCTAGGAAAGGGCGTGGGTTAAATATGTAAATGACAAGAAATGAAAAATAAATGGGTTAATGCTATAATGGAATTTTAATAGAGTTTGGGTCACCCTTCTCAACATTTTCCATTACAAATGAATGATAAATGAGTTTTTTTTATAAAGAAGGATAATTAAAACCAAGACATGGGGTTAGGTAATGCCTCAAGAGAGCCATTTTCAAGAAATTGGTTTTGGCACTTTTAAATCATAAAAAACTATTTATTTTCAACCATTGGGCAGTTTCCAAGTCTCCATAAGATTTTCTAACCACTATAATGATTTTTTAATCACCTTGCAATGATCATGATAATTAGAAAAGGTTTGAGAGGTTTAACTAACAAGATGGCCTTCGTAATCAAGTCAAGTATTGTCTTTTATGCCATATATGTAATATGGGTGTTTGATCATCACAAAAATTAAGATGTTGGCTCATACATTTTTGGGCGCTTGTAGCACTTGCTCTAACAATGCATATTTTAGAAAAATTAGTGTATGTGAGACATTTAGAGGGCTACCTTAGTCAAATCCATAGGCTAATTCAATAGTACTTGATATGTGTGTGGAAAGCCCTAGGTGTTAGATAATGTGAGATGTTACAAAAATGTTTGTCTATGATGGAAGTAATGTTGAATGATATTGTAGTTGCCTATGTGTGTATGGGTTCTCTCTTAAATGTCTTAATTGCTCACATGTGTGCTAATTTATCTCTCCTCCTCAATTTCCAATTAAAGTCTCTTTTTCTATAAGAAAACACTGCCTCTTTTGATCATTGGAGGTAGATTAATATTTTGAGATATAAAATTAACCGAGTTTAGGCAAAAAAGAAAAATTGATTTTAAATGTGGGGGAGATAAGCATGTGTGGCTTGGTCCAAAGGACAAGAGCACGATGCACTAGATCTAAGAAAATAAAAAAGATTAAGAATGGGAAAGAGAAAATGACTAGATGTGAAAGGCGGACTTATCCTCAATGGAGGGTGTAGGTTTGAGACATATCTCAAATTGGTAAAAGACAATCAAAATTGTACATAATAAATGGTATTAATGTGAAGGTAAATTGTCAAGTATGCACCTTTCATCTCTATAATTCCTACATAATTATAATTATGAAATAGATAATAATCTTTAAAAATATGTTTTATAAACAAACTCACCCAATAATATCAATAGAGTACTAAACTTCAATACATAAATTGTACTAATTTTATGTTGGTGTGTCACCAACCCACCTACCATTGAGTGGAGGTGAAATTGTCACACAACAAAATTCCATTAAAAAATGGAAATACATTAACACAGAAATGATCCCTAAATTCAATGGTTATATAATTATCATTTTAATCATAAAATACAATCATATATATATATATATATTAACAATTGAAGGGCAACGTCGACTTGATAACGTACAAAAAATTGACATGACAGTAAATTTGGGCTACGGGCACGCTGACGCAGAGTACGTTAGTCGGTGGGACGTAGGGCCGAGTTGGAACTGGCTTGAGAGTTGGTCGCTTTGAATTATCTGAAACCATGACGATAATCACAGATGATTAAAGAAAACAGATTGGTTAGAACGTGCAACAGTTTTCGAAAGATGCTTTACGATTTTCAACCTTTAATCATTATTCATTTGAATAATTTGTAGTGAGGTGGCCTGAGTCACTCACATGGCCCAAAACCAAAAGCAAACAGTTGATAAGAAAACAAAACATCTCAAATCAAGTTTACCTACTCTGTCCGCTGATACACTGTTCATTGCACTGGACTGAATTCTTACTATTAAAATGGTACCGAATGCATATGGGCAGTGTGGAATTAGTATTCTAAAGAAGTGGGTGAAGTTCCATGCGACACATGCCCAATTCTACAGAGATGAGCTGCATTATAAGGACACCAGCGTGAAACCTCGTGAAGAGATGATAAAAAGCTGTCGTAAAATGAATTAATATTAAACCATCAAATGTTTCCGTTGGTTTCAAAATCGAATATCTGCTTATTTGATCGTTTAGGTAAGCACGTTTGTCGCTCGAATGGTTTTTCAAGCGATTTAAGAGAATAACGGGCATCTCAGGCCTTGTCGACTCGGCGTTGTTTACGGTCGAAAGCATTTGAAAATTAGACGTTTGGCTCGTTGTCGACGTCAAATGTGGGCCCCTCTTATACGTAGGAAGATTTGACTTTATAATGTGACTGGTTGGCTTCTCTTCCAATATTTAAGGCACTAAAGCTGTCTGAATTGGACTTTTTCTTTGGACCAGCGTGGATAAATAATTGTGTTTTAACTTTTATGGTAACTTGGTTGCTAGCTATGTATCTCAGTTGTCATTTATGAGGTCAATAGTTTTCTTTTATATTATTATTACAATTTATTATTACCACTTGTTGTTGACATCTCTGAAAAAAATGACAAATGAAAATGAATTTCAAAATTGTAAATGTGTCAAGAACATTTTATATTGTATTGTTGCGTACAAAAAGAATGTTTGCTAACATTAATCGAAAGAGAATTAGATTAGAATATTGCTGTGACAATAGCTAATCTAATACATTAGATGTCAATAAAAACATATCAAAGTTTTAGAGAGACAACAATGTTTCATGTTGTCTTATTGTGGATAAATTAGAATGTTTGTTCAAACAATTTGAAAGAGAACCAAGCTAGAATATTGTTTAAGAAAATAACTAACCAAGTACATTGGATGTCAATAAAAGAATATCAAAGCTTTAGAGAGACAATAGTTTGAGTTTTCAAATGTAAGGAAGCAATTTCTCTATAGCCCTTGGCGACTTCAAATGTGATGACTTCTAATGTTTGAAACAAAGGTCATTTGGGCTCTAGTTTTTATCAAGTTTTGGTAATGAGCAGAATAAAACATGCTTTGTCTTTTCTTCTATTTATTTTCCATTTTCTTTCTATTTATTTTAAGTTTATCTTAAGATGTGATATTTTGATACTTAATGTCACATATTTTTATATAAATTAACCAAATTTAAAAATTCATCTTGTAACTTTTTAAGTCTTAATGATTTGGTTATATATTGATTCATATATGTGTTTTAATCATAGATTGAATCATAAGTGTTGTTTTGTACCCTAGATAGTAGTGCATCCATGATAGCATCCCTAAAATTCAATTATTCTTAAATCGCTTATCTTGAGCTAGCCCTTGCACCAAAGTGTGTTGTTGTCATTAGTTTTTGCATCAAAATATTTAAAGTTAGCACTTAGGGTATCATAATTAAAACAAAATCCCAAGACACTAGAAACCATCAAATATTGGAATCAAAAGATCATTAAATCAGTTTGAGAGCAATTTCAAGTAGTAAATTATTTTAGGTATTGTATCAACATTTCAAAAATAATACATTAGATATTCTACATCTATGTATCTTGTGTGTCTTCTAGCATTGTGACATTACCACTAATGTCTAATAAGAAACCAAGGAAATTTCATAATTCACACCTTTTATGATAATCTCTTTAATATTTTTCTCAAAGTCATTATCTTGAATCAAATATAATTTCCAAGAGTTTAGGCTTCAAAAAAATTTAACGTGATCAATAAAATGGTTATCATTATTCTATAACCATTGATTGGGTGTATAAAAATACATTCAAAGAGTCATGTAGGGATCTTCCAACATAAAGTGGTCAGTGTTCATAATTTTTAGTAGTCAATCTTACACAAGGATGTAACATAGAGAATTACCATTCTAAGTTGCTTCATGATTTAGCCATTCGTTATTACACATACATTAAGGATTTGTATGCTTTGGTGTGAGTGGCAAAGAAATACAAATTAACTATTTGAAAAGGTGACTTTTGCTCCAATGGGCCATCAACCACTCCACTAGTTTTAATCTCAATAAAAAATACAGTCACAACATTACAAGTGGATAGAAATATTGCAAAAATTCCTTCTAATTATCACATGTAAGAGGAGGGATGTTACAATAAACCTAGATAATAAGTTGTCTAGATTGTCATTGCTGACAATATTATCTACTCTTCCCCAACTTAAACCCCATCAAAAAAGAAGTACATAAAAGATAGTGAATATGATGAAGATTTTGAAACTTACAATAAAACAAGTAAAAATAAATAAAAATATAATTTTCATTTTCATTTGAAAGAACGTTTTTCCTCGAGATGGAGAAATTATACATGCCAAAGTATGAGAGGAGGTCAATCTTCTTTAAAGAAGCTCATACGCATATATGAGAGCATGTAATGACCAAACATTCTAGAGTCACTAAACACCATGCCTAATCTACGACATTACATCATGGTGTCGTTTTGGTAAGCCCAATAACCTTAAGTTGGAGTTGTACCAACCAATTTACATATGCCTTTTGACATCAACCACTACATACAACTTCTCATTCCTGAAAGAGTATTTTAATAGATCTCATAGGACGTTTACCAACGTCTATTATATCTTTGTGGCGTTTCACTAATTTATGAAGACTTGTGTCGTTACTCTACGCAAGATAATATTATGTTAGCCGCAAATAGCTCTGGTAGACCCTTTATTTACACGTTTTATGTTTTATGCTATAAATCAGTAACTAAACCAAAAAAATAAAATTAATGTACGAAAGACGACTTGGTCAGTTTCAAGACGTATATATAATGATGCTCATGGCGCATCCTTATTCTTAAGCTGCTCTTCTTATTTTTAGTAGAACAACAGTCATTAAGACATCCCTCTCCAGCTTTGTATCGATAGGACAAATGGAGAATAGTTCTTCCCTTGTTCTTATGCTTGTGGGGGCTGCTTTGATGCTATGTCTTCACCCATTACAAGCACAAAATGATGGAAAGGATCTGATCCCTGAGTATTATGCAAAATCCTGTCCTAAAGCTGAGGCAATCATTAAATCGATTGTGGCAAAGGCTGTGAAAAAGGAGCCCAGAATGGCTGCTTCCTTGCTTCGACTGCATTTTCATGATTGTTTTGTTAAGGTGAGCATTGTTTTGTTCCATGATTGTTTTCAATCTCCTGCACTATGCTATGTGTCACGTGTGTATAAAGTAATTATCTGTGATGTAGGGATGTGATGCCTCAATTCTGCTTGACGACACCTCCAACTTCACAGGAGAGAAGACAGCTAATCCGAACAGGAACTCTGTAAGAGGTTTCGACGTTGTGGATAACATAAAGAGTGCAGTGGAGAAAGCCTGTCCGGGTGTTATGTCTTGTGCTGATATTCTTACGGTCGCAGCTCGGGATTCAGTAGTCCTTGTATGATAAGCTCTGCCTCTTTGTATTAATATTGCCTGGTCTGAAGAGTAATATTCAATATAGGCAAAGTGTAAAAGTGTTACTGATTGTTTTGATACTAATGCTTATAGAGTGGAGGACTGTCATGGGTTGTTCCTAATGTAGGCGAAGTGTAAAATTGTTACTGATTGTTTTGATACTAATGTTTATAGAGTGGGGAACTTTCACGGGTTGTTCCTAATATTGGCAAAGTGTAAAATTGTTACTGATTGTTTTGATACTAATGCTTATAGAGTGGAGGACCGTCATGGGTTGTTCCTCTGGGAAGAAGGGATTCCAGAAGTGCAAGCATACAAGGGGCGAACAATAATATTCCTGCACCCAATTCAACCCATCAAACATTGGAGACCAAATTCAAACTTAAAGGACTCGATGTGGTTGATCTTGTCGTTCTCTCTGGTATAATTCTGTTACATGAATCTTATGTTTTTAAGATATTTTATTTTTTTAAACAAGTCAAAACTTAGAATATACTGTTTAAACAAAAATTAACTTCGCATTTTCATTTATTATTAACACATTTTATTGCAGCTGGGCACACCATAGGATTGTCCCGATGCACAAGCTTCAAGCAAAGGCTATACAACTTCACAAACGGACAGCCCGATTCCACTGTGGACCAGGGGTATTTGAAGCAGCTGAGGACTTTATGTCCCCAAACCGGCACGGACGACAACCAAACCACACCACTGGATCTCGTGAGCCCTACTAAATTTGACACCCACTATTTCAGCAACTTGGAAGCAGGAAAGGGACTTCTCATCACAGATGAGATTCTGTATTCTACAAAAGGGAGCAAGACGGCGGCCTTAGTGAAGTTCTATGCCAGGCATTCTCAGGCATTCTTCCACCAATTTGCTAAATCTATGATAAAGATGGGCTCCATTACTTCTCTCATCGAGCCCCGTGGAGAGATCAGAAAAAACTGCCGGAAAATGAACTAGTCTTATTTCATTATTAAGCTAAGCACATTTATGGTCTGAATAATTGTTGATCTTGGATGGTTTCAGTAATCGAGCATTTTTAGTCCTTGTCAGCCCAGAGATGATGACTATTCTTGCAGGTGTCGGTCACAAGCATGTGAAAATTTCATGGTCACACTGTGCAGAGAGCAAATTTGATGGCTCCTAGATCAAGAAAGCGCATTTCATTTTCCGTACAAATAAATTTAGCAAGTGGTATTTTTTTAGTACATTAGTATTTGTAATAAAATAGCATTGTTTCTCAGCTATAAAGTAATTTTATTTCAACCCTTCAATGGTTTTTTTTAAACTATTTTGTGGAAAATGTCTTCCTCCCTAAATGTATCAGACAGCTCATTCTCTTTCAATCTCTAAAGTTCTTTGTTGGTTTATCCTTTCATTTAGATTGTTCGAGTCTTTAATGTTTTTCCTAAATTCCTTTTAAGTCTTCAAAATGGTGGGTTTTAATTAAACCTTCTTAAATTTTTATTCATTAGTAACAGTTGTTACACAAATATCATCAATAAAAATTTCTCACATAATAATTAGAGATTATTAACTATTTTCTATATAATCATTTTTACAGGTTAGCTTTTTGTGAAGGAAATTTTTCTTGCAAATACGTAAATTAAATGAAAGGTTATTATCTTTACAATATTAAATGTCAAGTAAAATTACAAAATCATAAAGAAGTATTAAAAAAATAAATTATTATATTAAAAATAATAATTAAGATATAATTTTTATGGTTATATATAATTTATACTAATTATTAGAAACAAGATAGTTTGTAACATTTTAATATAGAAATTTCAATAGAAGTAGTATTTAATTTTTACTTGAAAATTTTATGTTAATAATGAAGATTATAACATCAAACAAAAATATGTTTAAAGAACGAGGTCTATTTGTTATAAGTGTGTCTTGAGTTTTCTATATATTATACTCTATTAAATGTAAAGTTAGTAAGTCTAAGGAAAAAATTGTATTTGTGAACTAGTCTTCTAAGTCTAGATTCATCCCTATACATAGTACAAGTTTTCTCTTCTACTCACCTTTTGCATCTCTATGTTCTCTACTTGTTTTTTCATATATGATGGTTGCATTATAAAAAATATCTTGGTAGGGTTGTCAATGTGTCATAAGTGAACATGTTCTGATAGGTCAACCCTTGGAAATGTGTACCTAATATTGGAAAGAACACTTTTCAAAAAAGGAATACTTGTGCATTTGTAGATTTTTTTAATGAACCTATTCAAGTGTGAAATATAAATGTAGTTCTCAAGTTGTTAATGTTTAAATGAATGTTTTTAATTCCTTTAATATAAGGACATTCTTGCACATTGTGTAAATTTTTGTTTAGTTGGCATTAAGCAATAAGGATATAGGGAAGAGTTGTCAAATTTTAAATGAAAATGAAATTTGAGAAGGACAAATACCCAACCATGAGGGAGTGCCCATGAGTACAAAATTTCTATAAAACTTGAAAGGGACCAAATTAATGTGGATCATTGGAACACAAATATCTATTGAGAGGGGGGGTGAATCAGTAAATCAATAGAATTTAACTTTTAACGCCTCTTAAAGCAGACTAAAGATAATGTAGAGATCACACACACACAAAAACATACAACACCAGATATATGTGGAAAACCCAATATGGGAAAAATCATGGTGATAAATGCTACTAGAAACTATTGTCCTAATCTAGCCTCACAATAAAACCTCACTGGTTACAATTTTTAAGGGAAGCAACCTTAAGGAGAAACCAATCCCCTGATTTAATTGAACCAACTCTAAGGAAGCACCTACTTCCTAATTTGAGCACCAACTCAATTTCTAATGCAACCAACCAAACAGATTTACAATGAAATTTATGGAGAAACAACTTCTGATTACAAAATGATTCACAAGAATCTAATTCAATGTTGCACACCTATTCTGCAACTATTGATACTCTAATCTATTTTTCTAATTCTTCATCAACATATGCATACCTCTCCTCTTCTCTCTTCACCTCTTTCTGCTATCTCTCTACTTTCAAAATTGAATGCATACACTAGATGGTGTTCTCTGTAATTCAGTCTAGGTCTTCTCTCACAAAACTCTCTTAGTCATTCTCCAGCACACTACCTCTTGCTAGAATTTTTCACACATTTTCTTCATTGAAAATAATCCCCTTCTCAAGCCATACACAATCAACCTCATTCAATGAATTTTCTATGTTTAGCATTTTTCAAACCTAACATTTGATTTGTAGTTAATGCCCATATTTGCATGATTCAATCTATATCATATTTTCTAACCAATTGTGCCTTTTTTCTACCATCCACACATCTCAATCACTAAATAGAAATGTAGCTAGACAAATTAAAATAATTATTTTTGTCCTCTGTGTCAATCTCCTAGCTTGACTAAGAGTCTTTTTCCATTTTCCACTATCTAGCCATTGAGAGAATCTAGCTTTCAATTTTGGCCATAGATCTACAACCTTGATGCCACAAATTGGTGGTTACCATTTAAAACCTTCTACTTTAAAACATGGCTATCAAATACGATTATATTTAAACATGTTCTATTGATCTCTATCGCATAAATATGCCTCAGATTTATGCTTCAGGCTCAAAAACAACTTGTGCAATGTGAAGGAGCCTTGCGATTCAATAATAAATCACCATTTGTCGCTATGAACATGTGTCAACATTCCACTCCATTATTATTCTCAACCTCAGACCCACCATATCTTACATGAAATAGAGAACACCATCTGAACTCAATCTTCATCATCCATTGTTAGATCTTCATCGCAAGCCATAAGCCTAGCACATTTTACTTAGCACTCATCAATTAATATTTGTGATGCAAACAACCTTGGTGATGCAATCATTTTGTCCCACTTGGCATCATTTTTCTCATTGCATTTTTAACCCTATCAAAGCCATCAAAACTATGAGATCATGAAAACTATTGATCTTACTCAGAAGCAACACTAATCATAGATCTTCTTCAGAAAAGGGCCTTAAGCTTGGTCCCACTAATACAGGTGTCCCATTTCCATGCTTCTGTAGACAATTTTCATTTTCATCTTTTAATCTGTGTGGGTGCGTGAGAACCGCCTGATCATTAAATGATTAACCTCAATCATCTAACTTTCTCTAAGATCCTATTTCATATCACAATTTGCCTATGCATTTATGAAGACAATAATTTGATGTGAAAAACATCTGTGATAATCATCTGCTCTATAAGCTTTGATGTGCACTTTTGATCTTGCTTGAAAAAAATATTAACCGCCACACTTAGGAAACTTTAGTACTTTGTTGAGCCAGTAATTGCTAGGGTGAATGGGTGCATTGCACAATGACTTTGAAGACTTGAGTTATAACTTAAGTAATCAATATGTACCAAGAGCTAGCCAATGAATAAATATAAAACCTATGTAGTGCCATGATTGAAAACCTTAGGGTTTCTCTGTTAAACCAGGTAATATGACAAGGGAGCATAAATAAATTTTTTTGAGCTCACAACTTTCTATCTAGATCTATAAAACACATCTAGAATGTACTAAAAAAATCAATATCAAATCTACCCTTAGATTTCTCTACAAAATTTTGGAAATAACCTCTACAATAACATGCCAATATTGCATGACAACAATGCAATATTTTTAGAAACATTGCAACAATTGAAAAAAATGCTCTTCTCTCCATCATAATTCACCATTCTTCTTGAGACTGATCCTCTATCATCAATGAAAAATTTAGACTGTCACTGAGCTTCTTCTTTTGACATCAATCAACAATATCCCCATTTGATATCACCTAGATATCCTATTGACATCAATGACAATCATATTGCTAACAATCCCCTCCTTTTTCATTCATGGAAAAACTAAATGCTCTACACCAATAGAATTCTATGCACATTCTTCATCGTTGACAATTCTACACAACAACCATTCTTCTCCTTATGCATAACTCCCCCTTTGGGGTAGACCCAGATCCCTTTTAGAGCATTTGAAACTATTCTCCCTATTTAGCATCAATGGAAAAGGGACATTTTCTGAGCACCTTGCTTCTACTAATGTTCTCCCCCTTTGACATACCAGGCAAAGAGAAAGAATGTTTCCAAAAGTCCACAACCGTCAGTCGTTAGAAATTTTTAAAACAAATCATAAATGACTTGACTCCTCTTCTCTTCGAGGGGTGAATAAATTTTATATGATGATCCTGTTGGAATCATGCCCTATCACTAATATTTAGTGATAAGTATGTGTAGGATCATCATGGAAAACATAGGCCCTTAAGTAGCAATAAAATTCAGAAAATCAGAGTTAGGAAACTTGATGTAAAAAATTGAATAGGTTATCTATATTATTTCAAAAATATGTAAGAATAGAATATGTAGCAAATTGAATTACGTTTCTAAACTACTAGGTTTATTTATTTTATTTTTAAATCTATTTGGTGAAAATTTAAAATTTCAATGTAGTAGTACTTAAATTTCAAGGAAAAAATAAGAAGTAGGTATCTATTTGACCACCCTAACCACAATAAAATGATAATATTTTTTTATAATATTTCAGATATAAGTAGGGGACTCATGTCCCGATGTGATGCATATTTTTTTGTAATTTTTTTCCAAGTAAATAATTAATTATGAATTTTTATTACAAATTTTAAAAAATATAAAAACTTGTATGTCTAACCACCTTAACTTGGTCAAAACTTCATGATTTTTTATTTATTTTTAAATCCTATAGTATGTTAAGCATAGAATGTGACGCATATTTCAGATTCAAAAAATGTGATACCATTTGAAAGCTATAGATGTTTTTCAATCAGCTTATCAATCAGGACTTTAGTCATAATTCAAATAGAAAATGAATAATAATTATTTATTAAATTTAAAGTAAAGTATAATTTATATTGGTGGAAATCTGAAAATCTCATTTAAAAACCCTTTTCGTTTCATCAATTTTGGGTAAAAAAAAAGTTGTTAGCCACGTGGGCCATCATATCACTTAGATATCGCCACGCTTTTGCCCATCATGATCCTGCACATACCCTGATGTGATGTGGGACCAACTACTCTTAATTTCTATTTGATATTCAAATTTCTCTTTGTTCTTTGAAACTCTTCTCCTTGTCTGAAGTCCTTCATCTATATGTCCTATCATGCAAATTTGACCATTCACTTCACTAATATAGTAAATATTTATTTTAGTTCTTTTACCTTCTACAACTAGTCTCCTTGACTTTCTTATCTTACATCCTTCTGCATTGAACAAGACCTTATATCCATTGTCACACATTTGGTTGGCACTTAGTAGATTATGCTTTAATCCTTTAACATAAAGAACATCATGTGTAGGCAATATTCCATCTATACTTATAGATCCTTTACCATAGATCCTTATTGCAGTATTACCTCCTAAACTAATAGATCCTTCCTTGAATTTTTTGAGTTTGATAAATTTTCTCTTATCACCAGTTATGTGCTTAGAGCAACCAGTGTCTGGGTATGTGCAGGATCATCATGGAAAAAACAGGCCCTTAAGTGGCAATAAAAAGACAGAAAATCATAGTTAGACAACTTGACATAAAAATTTGAATAAGTTATCTATATTATTTCAAAAAAATGTAAAAATAAAATCTGTAGCAAATTCAATGTAGTTTCTAAACTACTGGACCTTTATTTTAAAAATAAAAAACTATTTGGTGAAAATTTGAAATTTCAATGCAGTAGTATTTAAATTTCAAGGTAAAAATAAGAAGTAGGTGTTTGTCTGACCACCCTAACCACAATAAAATGATAAAAAAAAATTCATAATCTTTTAGATATAAGTAGAGTACTCATGTCTCGATGTGATGCATATTTTTTTATAATTATTTTCCAAGTAAATAATTAATTATGAATTTTTTATTACAACTTTTAAAAAATATAAAAGCTCATCTGTCTAACCACCTTAACTTGGTAAAAAATTCATGAAATTCAATTTTTTTTTTTAATCCTATAGTATGTAAAGCATAGAATGTGACGCATGTTTCATATTCAAAAAAAGTGATATCATTTGAAAGTTATAGATGTTTTTCAATCAACCTATCAATTAGGACTTTATTCATAATTCTAATAGGAAATGAATAATAATTATTTGTTAAATTCAAAGTAAAGCATAATTTATATTGGTGGAAAGCTGAGAATCTCATCTAAAAACCCTTTTTGTTTCATCAATTTTGGGTAAAAAATAAATCGTCAGCCACATGGGCCATCATATGGCTTACATATCGCCACTTTTTGGCCCATCATGATCCTGCACATACCCGTCTATTACCCACAAGTTTTGCTTCTTGGCATGAAGTGTAGCCTATGCAATCATTTAGTGTGCAACTTTTTTCTCTTTCTCTTTCTAAACCTTCTTGGTTTTGTTTCTGCCTTATCTTCCTTTTCAGAGATTTGTGATCCTTTATTTACACTAGGAGGTATACTTTTATTTTTACTTTGTACTTTGGGTCTTACAAATTTTTCTCTACATTGCTTAGCTATGTGACTAGAGTTATTGCAGTTATATCATATTACATTTGTATCTATCAAAGGAGCAAATGATTTTTTTCTTACAAAATTTGTTCTCCTTATAGGTACAACTCTACATTCACTAGCTCTATGACCAAACTAATTATAGATATAATGCTAACCATAGAAAAATGAGGAATAACTAGTCATAGCATTTCATTGTGTAAGATGAGGGAGTCTTCTCAAAATTTTATTCTTCAATTATCTCACCTTTATGAAACCATCTACATCAGATCCCTTTGTGTTCTACTTCTCCAAGTTTTTCAGGGATAGGCTTGCTATTCTCCTTCTCTTCTATCAGATTCTTATCTCCTTCTTTCTTTATCTCAGTAGTGCATTCATCTATTTTCACATCTTTGTAGGAATTCTTCTTGTAGAATTTTTGATTTTGTTCTAGAATTTTCTTCTACTTTGAATTTATAATATATATTTGTAGATGCATTGGTAGTGGGACTTTTCCCTTTTTCAAAACCCAAGCCAAATTTCTCTTTTGAAGGATTTTATGAGTTAATCAACTCATCAATAATTTTAGAGCCTCCTTTGAGTTTAAAGCCTTTGTTTATTTTTTATTTGGCCTTTTCAATCTCTTTCTCAAAGCTACTATTTTTGCTTCCAATTTCATGCATTCATTAGATTTAGACTATAGCTCAAATTTGACTACGTCTTCTATTATCTTGGCTTCTCCAACTCAAGGCTTCAAACTCACCACCATCTAGTTAGATTCTTAAATATTTTTAGACAGCTTCTCAATTTCCTTTTGTAGAAGCTTCTTCAAAAAAAATTCTCCTTTCTTAGGTTATCAATATCATCTAGAGAATAGATGAGTTCACCCTATAAATAAAATTCTCCTTCTTCTTCATCTTTTGATTCTCCATCTTTTTTCCTTTTCTTGATCCTTAGAAGTAGAGCCTAGTGTCATGAATAGGGATTCATCTCTCTCAACCACAAAGGCACAATTGTGTTCATCATATGAGGTATCGCTAACATTAGATGAATCATTTTATTCTCTTGTATGCAGACTCTTCTTATCCTTAAAGAAGTTCTCTTTCTTGGAGAAATATGGTTTATTATTTTCACTATCTTCTTATTTCTTAGTGTTATCCTTTTTTTCCATAGGGGGATTTTAATAGAAAAATGTCCTATCTTACCACAATTAAAGCATTTAAAGTGCAACTTACCTTTGTATTTTCCAAAGCCTCTTCTCAATATTCTGACAAAGATAGCTTCTTCTTCATTAATCTCCTTAGATCTAGATGTAGATGCTTCCATCTTTTCTTTCTTGGTTGTTGTAGTGTAGCAGATGCATACCCTTGCATTTTCACACTTGTTTGGGCTTGCCTTGCTTTATTTCTTTATTTATGTCTTAATTGGTCCTATTTTACATCCACAAGCCTTATGAATTACATCTTTTTCTGGCTAATCCCAACAAAAATCAATGGATAAATTAGAATTTAATGGTTCTATCTAAGTGTCCCTAATTTTTTAGTTGAGATTAAGACACCATCTAGGGTGTCTTTGTCTCCCAAATATCTTGGGACCCTCATTTCAAAGGCACCTTAAATGGGCCCAACTTTGGAGTCTATGCCCCAAATTTTTAGCCTTGGGACTAAGACGCCACCTAGGTCATCTTAGTCCTCAAGCTTTTTTCAAGATTTAATTTCAAATTCTGGTAGATTTAGCCTCCTTTAATTAATGAATTCATATATTGGATTGTTGTGGTGTAATTTTAGGATATTAAGCATGGATAAGTATAAATACAAAGTTCATTCATTCATTTTCAATCCAAGTCTTTTGTGAGAGCATTCCTAATAGCATAATTAAGTTCATAAGAGAATTCAAGAGAAATTCATCAAGCATTTGGAGCCATCATCAAGATTCAAGCATTATATCAAGGAGATTATTGCATCATGTATGTTCTTGAGCTAACATTTGTTATGTAGGGTTTTGATTCAAGAAAGCAATTGAAGTCCATATTGATCAAGCATTCATTGGATTCAAGATCTATGTCTAAGCTAGCTATTTCACACAAGTTTGCAAGCTTCATAACAAGGGTTTGGTAAGTTGCAACATAACACTTTGTTCATTCATCATTTCCCTCCATTTCTATTTCATTTCAAGGTTTAATTACCAACAAGGGGTTTGACCAAGGAAAACCCCCATTTACTAACAATCAACAAGTTTTTCCTCTCTTGCATGTTTGTGTTTGTAGATTTGGGTTGAAGACTTGAAAATCATTTGAAGTGCAAAGTTGTAAAGTTTCATCTTCATGAAAACTCACCTACAAGCTAGATTTGGAAGTTTTAAGACTTTAGATCTGAGAAGAAAGAAGTACATAATTTGGACCTTGGGATCACATTCAGAGATTTCAAAAAATTTAGATGGGACTTAGTCACCACCTAGGGAATCTTAGTCCTCTCAAGGGTATTTTTTAGATATTCTTTCAGATCTGGTTCTGGCATCTGAATATTTTACATTTTCCCCAAAAAACAATAGTGGGACTAAGTCAACAATAAGGGTGTCTTAGTACTCCATACACTTTTTGATAGCTTCTTTGCATTTTTGAAATGCCCATTACATTTCCATACTTTTTAGGTACATGCATCCTAACTTTTTGTTGCATAATTTCATCATTTGCATCATTCATTTAGCTTGCATTATTAGGTTTTGTGAGTTGAATGCTTACTTGTCTTTTCCAAGATTTTTCTTGGTGGTGAACCCCTCAAAGATTAAAGAACCCCCTTCCTAGGTCTTCCTTGTTGAGAATTGACTCACCCTTGAGGTTGATAATCAATCCAATTAGGATTCCTACTTGAATGAAAATAAGAGAATAGTAGTGTTCTATGACCTAGGTTATAAAGCATCACGATTCCCATTTTGTTCATTTTGGTGAACCCAACCTTTTAGAGCATTCATTTTCTGATTTAGAGTCCAATAAGGTCCTAGATCTAGGTTGCATTCATTATTTCATTACATCTTGCATTAGTGAAATTGCATCTAGGGTTTCTCATATTTTCATTAGTGAAAGTGCATATAGGTTGCATTTTTGCTTTCTTGCATCATTTCATCTCATTGGAAAATTGAAATAGTGCATTGTCAATCATCCTAATTGCATTTAGGAACATTGTTATTGTATTCAAAATTGAAAAAATTGCATTCACTTTTGCATTCAATTACTTCTCATTAGTTACTTTTTCTTGCATTCATTTACACATTTTTTTTGTTTCTAAACATCAGGTCCCTAGGTAGGCAATATGGAAACACTATAATCAATTCAGAATTTTCTATTTTTCTGACAAAAACCTCTATTGGGACAAAAACGCCCTTCTTGGCATCTTAGTCCCTCTATAGATTTCTAGCTCAGAATCCTTTACGGGTTGATTTCTTTTTGTTCCACTCTCTGAGACCTCAAAAATCCTTCAATAGGACCAAGATGCCCTTGTTGGCATCTTAGTCCCTATTAAGTTTGAAGTTGCACTTTTTAGGGTTTAAATCTACTTTTTTGTGCTTCTTAAGCCTCCTGGTAACATATACCATAAGTCTGGAAAGTTTTGGGAACATCTATTTTATGCATCTAGGTCAAAAACATCAATTTAGGGCACTCTTTTCTGAAATCATTTCAATTACAAGCATCATTAGATCTAAAAATTCTCACATATCTAAAACTTTGCATAATATGGATAAAAGTACTTTTCACTTTTGCATATACAATGTTTACATTCATAAAACTTTGCATAAGTTCAAGATAAAAGTGCTTTTCATTTTTGGATATACATTGTTTTTAATCTTAAAGTGTTGTGCATACATTGGATAAAATTGTTTTGCATCTTTAGATACACATAGTTTACATTATCAAAGCATTGCATGAGATGGTTAAAATTGTTTTTCATTTTTGGTCAAACAATGTTAGTACCTTACCTTTCTAGGAACGCTAAGAAAAATTTCATATTGTCTCCCTATGAGAGTGTTTTAGTGAAAAAGACCTTGGACAATCAAGACATTGGAAAATTATAACGACCATATTTTTTCTTCTCCTAATATCTCTCCTATTGGTGTAGAAGATATTTTGGTGTTAGAAGAACCAATCAACAAGATTTTTGAGAGTCCTAGTTGTTTCTCTCCTTCTACCTCTCTTAGTGGACAATACATTGATGAACAAGAGGAAACAACCATAGGTAATCATTATGACCACATAACACAACAAGAGACCATCGAAACTTCAACTAGTCTACATTCATCTCCCAACATCTTCACCTTTTGTGATAATTTTCTATAGGATGAAAGTGTAAGTGAAGATATGTTGGTTTTGGATAATCAAAACTTTAAGATCTATGAAAACCCTCTTTATGATCCTTCCCCTACCTATCCTATTTTGGAAGATATTATAGGACAAAGGAATGCAATTTCATGGATAATCATGATAATTAATTTGTTCTTCTCCTAGTTGTGAGGAAGATGCCTTGGTATTAGAAAATACAACCAATGAAATTCATGAGGAAAGAATTCTTGAACAAGATAATGGAATCATTGATAAGCAAGACAATTGAACCATTGAATGTTACCCTACTTGCGATGAAGTCATTTTAGAAGAACCAATCCTTGAATGTAAAGAAAATTTGGTTTGTAGTTCTCCTAACAATTCTCCTACTAGGGAAGATATCATGGTGGAATAAAATGAGAACATTGAAAATAACTGTAATTCCTTAGATGAATATGATGAAGTAACATTAGACTCCTCTTCACTAAGAGATCATGAAAATAACTATAAGTATTATGAGGATATGCGCATTAGATACCCCTTGGACTAATCTCCTGAGCCTAAAATTATGGGTATGTGCAGGATCATGGGGGTCCAAACTAGGCCTCTAAGTGGTGATGAAAATGTAGAAAATTAGAGTTAGGCAACATGACATAAAAATTTGAATAGAATATTAACGTAATTTGAAGAATATGTGTAAGAACAAAAGTTGTAGAAAATTGAATTTATTTTCTAGGCTACTAGTCCTTTTTTGGAAAAAAATTAAATTTGTTTTGAGAAAAATTCAAATTTCAATGCAGTGTTACTAAATTTTCAAGGAAAAGATAAGTAGGTGTATGTCTAGCCACCCTAAGTACAAGAAAAAAATAATTAGTTATGATTTTTTTATTAGAACTTTTTAGAATTATTAAAATGTCTGTTTGACCACCATCACTTGGTCAAAAATTTATGAAATTCATTTTTTTTATCCTATAGTATGTGAAGCATAGAATGTGGTGCATCTTGTAGGTTCAAAAAATGTTAAGTAGTTTGAAAGTTATAGAATTTTTTCAATCAACCTATCAATCAGGACTTTAGATGTAATGTAGGTAGAAAATCAATAATAATTATTTATTAAATTCAAAGGAAAAAATTATATTGATGGAAAGCTGAAATTTTTTTCTACAAACCCTTTTCATTTGATGAAATTCAGATTAAAAAAATTCGTCAGCCACAAGGGAAAACTTCGAAAAACTAAGAAAATTTTCAAAACACATTTTTTGTATTGAATTTCTAGGTCAATAAATCCCAAACCAAATCCCAATCCAAATCTCGAGCCTATTGATTATATCAAAAAAAATGGATATACATTCAGAACGAATATCTTTTTATAAATGGATATCCATTTATAAACAGATATCCGTTTAGAAACAAATATTTTTCTATAAATGGATATCTATTACTTGTATTATTTATAGTACATAATATCATATAATATGCATTATGTATTATGTATTTATAATACATATATCTATAATATTATATACTATATATTATATATTATATATTATATAATATGTATTATATATAATATATTATATATTATATTATATTATATATTATATTATATTATACATTATTATATTATATATTATTATATTATATATCATTATATATTATTATATATTATATAGTTATATATAAAATATTATATATTAAATTAATATTATGTAATATATATTATATTATATATTTACTGATGTGTGGCCAATTCCCAAGAGAGAGCTCAGAGTGAGAGAGGGAGAGAGATAGTTGAGATTGAGAGAGGGAGGGAGAGAGGGAGGGAGAGAGTCTTGAGAGGGAGAGGGAGAGATATACTTGAGATGGAGAGAGAGAAAGAGACTTGAGAGGAAGAGAGCAAGAAAGAAAGAATCGAGAGGGAGGGAGGGAGGGAGAGAGGGAGAGAGAGAGGGGGAGAGAGAGTTGAGATGGAGAGAGATAAAGAGACTTGAGAGGGATAGAGGGAGGGAGAGAGTCTAAGAGAGAGAAAGAAAGATTTGAGAGAGAAGGGGTCCTAAGAGTGAGAGGGAGAGAGAGAGAGAGACTTGAGTGGGAGAGAGTGATAGAGAGATAGACTTGAGAGGGAGAGAGGGAGAGAGGGAGAGAGAGAGAGCGAGAGAGAGAGAGGGAGACAGGAAGCTCTAAGAGACTTAAGAGAGAGAGAGGGAGGGACTTGAGAGTGAGAGGGAGAGACAAATAAAGAGTTGAGATGGAGAGAGGGAGGGAGAGATGGAGAGAAAGAGAGAGGGAGAGAGGGAGATACCTAAGAGAAAGAGGGAGAGAGAGAGTTGAGAGGAAGAGTTTTTTCCCATGTTGGGAACCTCTATAATAAGAAGTGATACGACCATCAAATAAAACCATTACATCTCAATTCAATATCCATGCCATTAAAACCTTCAAGCTTAATAACATGGTGTTAGATCATTCATGTAAAAGGTACAAAATCATCATGAATAAGAATCATTATCTTTCAATCATGATACATAAACAAGAACATTATGTACACCATATGGGTTTGATGCAACCTTCAAACAAAATCCTTACAACACAACAAGATACATGTTCATTAGATTGTTCATGTGTAATCTATACAATAATTATGATCAACAAATAAGACATCAGTCAATCATGATGCATGAATAAACACTATATATGAACAAACACTAAATTAATAGATTATTTAATATTTATTACTAAAATTTTGTCTCATCATTATACTATATTATATTCATAAACTCAACACTAAAATTATCCATTCAACAAAATTCTTTATAAAATATCCATCCAACAAAATTCTTTATAAAATATCCATCCAAGATCAATTTTTTTATAAAAATAAGATCATTGTCTTAATAAAGTTTTATGGATCTCTGTTGCATCTTTTCATTTCTTTGTGTTTTCCTCTTTAGAATGGGGTTGTCTCCTTTCCTCTAGCCATCATTGATGCTCGCCTAAGTCCACTTTTATGGACCTAACCGCATCAACAATATTTTATATTTTTGATGCAAAACACCACAATAATGGGTGAACACGTTCTTCATTTTGAATAGTGTTAACTTCATCCTGAAAGGTTCTAACATTCACATTGACTTATTTTCGAAAGCGAGCACCATTGGATGCAAGTTGTGGAGGTGGGGGGTTATGAGGTGGAGTGGGTGGAGCTGGAGGGTGTGGATCCATGATTTAGATATAAGTGAACCTACATTAAATTTGTAATTTTAAAATTTAAGATACATGTTTAAAAATCCCCTTAAACCATTCAATATAAATGGCTTAATTGAATATAAATGAAAAAACGTGTAAAGATCATTTATGTCTAAGGCGTGTAAATTGAAAAAAATAAATTATTTTGATTATATGGGAAATAAATTTTTTGAAGGGACCCAAAACCCTTTACAAGTTTAGGTACAAAATATTGCTCAAAAGATACAACACTAGACAATCAACAACACCCAAAAACCCAAAAACCATAAAACAAACAAACAGTTGCTCCAAAGATAAACAAAGAAGAAGAATAGCCAAACAACATCAAGCAACAGTGGGAAAAGAAGAGATAAACCACACATGCAACCTTCTGACCACCACAAACAAAATTTTCAAGGGACTAAGAGGAATGATTATGCTTAGGGAGACCTCTCTTTATTCTTTGCACAACCATCTAAGAAAGATCATCCTCTAAAGGAATGGAGCAAGGGGAAGTTGGAGGACAAGCCACCAAAGGAAAAAGTGGAAAAGAACCAGGAGTGTCACTCCCACAACCAACAAAAACAACAAGAGCTATAGATAAACTAGAAGTCATAGCAACAACAAAAAAATCATCAGCAACAACAACAACAACCTCACCAGCCACAACAAAAACTAAAGACAAACCAGTCACATTGGTAGCCACTGCAAAATAACCACCAATACCAATAGCAACAACACAACCAAAGGCCCCAATAACAACTTCAAAAGACCTAGGAGCAACAACAACAACAGTGGATGACAACTGAGAATCATCAGCAAAAGAAGCCACGACTTTAGGGGCCAAGTCATCATCCCCAGAATCGTCATAAGATTCACCCACAATAAGATGCTCACGAAGAGTATCTTTCCACAAAGTAGAATAGCTCTGATGAGATTTCTAATAATTTTCAGCCAAATGACCTATACAAAAACAACTCCTACAACAGAAAGGAAGACCTTCATAATCAAGAATCTGAGACCATGGTCTAGTGCCCACCATCAAAATGACCACCCCAGGTAAATCTTTAGAGTTATCAAAATCCACAAGAATGCGAGTGAAAGTAGAATGATTATAGATAAGAGAAGATGAATTAGCCATAACAAACCTACCAATAGCATTTCCATTAGAATCAAAGAAAGGAGTCCAAAACTGAAGAAGAAAATTAGGAAGTCTAACCCAAGTAGGAATAACATTGATAGATTCAGAAAGAGGGTTGAAAGAAGGCAACCAAGGCTAGAGAGAAAGCGAGTTCTTTTCCAATAGCCAAACACCCCCTTCTAACACCTGTGCCCTATCCTTCTCTGATTGAAAAGAAATCACAAAAAAACCCCTAGCTAAAGGATAGAGTTCAATCCTATCCTCAATAATAGGCCTCCAAGACTCCAAAACCCAATTGTGCAAATTTGGAAGGGAGGGCCATAAACCATTAAATATACAAAGAAGAGTAGAATGAGATAAATAATCTTCTTTATCCAACACCTCTTTCCCATAAATAATAGTAGGGGAAGAAGAAGAGCACTATAAGGGTTTACCCTTAAAAGAGGGAAGAGAAGAAGAAGGGATTTTACCACTAGAACTAACCACCTTAGTAAAGGACTGAGAAGTAGGGCACAAAAGAGGGACACCCACGTGCAATGACCTAGACTCTAAAGGAGGAAAATTAAAAGCAGAAAAACCACCTAGCACAGGTCATGAACATCAAGAGACACATCTGAAGATAGTGGTGGCCCAACAACAAGCAATGAACCATCTGCAAACACCTGTGAGCCAACAACACAAGACCCAACAATGGAAAAAATTGATCTAGGAGAAGTCAATAGCACAACAGAAGCCGACAACACACTAGAAGCCAACGGTGCACCATAAGCCAATGGCACACCATCCGCAAAAAGCAAGAGGGTTTCAGCAGTGAGCGGGATAGCTATTCCAGTAGAGAACAGGAGAGCCATTTCAAACTTCTCATGTAAAATCAAATAATTGTTATAGTGATGTGATATCTCATTTAAAAATACATTAGATTTTTACCTTGCTACAAAGTGGAAGTGTTAAACTCCAAATTGATTCAACAAAGGTGGAAGTGTTAAGCTCCAAATTGATTCAATAAAGGTGGAAATGTTAAGCTCCAAATTTCCAATACTTATTGATTTTGTATATATAGTTAGTAATGGTTAAATAAAACTTGTCCTTGCAGCCATCGGAAAATAGGAAAAGTTAATGGGTAATAATCGATGGACTATGCAAGAGGCTATCATACAATATGATAACATCTTGCATAGCCAATAAATTATTACCCATTGGCATCGCCCATTTCCCTATGGTTGTAAGGAAAAGTTTTGTTTGGCCAATAATAACAATGGATCCAAATTCACTAAGTATTGGAAAATTTAGAGCAGTTCCAACAAGGATCCATTCTATTTTGAGAGTTGAGGAGAGTCAAAATAATTAAAAGATTAAAAAAAAATGTTTAGGAAAGAAATAGTAACTTAAGAATAAGCAACAAAGCAATAATTTAAGAAACATGAGTATAAGTGATAAAGAAGAAGGAAAAATAGACAAGAATGTAAAACAATTTAAATAAATGCAAAAGGGGGTAATGAAAGTTCAATTCTATGTTTGTTTAGTATGCTAGGTTCAATTTTATCTTTTTTCCACTAATGAAGGTTCAAATTTTTTGTTTGATGTTTTTTTTGTTTTCCACTAACTAGGGTTTCAATTTTTTTTGTAAGTTTAGGTAGAAATGAAAAAATTCAACAAAACTACAAAGAATGCAAATAAAAACATAAATTAATCACTAATTAGCAAAAAAAAATAGAAAAAAATGTTAAAAACACATACCTACAACTCGCTGGAGGTCACTGGAGGTTGTGAAAATGAGGCAGGGTTTATGCAAATGAGGCAGGGTTCATGCAAATGAGGCAGGGTTCATGTAAATGAGGCAGGGTTCGAGTTATAAATTCCTCAATGAAACAGTTATCTATTATAAACGTATATCCATTTTGTAGCACTATATTATATTCCCATGAGGATTCAAATCCAATGCAATTAATAACCGATATCTTTTTATTATATAATAAATTTACTGTATATAAATATCCAATAGTATATTTTACATATATTATATATTTTATATTTTATATTATATCTTAAATATATTATATATTATATATTAAATATATTATATAATATATAATATATTTAATACATAGTCTCACTTTGAAAACAAGGGAGGGTTTGTCCTCAACAAAACAAATATTCGTTTTGTAATAGCATTTTGATTTTTCATGAGGCTTCAAATCGAATGCAGTTAATAACTGATATCCATTATAAATGGATATTTGTTTTCTCTATAATAAATTTATTACATGCTATAATATATTTCATATATACTTAATATTATATAATCTATATTATATTTTAAATATATAGTATACTATAATATATATTATTTATATTCTAGACATATTGTATATATATTAAATATATTATATAATATATTTAATACATAATCTCCCTTTGAAGTCTCCATCTCCCTCTCAAATATTTAATATATATTTAATCATTATATAATAAAGAGAGGGAGAGAGGGAGAGAGGGAGAGACCTAAGAGGGAGAGAGGGAGAGTGGGAGAGTGGGAGTGGGAGAGAGAGAGAGAGAGAGGGAGAGGGAGAGAGGGAG
>CM021105.1:596173077-596217942 GCA_007115665.2 Sequoiadendron giganteum | reverse complement strand
AAGGAGAGAAGGAAAGACTTGAGATGAAGAGAGGGAGATAGGAGGAGAGGAAGAGAGGGAGATTGGAAGAGAGAGTGGATTTAGGGTTTAGGGAGAGAGGGAGAGAGGGAGAGAGAGAGAGTGGGAGAGAGGAAGAGTTGGAGAGAGAGAGGATGAAATACCTGAGAAGAAGAGAGGGAGGGAGAGGGAGAGTGGGAGAGAGGAAGAGAGGGAGAGGAAGAGAGAGAGGGGGAGAGGGGGAGTGGGAGAGAGAGAATGGGAGAGAGGGAGAGTGGGAGAGAGGGAGAGAGAGAGGGAGAGAGGGAAAGACCTGAGAGGAAGAGAGGGAGAGTGGGAGAGAGAGAGTGGGAGAGAAGAAGAGTGGGGGAGAGAGAGAGATGGAGGGAAAGTGGGAGAGAGGAAGAGAGGGAGAGTCAAGGTACACTTGCGGGCATATCCAGTGAAAGACATAATGGATATCTATTTCAAAACACATATCTATTTTGCAAGTTTTATAAAAAAACAAAAATGGGACTGTTTTGAGTATTTCAATGGTCCCTACATTATTTTTGTTGTGAAGTTCTCATGCTTTCTATCTGCATCAGAAAAAATTCAGATTTTCAAAGATTCTCTTACACGTTTTTTAGAATTTCAATCATTTATTTGTGTTTTTTTTTGTGCAATGGGGAGCAGCAGTCAACGTAAGAGAAAAGGTAAAAGTAAACTTACAACAGATCAAATTGAAGCATATAGAGAAAAATATAGAGAGGCTCATAGGAAAAGAAGATAAGGTATGCAAAATATTCAAATTGAAGCTTCTTCCAAACCATTAAATGTTAATTCAAGTGAAGATGAAATAGAAATTTAAAATATTGAACATCATATTGAAATTGAAAATGAAAACATTGAAATTGAAAATGTGGAAATTGAAAATGAAAATGTGGAAATTGAAAATGAAAATGTGAACATTGAGAATGAAAATTTTGTTGAAAATGTTATTGAAAATGAAATTGTTATCGAAAATGAAAATGTGGTTGAAAATGAAATTGTTATTGACAATGAAAATGTTGTTGAAAATGAACCTTATGTAACACCTAATTACAAAAGAACCCCTAAATGGTTGGTTGAAATAGATGAGAACATAATTGATAATCTTGAAGGAAAAAGGTCACAATGAATAGTTCGTTTGTGGCTACGAAATTTTTTAATGAATTATTTTCTGATAAGACATTAACCGAACAATGTACATTTTTTGTGCAATTACTTAAGATTTACAAAATGAGACCATTATTAAAGAAATTGAAGATTCGTCTCATAAAAAAAATGGAAAAAAATAGTCTTATTGTAAAAAATCTTTTTAATGCTCTAACCTCTATTGGAAATATTAGTAATGAAAAAAATAAAATGGTTGCTCGAAGAGTGATCACAACCTCACTAGTAAGCCATCATTTAAGAAATGCTCATTTAATGCTCGACAAACTTGTATTTATTTTAACTTAAATCGTAAAACATTGAATAGAGCACTCTCAAGAAGAGGAAGACCCGATAGTGCTCTTCAAAATTATACATGGAATTTTAGTGAGAGGATTCCATGGTTTCATAAAAAGCTAACCGATAATGTAAAGATGCAAATTGAACAATATTGGAATTCTCACTCTAGAGTATCACTGAATTTAAAGGATGTTTTAAAGTTAAAAATTGGTAATCGAGATCGTACACCACATCCTAAACATTTTTTGGAATATAGCCAAACAATTTTGCTAAGAACATCCAAATTTTCAAATCTCACAAAGGGCTTTTGAGTCTTGCAAGTCATTTTATTTTGTTCCTATTAATGTTTGTAATACATGTTGTTGTAAATACCATGTTGAGTTTTCAATGTATCATGAATTTTTATGCCATATTCATTATACTATGCATACTCATGAAATGTTGCAAGAGTGTCATGCAGTCCAACTTCCCAAGTCATCCAGGGAGTTGTTAGATTCAATTTTACGCATTAGAGGTGATGGTTTATTATTTTATAGAAATGATTGTTTAAATGATTTTTTTTCAATGTGGTGGTTTATCGAAGTTTGTAACATGTTTCATGAGGGCAAAAATCATGATTTTGGTAACAAAATTGTTGAGAAAAAAAATGTTTGAGACAGTCAAATACGCATTGAAGATTGGAGGTGAGGGTTCTAGATGGGAGTTGGTTGCAAGAGAGGTAAGTATTGTTGATTTTATTTCAGATTTTAAGAAAAATGTGTTCTATAAGTATGCAAGGCATAGCCACAAGTTGTAGTGTTTGAATCAGAAATTTAGGATGTGTAAGGACTCTTTCCCCATTGGAACTATTGTATATATAGTTGATTTTGCTGAAAATTACACATTGCAACCACAAAATGAAGTTCAATCACAATAAATTATAATTCTATTCAAATTTCTATTTTCATCCACATAGCATAGAGGCATGCCCTTGATAGTACATAAGAGGATAGGAAGATAATCAGGGAGTACCATTTTTACATGAGTGATGATAGATATTATTCATCTGAGTTTGTACAACATTGTTTTGAAAAAAAAATTAAGTTCTTGTAGGAAAAATAAATTCAAGAATGATCACATGTTTTATTGTCTGAGTAGGATGCATAAAGAGAGGGGTGTACTGCATATTTGGATTTTTTCAAAGTTGGGCAAGGAAAAGGCGGGCATGATGGAATAGGTGCATGTGTGAAGAGAGCTTTAGTTAAGGAACAAATGAATATCAAAGGTGGTGCAACATTCAATGATGTACATTCTATTGTGGATTGGTGTACTTATGCACTATTATGAGGAGGTACACTTGATTCACAAGTGTGTAGGTTATTTTGGTTCGTTGAGGAGGACACAGTGGGAGACAAAATGGAATGTTAAACAATTAGAGATTCATCAAAGATACATTCATTTTGAAGCTCAGATGCGAGTGCATGGACCATACGTACATGAGAGATGGCTTGTTTTGTCAAAATTGTATTCAGTGTAATTGAGATCAGTGTGAGTTAAGTGAGTGGGTAGATACATGGATTCCATAGTACCTAACCCCTTTATCTGTAGCACAATCATCATTAGAAAATGTAATCAAAATTTCACTTGACTATGATCATCTTTCAGATCTTGTACAACTAGGACATGTCTATGTAGTTGTAGCACCACATGGGAATGAAGAGGGATCAGACTATTGGTTGGCACGATGTGTACAAGGAAAGAAAAAGCTAACACAACCGATTATAAATGATGATGGATTCATGTATCCTACAGGTTGAATTGTTGTTTCTCAAACTTGGTTGCATTACCATTTCATCGTTGTTTAGGTTGTTTACAATAATATAGATATTTTATTCTAAGCATCTTTTCTAGTTTGCATTACCATTTGATCATTGTTTAGTATATTTAGATGTTGATAAAAATCTTATGATCACACGGGTTTAGTTGTTGTTTTTGGAACTTTTTTGTGAACATATATGATTAGAAAGAATGACATACCTGCATTTCAAGACTATCAGAAAAAAAAAACCATTCTCGTGTATTCGCACCTTGTTATAGCAATAAATGTTAAGTTATTGAGACATCATGATAGACCAAAAATTAAAAAACTATGGAAAATTATTAGTGCTTATCATGAAGAATTATTGGAAACTCTAAAGATAAGAGATTACCCTTTAGGCACACTTGAGTAGCAAATCATTTATTGTATGGAACAGGTATGATATTGTTCATCACATTTTGATATTGTTTATCTGCTAAGGTTCATTATTTAGGTTTTTTAGGATAATATAGATTTTTTATTTTAACCATCTTTTCTAGTTTTCATTACCAATTCGCCATCGTTCAAGTTGTTTAGAATAATAGAGATTTTTTATTATAAGCATCTTTTCTATTGTCACCATAAATATTTCTCGTCAAAGTATATTGTGATGTTCTTGGCACGATTGATCATGGAGTTGTTGCAACAATAGCCAGCTCTGATCCTTTCATAGAGGTATGTGACAAATTAGAATAATATAGATTTCTTATTCTAGGCATATTTTCTAGTTTGTATTACCATTTCATTAAAATTTAGGTTGATTAGAATAATATAGATTTTCTATTCTAAGGATCTTTTCTAGTTTTCATTACCAATTCATCATCATTCAGGTTGTTTAGAATAATATAGATTTGTTAGTTTAAGCATATTTTCTATTGCAACAATATAAATTTCTCATTCAAAGTATATTTTGACGTTCCTAGCATGATTGATCATGGAGCTACTACAACAATAGCCAGTTTTGATCCTTTGGCAAATGTATGAGACATATTAAAATAATATAGATTTGTTTTTGAAAAAGTAAGCAACATTTACAGGGTGTTGTACCCTACACAACGAGCCTCAAGGGCCAAAAATATCAAGTCCATAAAACTAACTGAAATTCAAAAAGAAAAAAATAACACAGTAACAACATAATGACCATAGATAGGAAATAGAGACACAAAACACAGGCCCAGGTAGCAACTAACTGGTATTGTCCCAGTTTTTAAACATGAGGTCCACAACGTCATTCGTGACCCAATCTTGATTCTCCTAGGCATTATTGCCCTCCAATTCTGCTTTGATTACCATGGATAGGGTGCTAGTCACAAAATGACCCAGCTTCGTCATGAATCAGGTCAGACCTCTGAATATTTTTTCAAGAGTGCCCATCTTCTTTTTTAGTGCACAGAGCTCCTCACCATCATCTGCGGTCCTTAGGATCTCCCGATGCTCAACAGCCAGAGGGTGCAAAGACTGAGAGGCCGAAGTCTCTTTCGAGACCTTGCTATTATCTGGGGTAGAAAGAGGCCCTTCCAAATTTTTGTCCTCTTCCTCCTTGGTCTTCTCCTCCTTATAATCCTTGATGTTTGTCTTCTGCTCCTTCGAGTCCTCAATAATCTATCTTATTTCTTTTTTTTGCCAATAATATAGATTTGTTATTGTAAGCATCTTTTATAGTTTGCATTACCATTTCATCATAAACTAGGTTGTTAATAATAATATAGATTTTTTATTATAAGCATCTTTTCTAGTTTTCATTACCATTTCATCATCACTTAGGTGTTTAGAATAATATAGATTTGTTATTCTAAGCATATTTTCTATTGTATGTAGTTCAATTGCTACCTTGATGGTTTCTATAGGTTCTTGTCACTTCAAAACATCAACATGCTACTATTGTGGAAGACTATGTTGACTGCAAAGGCAACATGCGATCTATTTCCTTCCTCTACTAGGAATTGACTATGCATTAGGGTCACTTTTTGTATGCATATATGGCATTTTGTAAATCCTATATTTGATAGCAATTATTGAATGATAATATCATTCATATTGTGTATACTTTACGTGTATTTAATGTAGCTTAGATTGATTCAACAAGTTTGGGTGCAAAAGAGGACCATTCATAGTATAAATGTACCCATAGAGACATGTTGGAACAGTCTTTTTGGTCATATGAGTTGTCAAATGTAAGCAATGTAGTTTGAGAAATATCCCTTTAAAGATTGTTTCCTTTTTTCACTTTGGAATCTTAAGGGAAATCACTAATCCAATGTAGCTCAAAGTGATTCAACATGTTTGGGCACAAAATAGGACCATTACTAGTGTAAACGTACCCATCTAGATGTGTTGGAATAGTCTATTTACTAGTATGAGTTATAGAACGAAAGTTGCACCACTTTGCAACTTTGCACTACTTGCATTCGATAACTTTTCTTCAACTAAAAACTCGTCACCACAGGAAAACACATCTGAGATAGAAAAAACAAGAGATTCTTATTGTATATGGTCCCAACATGATCCAATAGACTCAAACAAAGAGTCTATAAGCATCATGGTTTACGATAAATATCCCTTCAAAGATTGAATTTCATTTTTGCACTTTGGACTCTTGAGGGAAATCGCCGGTCCAATGTAGCTCAGAGTGATTTAGCATGTTTGGGTGAAAAATAGGACCATTCCTAGCATAAATGTATCCATTCAAACATGTTGGAATAGTTTGTTTGGTCGTACAAGATGCAAAATAAAATTTGCACTACTTTGCAACTTTACACTACTTGCATCTGACAAATTTTTCCTCAAATGAAAACTCGTCACCATGAGAAAACACCACCGAGATAGAAAAAATTGAGAGAGGTTATTTTAGAGGGTCTCAACACAATCCACTAGCCTCAAATGAAGATTCTATAAGCTTCATGATTTTTGAGTAATAGCCCATCAAATATTGCTACCTTTTAGCATTTTCGACTCTTAAGGGAAATCACCAGTCCAATGTAGCTCAGAGTGCTTCAATGTGTTTTCATGTAAAAGAGGACCATGTGCCTAGCATAAATGTACCCATCTAGATGTTTTGGAATAGTCCATTTGGTCGTACGAGTTGCATAATGAAAGTTGCACCACTTTGTAACTTTACATTGCTTGCATTTGACAAAGTTTTCCTCAACTAAAAACTCGTCACGACGGGAAAATGCCTCCGAGATAGCAAAAACCAAGAGAGGTTATTAAACAAGGTCCCAAAACCATACCATAGCCTCATACAGAGAGTCTATGAGCATCACAGTTCTCAGGTAATAGCCCATCAAATATTGCTTCCTTTTTTCACTTTGGACTCTCAAGGGAAATCGTGAGTCCAATGTAGCTCAGAGTGATTCAGCGTGTTTGGGTACTGTGTTGCCAAAAAGTGTAGCCTTGACACTTTTTCACTCATTTGGACCTTTCCCTTGGATTTTGGCCTGATTTTTCTTTGATATGATGTTGTAATGTGGCTAACACATTCACATTAGGCCTTGAATGCTCGCAAATCAACAATAACCTAACGGTGTTTTACAAAGTTGTTGTGAAGTGTTGTAACACATCTTTCAACTTTTCCAAAACCCTTTCAACAAAATTCACCTAAACAACCCCTTTTTACCCTCTTTCAAGCCTTGTGCCAAAGTGTTTTGAGGTGTTGTAATACATTTTCACACTTTCCTAGGGTTGTCATCAACAAATTCACCCTTCCTTATGTTAAATTTGTCCCTTAATGTACTTTTAGGCCCGACTTAAGTGTGTTTCAAGAGACAAGCCTGTTAAACATCATCAAACACCACTTAATTCCTAACCACCACTTGAATTTTTCCAAGTGGACTAGGTCACCATCTCCGGCGACCTAGTCCCTTTAGGCATAAAATTCAAAATGAAAACAAAATTCTAATGGGGATTCGCCTCCAAAACCATAAGGCCAGTCTATCATGTGATAGTTTTGGGAAATTAGGGCATAACATACATAAATAATGGTTTTCATCCTCATTCCCCCCCCCCACCCTTCGTAACATCATTTTCATCTTCACAAGCACTCTTGCACTCAATCTTCTCAAGAAAACAACAAGCATTCAAGCACAAAGCACTTCAAACAACCTCCATTGGAGTTGGTTCTTGCATATTGTAGACATCTTCAACAAGGGTTTGGTGAATGTTTACATTTACTTTTTGTTCAATCATCTTCCCTTTTATTTCTATTTCATTTGGGTTTTATTACCAACATGGGGTTTAGTTGATGGTGTTTTTATGCACTTCACAACACAGGTGATATGTAGGTGCATTACCTCTCTTGAAAGACAATTTTCCACAATCAAATTGCATAACACTATCCCAAGGTCTCTCGGGTGTCAGGTCATGATGAGGCTTGGAACATATCAGTCGTTTATGTGATTTGTTGGAATCACAGGGCAGTCTTATGTGGTCAAAACTGTAGGAGAATTGGGTTGATGAATGGAGTTCTATGGATTCAGAATCACTATGCTTTGCTGTAGGCTTAGGCAACAGTCTTAGACTCCATTATTTTGTCAGATTTGGCTTTAAAATGTGCAATGAACCTTAACACAGGCTGTTTCTAAAAAAAAGGAAAAAGAAAAGGGTGAAGGAAGATGTTTCTTGAAACTGCAACTATCGATGAACAGTGATCATGGAGGTTCTTGCTGTGGACAATTTCCTTAAACGAGATTTCACTTAATCAGAATTCTCACAATATCATGAAATCTGTGCTATCTTCTAGGGACTGAATATATTCATCATTCATTCATCATGGAAACATGAATAAAGATAAAGTTTAATGAGTAGCAATGAAATCAAAGTCCAGACTAACTTTGCACAGTCATATACCATCAGCAAATGACCAAAAGTACGGACAGGGAAAGCATACACACAGCAATAATCTTCGAAACCATAGACACCATACTAAATCTACCAAGTCTAATCTAAGGACATCAGAACAACAAAGTAACTTAAAGAAAATAACTAAAAGGGAGAGGAATCATAAAACATATTGAGAAACCGAGAAATACACCAGAAAATGACTGTATTTGCTATTATAATTTCTGCAGTATGCCTTTAAAACAACTCAACTCTCTTAGAATGAGAGGAGGAGAGCCCTATTTATAGTTTTCAAAAAACAAAATGAGTGGCCAAGATTTGATTCAATTATATGGCCAATATTCACTTTACATTAGGGTTTCACCTACCCCCAAATATATTACATTTATAAATAATTTCTTGTTTCTTCCCTATTTCGTCATCTAGTGACAGCACTATAGCAAATTTGTCTTTTAGCCATTTTCCCTTTGTTGTAGCTATTCTTCAAGGAACTCATCATCGATGACAAGATTTCCCTCTCGCTTCTTCAACACAACATACTCCATGAAACTTAGGACCAGGGATTGAAACTTATCCACCTCCATGATGTCGGATTTCAAGATTTGGTAAGACCATTCCTGGGAATTGCTGCCAAGCTTTTTCTAGTCATCATCATACTTAGCAGCATTGTCTTGAAAGAGTTCTGACTATGCAAAGGCTCGGGTAGCGAAGCACATGAATTCAGTGGTGACCTCGGCGAACATCCCATCTTCCATGATCTTCAAGAAGTAGGGCTTTATATTCTCAGCATTGATCTCGACCGTAGGCAACTCATACCCTGTCATCAGCTTGAGGTACCGAGCACACTCTTCTCTGGAATCCCTTGCCCATTAAATGTCTGGCGCCATTCACTCCAAAACCTGCTCAAGTCTTCTCTTCCTATTATTAAAATCTTGCTTCCACATGTCCACTAGCCAGTGATCATCATCCTTGAAGGCAAGGTCCTTTTCCCAAACATCGCTTGGGAATGTGAGTATGGCCTCAATCTTTGGGTAGGCTAACTCGTACTTCTTTGGGAACCTTTCACAGATTTTCCTTGTGTCCTCAAGAGTTTTCTGAACTTCTAGGAACCTATTTGTAGCCCAAAAAGCCAAGTTGATGCCCATGTTTCCCATGTCCAAGACCTACCGGAACTAGTTTTTCATAGTCTTATCCAAGTTCCATCTCTTCTCAAGCTTGTTAATCTATTCCCAGGATAGCAATTGAGGCGGGGCTGATGATGTTGTAGGCTGCTCATCCGGAGATGACCACTACTGAATATAAGTTGTTAGATCAGCCACCTACTCCTTTAGTTCTTCTTTGGAGACCTTATCCTGCTGGATAAGGTGCACCACTGTGGCGACCGACTCTTGGAGATGCTCAACCTTTTGTTCCCTTGTGGCCACTCCCAAGTCAATGGTGGAGACATTGTAAGTTATAACTTGTTCCCCAACCATCGACGTTGCTATTTGCACTGCCCTTGATCCTAAGGCATCCATGGTTACCTTTGATCTGACCTTTGGCCTCTTCTCTTTTCTGGTGCTTACTCGTGCTCTGGCCATGATGGCTTCCATCCTTGCCTTGGGATCCTTCAAGGTGGGAGTCTTTTGCTTGAGTTGTCTTTGCAGCCAATCAGGTGCCTAAGGTTCTACCCTTGGCAGTTCACTTTGAGTCCTGCTATCCTCCTCAAGTTCGATGGTTCTGACAACAAGATCCTTCTCCTTTGTTCCTGCATCTTCCTTTTCTTCATCATGGTCATGTTCGAATGTTTCATGTCCAGCGGGGGACTCGGTGTGTAACTGCCCTTTGGGTGAATCTTTCTTTTCAACATCCTCCTCCTTCTCATTTAGAGTATCTTGATGCTCTTTAGGATTCTCCCCTTGTTTTTCCTCGTGGAGGAGCATTTCCTTGTCATGCTCTAGGGTCTAGCCATGTCCCTCAGTTGGAGACCTATTACCTTCTGTCTCTGGAGCAACAATCTCCTCTTCCCATGCAAGCCGATCCTCAGCCTCCTTGTCCTCAATTTCCTTGAGCTGCTTGCCCCACTCTGCATTGAGCTCGGGATCATTTGACTCTAGGATTAGTTCGGCATCAGGGTCCTCAGTGCCCTCACTAGAAGACTCATAGGCCACCTCATCAATCTCCCAATGCTCGAACAAGGGATGCTCATGATATTCAAACTCTTCATACTCTGGCACCTTCTCAGCCTCCAACTATTGTTGTTCACACTCGTCTGATATCTGCATGGTTGCTTTCATCTTTTCTGATTCAATAGAAAGGGATGCCATTCGAGCGGAGGCCATATCTTGAGCTATCATAGCCTGGACTATCGGATTGGTGAGCATCCCCGAAAGCTCAGATGGCACATTTTGCATATACTTTACAAAAAACTCCGGAAGGCTAAGGGTTGGCATTGTGGCAGCAGAAACGGAAGGAAGGGAAGGAGACATGGAGGAAGAGGTCATTGGCGAGGTGGTGGCGGACGATGAATCTATAAGAATAACCTGCAACACTGGAGGAGTAGGAGCAAGGTGGACGGAGATATCCATTGTAGGCAGGGAGGAAGCCGAAGCTGGAACTGAAGTAAGCGGGGTGGCAGCGGTGATTGTAATAGGTGGAGACCCCAATGAGCTAGATCCCTCCTCTCTGATCCCAAGGGGTGGACCCTTGGGCATCACCGTTGTCTTCGTGCCTCCAGTTATTTTTCTTTTCTTCTTAGAGGGCTCTGGCTCGGAAGACTTACAAGCATAGACTTTTGGTTTGGGCAGCTGTTCGCTAGCCTCCTTTCTTTTCTTGGTCTTTAGCAATGGTGGGGTCTTAGATGTCTCCCTAGTTGTAGCGACAGCTACCCCACCTTCGGAGCCACTTGGTTCACTTACATGCTCAATTGTAAGTTTGGTGAATGTTAGGACAACCCCTTGTTGTTTCAATTGAGCCACCTTCTCGTTGATCCATGCCCTCGTTCAGATTTCAATGGGCCTAGTAAGCACACCAATGTCATTAAGCTCTAGTACATTCTAGTCAATTGCAAGCAGTGGCAAGTTGGAAACTACATCATAATCTGGGTCCACAACTATGTCCTCATCCTCCTCTAGCTGATCAGGGATCGGGCATAAGTTCACCCTTCGTACATGGATGACGGTCATGCGCATGTAATGCTGCAATCATACCTCAAGATTATCCCTGCAGTTGGCCCAAAAGTCCTCAATGTTGTGCAGGTGGGCATATTCATGTCCCAGTGCCTTTCTGACATGACCATAAGGATCCATTCGTGGCCTTGTCGTGTATTGTTCAAAGTTATACTCCACCAGCTCCTTTTTCGAATATCCTGCGCACTGGGAGGTGTGGATCTTATACATCCCCTGACTAAGGTTCATGGAATAGGCGGGGCCCACTAGATGTTTTTCGCTCAAGACGTTGTGAATGTGTCGCAGCTGCCGAGTCAGCTCCAAGAAAATGATCCGGTCATTTGGGTACCGGGGCAGCTTGTTTGGTCTTTCGGTAAATCCCTCAGGATGAATGTATGTAAACTTAGGGAACTGTATGTACCAAAAGGCGTACTGCCTAAGGAGGACCCTGGCACTATGGGATGTCCTCCTATGAAAATCCCCTCCTACTGATCGGATGATGTGAGAAATGAACACGTCGTTCACCCTGCAGTAGTTTTTTTTTAAATTCTGAAATTGTAACTAAGGGTACTTATCATAAGGCTTGAGCTCTGGCCCCGATGGATCACTAGGCATCCCTAATAATGTCGCCAATTGGTGAGAGAATATACCAAGTAGGAGGTCATGAAGAATTTGTTGGTTTTCTTCACGATGGTAAACTGCTCGTGGAAGTAGTCGCTGATTATCTCGCCCCAATAGAAGGCAGTGCCCTTACCTCGGAGAATTTGTTCTATGAAATAGAACATCCATTCTTGGAAGAAAACTACACTAGGGAGGCCCATTACTCAGCTGAGTAGAGTTACAAGGTCATGGTAGTCCTTGAAGAAGTCATGGCGAAAGAGCTCCTGAGGAAGCTTCCCAGCACTACCTCGTTTGTCCTTCAATCAGTACTGGTTGATAAGCCTTTTGCACCCCAATGGGTCCTATTCCCACACCTCTTTAAAATCTTCCATGGTGAGGACCTCCATGCTCTCAAAGGTAGGAATTTGGAAGGTCTCCGTTATACCTGATGGAGACATATCTGTAAGGATATTTCCATCATGGTCCACTATGGTTCTAGTATCAGACTGGTATGCCTCCATGCATGCCATTTCCAGCTCTGGGGCCACTAAGGTCGGTGGGAAACCTACAGCTTTAGCAAATCCACTGCTCTTTATTAATCTTTTGTTTGCTATTTTTGGGTTCATTCTGACCCTCTACATGAATTCATCAACATCAACCTGCCCGATGTTGGTATCTGAGACATCCCTCCAAAGGGTAGTGATCCTGGATTGAATGGGGACTCCCTAGAATTTGTATTTCATCAGGTCCCTATCTTCCTTGCCCCTTGGTGGCTTGGCTATTCCTTTTCCTTTCTTGGAAGCACCAGAAGTCTCTGCACCAGATTCCATAAATCCTGCACAAACGATGAGACTTAGTAATGATGAACCTGACAAAATGGCCACCGATAAATCCCTGCATGTCAAGATTAGTCCGACAATCATAATTCATATTTAATAACCATGAAAGCTTAGATACTTTGTTGTTAGAGGGCAGTGCAGACAATCCAGAGTTCCTGGGCTGGAAATCCCTTGGCAAAATGTCATTTGAAAGGGCGAAATGAGAATGGAATTCCCATAGGCATTTCTTGAGATTGGATTTGAATATTTGAGGTTGGAGGTGGAGGAAAACCGAATTTTAGAAAATGGGTCGAAATCCATTTTGGAATTGGAGGTCATCTGATGCCTCATTTGGAAGTTCGGACATCATTTGCAGGGAAGCAAGCTGAAACGGTGCAGAGGACGCGGAATTTTGGGCATCGAAATTCGGGTCTCGGATTGCCGTCGTCGGGAAGCGGCTGCGGGTCAGCCATTAGGGATGACAAAATGAAAGCGGAAATCTAGGGGAGGAAATTTGGGAGGCGATTTCCAGAGGTGGTCAGAGGGTTCGGGACAATCGGGCTGTGAACGGAGCACCGAGACCCAGAGGTCGGGAAGATGCTTGGACGGGGCCATTTGAAATGGCACAAGAGGAATGGAATCCCGAGAGGGGAATTCTAGCGTTTAGAATCTGGAAGAATTTTGGAGGAAGTTTACCTAGATTTCGGGTTTCGACGGATAGCGGACCGGGGGTCCAGGAGCCGGGAAGCCACTCGAACGAGGCTGTTTGAAATGGCAATGACACAATGAAATCTTGGGGAAGGAATTCCGATGGTCGAAGTTTGAGGTGGGAATATGGTCAATGACGTCGACCGAAAAATAGAAAACCTTACGGCCGGGAAGTGATGTTCGGAAAGCCGCTCGGGGAAGGCTGTAGAAACAGCGAAGATGGGACGAAATTCCGGGAAGGGAATCTTGAGGTCTAAAACCTGAGGGAGGATTGAATTTGGGCAAGATTGTGATGTTTTCAAGTTTAGACGGACTTCGAAGGTTCGGGGTCGGGAGGTCGGGAAGATGCTCGGACAGGGCCATTTGGAACGGCGAGGACACAACGAAATCCCAAGATGGGAACTCCGGAGGTTGGAGTTCGATGAGGGGAATGCCATCGGCAAAATTTGAAGAGAAGAGGTGCGGACAGCCATAGGAAGACCTGGGCCCAGAAGGTGCCAGCGCTGTTCCGAAGAACAGCCATGGCGCGGTGAAGCTCAGGATCAAATTTTCGGCCATTTGGCGATTGATTTTAACTTTCTAAAAGGTGGGTTTTGGGCAGAGGGTGCAGATTTATTTAATTTCAGTTCAAGTTTACATTTTTCCTTCGCTAAAATCCAAAATTCACAAAAAAAAAAGTAGGGCACGTGGACAGCAAACCTACCTTGAAATCCCGAAGAATAGGTTGCCGGATGCGTGGAGGTCGACGGAAAAACACTCGAAATCCGAGACAGAAGAAAAAAACTAGGCGCCGGGAGTTCGCCAACCTTCTCAATCACTTGAGCATTTGACAATGATGGGTGGAAAATTTGATTTTATAGTAGAAACCATCATTAATGCAACATTAAACTCCTCGTACGGTGGCAGGTTTGGTTGGTGAATTTGAAAATGTAGGGGCGGCGGGAGGTCCGAGGTTTGAGGTCCAGAAAGCCATCTGATCACAATCATTGAAACAGCGAAGACCGATGGGAAACCCGGCCAGGGAAACCCGACAGAGGAAAACCGGCAAGGGAAACCCGAAAAGGGAAACCCGGGAACTGCCACAGCTGCCAGAAGGACATTTTGACAAGGAAAACCCGAGTTAACCGTTGACAGCAATTTTTAGAAAGGGGGAACTTTGGTCGAGCTTTAAATATGGCATTGGGAAACTCACCAACCCCTTGGGGCACAAAAAAATGGATACGCAAAATGAGGCAAAACAAAAAGGGATCGAAAAAGCAAAGAGGGAAAAGAGGGTCCCCATTCCGAATGGGGCGTGTGTGCAAAAGGCACAACAGGTTTGACTAAGGAAAACCCCTATTCCCTAACCCTAACCTTTTCCTTCTCTTTGCATGTGTGCTTTGTAGGTTTGTATGCAGATTAATCAAGGAGAAAAGTGTTTAAAAGGTGTTATCATTTCATCTACATTGACCCAAGTCAACAAAACCCTAGGAGGAGCTAAAAGATAACTTGCAGGTCATTTTCTGAAGATTCAGACATGGGTCTATATCATAAACAAAAGTGCAATTGGGAGCCTATAGATTCCAACCTCAAAACTCTCAAAAGCACCAAGAGGACTAGGTCACCATCATTGGTGACCTTGTCCCTATACCAGGCCTGATAAGAGGTTTTTGTGTTTTTGGATACCCTTTACCATAAACCCGTTCCGACAAAGTTTCCCAAGAAGAGGACTAGGTCACCCATTCTAGTGTAAGTGTCCTAGTGAACATTTCCAATAGATTTCAAAAGATTCTAGAGCTCCTCTTCTGTAACTTTCAATTCCCAAGTGCACCCTTTCTGCCTCTTCCAGTTTCTTTCCAGATTTCATGTATTTAGGTCATTTAGTTTACTTTGCATATAGTTTACATTTATATTCAATTTACATTTCATAGTTAGTTTACTTTATTACATTATAACACTTATACACATCCTAACACACACAACATAGCCCCTATCTTTGAATAAACTCACCCACAAATCATATCATTAGGTGAAAGAGAGTCATTCTTCCATCCAAGCCCCTAAGTGAAAAACCCTAGGAGCCTATTTGGGGAATCCTCTTTCCCTTTTTGACCATATCTTTTTGGTGGTTCATTTTGGTGAGCTCGTCCTTAGAACACTTCCTTTCACTTCTAATTTTTGCATTTGCATCTTAAGAAATATCTTGCATTATATTAGGGTTTTGCATTGTTTGCATTTTTAGGCTTCTTAAAAGTGCATTAGTGAAAATTTCATGTTAGCTTGCATTTTTCATTGAAAAAGTACAAAAAAATCTACATTTTCATTCTATACCTCCATCAGAAAAGCATAAAAATCATAAAACTAGTAAAAAATTCTGAAATTTGTCAGAAATATCACTACTGGGACTAATTCGCCACACTAGGTGACCTAGTCCCCTTGCACCATTCATGCTATAATTTGTGGCATTTTCAAAGCAACTTTTGCACTTTTTATTTTTATTTTCTGGTTTTGCATTTTTGTTTTATTTTCTAGAATTCTGGTTATAAGCATTTTAGTCTCCTTTGTTTACATTGCATTTACATCCACCCCATCTTTAGAAAAAATTTCATGAGTGTTTGGTGTTCTCTTGCTAATACCATAGTGAGACGAAACTCTAGACTCATCACATCTCATGACAATACTATTTTTTTAGATCTTGGGATCTCTTGGGCTTCTACTCCTAGTATCAACAATAATGCACTAGGCCTAGAAACCACCCTTAGTAACTCTCTGCACCTAGGAAACACTCATGTTGATAATAAACCTAATGGCATACCACATGACAAGTTATTTCACATTCATACAGACCTAGCAGACCTCCAACATGAATTAATCCTTGAGAACATATCTGCCACTGCCATCCCCACCATAGAGAACATTCATTGTATGCTTGATAGTGATGATGGCCTAGGTTTTGTGAAGAAAATAGTGGAGATATACCAAAAACATGCCTCTTCCACACCTAGGGTCTCTCAACCAACCAACCCTATTGTTATCCAAGGAGGACCTTCCACTCCTCCTACCTCAACAATATCTTTCATTCCTACTTACGCATCTCCTAATGTGACAGCAACAGTACAACAAACTAGCAATGTGATACCTTCACTCGGTGTTCCTAATAGTATTCCTACTTATTATGTGACATCACATCCCTTAGCCTCTTCCACCATACCTCCCATTATCATCCCATTCACTTGCCCCTCCACTACATTCACCCCATCACCACTTTCCCTTCCACCTAACAACACTTATACCAATCCTCTTATCACACAAAATTTTCACACTATTTCATCCATGCAACAACAAATTTCCACTATCAATCAGAATCAACATGGTTCACCCACCCACTGTATTTATAGAAATCCCTTATCCTTTGAGATCCTACACACCCCAATGCCACAAGGAATATAAATTCTTATATTTAAGAAGTACGAAGGGAATGGTGATCCTTCTAATCACGTTAATGCTTATATAGCTCTATGTAGTGATTTTGTTCTTAATGACAAATTGTTAGCCAAACTGTTTCCTAGGACCCTCAAAGATGCTTCCTTGCATTGGTTTTCTTCCCTACCAAATATTTCAATTAGTTCATTCAATGAACTTGTTGATTCTTTCATCAACCATTTCCAAGTACACATGACTCCTAAAAAGGCCTTTTCCAATTTGATGAGATGTAAGCAAGACACAAATGAAAAGCTAACAAACTTGATCTCTTGTTATCAAGCGCTCTATTCCTTAATTTATGTCAAGATAACTGATACACATCTTCAAAAGATGTTTACCAAAAACTTACTGATACCCCTTCAGGACAAGCTCACCCTGATGAAGTTCCCTTCCTTCATGCACTTATGCCAAGTGCTCTATGATTATCACAACTCAACTAGTAGTCATGATATGCAATCCATTTCTAGTCAAGTTGAGAAGTCTGATGTTACCAACCAAACCAATTCTCAGCCATTTCAAAATCCAAATAAAGGTTTTTTACAATTTAACCCTCCTTCCCAACCTCTTCCTACCAATAATCAATTAGCAGTTGTTAAGACAACGATGCCTTTCAATTATGGAGATCCTAAACGAACCTTCACGCCTTTACCTGATACCTTCCATAATACCATGAGTCAATTTCCCCAACAACAAATGATTTCCTTACCTCCTATCCATGCACTTGATCCCAATAAGCCTTTGCCTCCATCCTATAACTCCACCACTTATTGCTATTTTCATAGACAGAACGGACATGACATCAAAAAATTTAATCATCTCAAACACCTTGTGCAAGACCTCATTGATTCAGTTCATCTATCTATTGCTAGTATTAATGATAAAGGAAATAAGTCTATTGCACCCCCAAACCAAAATTTACAAATTTTCAGCAATCCTAGGCCTAAACACAATGTTTCATTTGTCACAGCTGGTGAAAATTCACAAAATGATGTTATGAATGTTGATACACAAGATGCACATTTTGATCCTCTTTCAAATGCAACCCATGTCATGCCTATGGATGAGATGGTAGGCATGATAGGCATCATCCATCGTAAGGGCCAAACCAAAGCATCTTTTGATATTACTTTTTCACCTCAAGATTTACTCAAAAATCTTCCTGACGGTCCTCTCTACATAGTGAAAAAAATCTATGATAAGCCTACTAATGGGATACTCACCAATCCCACCTGTGGCGAGAATGTGATCACAAAAGATTTTTTGGCACTACATGATCTTTCTCAAGATGTTCATGATAGACCTACTGCATGGATCAAAATGCATAATGGTTTTGCATTCCCTACGATTGGATAGATCACTCTCCCATTATAGATAGGCCCTAATACATTGGACATTACATTCTCTATCATCCCACAATCAAACCAATTATTTTTGCGACTAGGCCACCCGTGGCTTCATTCAATGAAAGAGGTTCCATCTGTTATTCACAAATGTTTGAAGTTTCCTATTGCAAATGAAATATACACCATCCACCATAGTGGCTTCAATCCTTTATCCTCCAAAGAAAACTTTTCTTTAGAAGAATTTTGGCCTAAGCCCATGGAACCCATCACCCATAGAAGAAATTTATTTTTTATTGCCTACCAAAAGTTTAATGCAAAGAAAATCTTTGAATTCTCTCTTTTCAACATGCCTCCTTCTACCTTTGAAATACCCATCCTTGATGAAGCTATGTTGCAACGCGAATCTCACATGCCTAACTAGACAACACCTGAAACCTCCTCCACATCATCTAAGAGGCCTAGGGATCATGACAGTAATTTCATCCTACTTCCTCACATCAAACAAGTATATAAATCCAAGGAGAAAGTGGATGACCCACCTATGATTCATCCTATTCTTCCCCCTAGGAATGACAAGCAACCTATGGTTGACCAAACTGCTCCTTCTCATATGCAACTTGATAAAAGAATCAAAAGGAATAAAGGAGCTAGGGAGCATAGGTTTTGCCATCATGCTCTTTCTCACCAACCACATGATGAAAAAATATTGAAAATCATAATCCACCTTTGCCAAAAGTAGTGCCTAATGACCCTCCTCTTCCACCGCATCCTGATCCTATACCCCCATTGCAACCATTCTTACATGCTTCAACTAATATTGTCCTTTGTCCTCCTATTGTCATGAATCTCGATGATGATGAGGAGGAGAATGCTAAAATAGATGAAGAGGTATGCAACACTTTGAATTAATTATTTTCCTCTTCCATGAGAATACATGATAATTCTCCTCAGACAAGCATTGATCTAGATGTGAGTTCTACAATTATTATTGTCCCTCTAGCTAGTCGCCCACCCGAATATTATACTGAGAAAGATTGGGAGGCAGATGGCTTGCTTGATGATTGATGAGCATTTTCCTAACTAGTTTCTTTCTTTTTCTTTTGCATGTTTTCTTGTGCATAATGTATTCCCCCAGACTGTTTGATGTTCCCTCTCTTTGTGACATTCTTCTTTTTGTACCTTTCTTTTTCTATATGTCATGCATTCACTTTTCTTTTCGCTTTTTTTTTTCCTTCCATTTGGGGATGATGCAAGGCATTGAGACTGTAATGTCTCTTTCATGTTGACCCACATGGACTCTTTTCTTTTTCTTTTTCTTTTTTCCTTCCATTTGAGGATGATGCAAGGAATTGAGACTACAATGTCTCCTTCATGTTGACTCAAAAAGGACTCTTTTCTTTTTCTTTTTCTTTTTTCCTTCCATTTGAGGATGATGCAAGGAATTGAGACTACAATGTCTCCTTCATGTTGACTCAAAAAGGCTCTCTTTCTTTGCCTTTTTCTTTTTCTTTTGTTGTCCTTTTGGGGATGATGCACAGAATTGAGACACCCTATGTCTCCTCCATGTTGACCCAAAGCGACTCTTTCTTTTTATTTTCTTTCACTCTCTTTGTGTCCTTCTAGTTCTATGTATTTGGGGATATGATGACATTTTTGAGCTCTTTACACAAACATTGCAGCAACGAACATACTGACCACAAATCCATAGATCCCTTATGTGTTTGGTGTTTTTCTTTTTGGGGGCAACCCCTTTCCCTTTTCTTTTTCTTCTCTCTTTGCATGGCACAACCTTCCTTGGAAACATATCAGTTGGCATAAGGCTTTCCAAGTAGTCTCTCATGTCCTTGTCTTTCTTTTCTGCATTTTTCCTCTATACTTTAAAGTAATTACTTATAAAAGTGTGTAGCAATTCATTTAAAGTGGGGGAATATATTGGAATTATTTATTTTGCATTTTCATTTTCTCTTCTTTACCTTGGTTCCTAGTGTAGCCTTATCACTTCGTACAATGAGTCTCTCACTTTTTGGATGACATTAGATGTAATGTACTTCATGAAAGTGACCTATCTTAGTATATTACATTCCTCTCAGTGGCCTGATGTGACACACTTCATCCCCTAAGTTGTGAGTTTTCTATTATTTGATTGGTACTCTCTTGGAGACATTAGACACAATGTTCCCTAAGTTGAAGACATCGCATGAACTAAATAAGACTCCTTTGAACACCCCTTTTTGCATTTTATTCTTTTGCATTTTGCATCTTTGAATTTTTGCGTACATGGCCACCTTGCATAGCACAACTTGCATTCCTATGGTTCCATCCTACACTTGTTCATGAGTTCTAAGAATTTGAGGCTTTTCTTGTCTCATGAACCACAAACTCTTGTGTTTTGCAGCACCTTATCAAAGTTATTAGGAAGTATAACTTTGATATGGTTGATTGGGAAGCCCAACTAGCAGCATGACTTTACCCATAGCCACCTTTGCATGTGTGTGAGTACATACCAACCAAGTGTATGTTTCTCACCTTTTGGGCCTTCTCACCTGGCAGGCAATCGAAAGTCTCATCACCCTAGAGTGAGTACACTTTCCTTCCGAACAAACAACCTAGATCTAATCCACAACTAGCTAGACAAATGGTCAAGGCTTGATCCAACTTTCCCTCTCTCTTCACTCTTTCACATCACTCCTTGTGTGATATTTTGTGCTTATGTTTGGTTTTCCATGGGATCTTGATCTTGGGGGCTTGATCATTCCTCTTGATTACAGTCATCTCATCTTAGTAGCATGAATACATCAAATCCCTCTCGGCATGCATGATTCAACTACTTTAGTGTGAGTTTGAAGAAATTTCATCCTCTCACTAAAGTGGGATCTAAATGTGTCACCAAAAAGTGGTCTTGAAACTTTTTCACTCATTTGGGCCTTTTCCCTTGGATTTTGGCTTGATTTTGCTTTGATCTGATGTTGTAATGTGGCCAACACATTCACATTAGGCCTTGTATGCTTGCAAATCAACAATAACCTAATAGTGTTCTAAAAATCTATTGTGAAGTGTTGTAACACATATTCCCACTTTTCTAAGACCCTTTCAACACAATTCACCTAAACAGACCCTTTTTACCCTCTTTCAAGCCTTGTGCCAAAGTGTTGTAAGGTGTTGTAATACATTTTCACACTTTCCTAGGTTTGTCATCAACCAATTCACCCTTCCTTATGTTAAATTGGTTCCTTAATATACTTTTAGACCTAACTTAAGTGTGTTTTGGGAGGCAAGCCCATTAAACATCATTAAACACCACTTGAATCTGTCTAAGTGGACTAGGTTGCCACCTTAGGTGACCTAGTCCCTTTAGGCATAAAATTCAAAATTCAAATAAAATTCTAATAGGAATTTTCCTCCAAAACCCTAAGGTTGGACTATCTTGTGTTATTTTTGAGAAATTAGAGCATAGAATGTATGAATAATGGTTTTCATCCTCATTCCCCCCCCCCCCGTAACATCATTTTCATCTTCACAAGCACTCTTGCACTCAATATTCTCAAGCAAGTAACAACCATTCAAGCACAAAGCACTTCAAGAAACCTCCATTGGAGTTGGTTCTTGCATATTGTAGACATCTTCAACAAGGTTTTTGTGATTGTTTACATTTACTTGTTGTTCAATCGTCTTCCCTTTCATTTCTATTCCATTTGGGTTTGATTACCAACATGGGGTTTGACTAAGGCAAACCTTTATTCCCTAACCCTAACCTTTTCCTTCTCTTTGCATGTGTGCTTTGTAGGTTTGTACACAGATTGATCAAGGAGAAAAGTGTTATAAAGGTGTTATCATTCCATCTACATCAACCCAAGTCAACAAAACCCTAGGAGGAGCTAAAATCTACAAATTGTAGGTTATTTTCTGAAGATTCAGACATGGGCCTCTATCAGAAATAGAACTACAAGTGGGGACCTATAGATTCCAACCTCAAAACTCTTAAAAGCACCAGGAGGACTAGGTCGCCATCATTGGTGACCTTGTCCCTATACCAGGCCTAAAAAGAGGTTTTTTTCTTTTTGGAGACCCTTTTACCAGAAACCCATTCTGAAAAAGTTTCCCAAGAAGAGGACTAGGTTTCCCATTCTGGCATAAGTGTCCCAGTGAGCATTTCCATCAAATTTCCAAAGATTCTAGAGCTACTCTTTTGCAACTTTCAATTCCCAAGTGCACCCTTTCTACCTCTTCTAGTTTCTTTCTAGATTGCATGCATTTAGGTCATTTAGTTTACTTTGCATATAGTTTACATTTACATTCAATTTACATTTCATAGTTATTTTTCTTTATTACATTACAACACTTAGACACATCCTAACACACACAAAACAACCTATATCTTTTAATGAACTCACCCAAAAAGAATATCATTAGGTGAAAGAGAGTCATCCTTCCATCCAAGCCCCTAGGTGAAAAACACTAGGGGCCTATTTGGGGAATCCTCTTTCCCTTTTTGACCATATCTTTCTAGTGGTTTAGGTTCAAAAGAGGATGATTCCTAGCGTAAATGTATGCATATAGTATGTCTAGTTTTCTTATTGATGCATTATGATAAAACAAATTGCATGTCAAAGGTCAAATAACATGCATGTCATGGAGTTGTATTTGATTTGTTTAATGGTAGTATCACACTCATTTGGTCTGGTTAATGGTTGCATCATGGTTGAGTGATGTATTAATTGTTGATCATGATTATTGTATAGATTTAACATGAATAATCTAATGAACATGTATCTTGTTTAGTTGTAAGGGATTTTTTTGAAGGTCACATCAAACCCCTATGGTTGAAAGATATGATTCTTATTCAAGATGATTTTATACCTTTTACATGTTATTAAGCTTGAATGAACATTGAGTGACATTGATTTTTATCAAGATGATTTTATTAATTTTGAATGAACACTTTAACATGACATATATTTCATTAAGTTGTATCCTTTTTTCATTAATTTTAACTTCTTTTGAAATAAAAATCATCTTCCCACTTCATTACATGAGTTCAAAAAATAAAATAATGTCAAATGTAAATTAATTCAATGGAGCTTTAAATCAGGGTATTCTCAAATTGAGTGTTTGATAAAAATGTATTGGTAGACATGTATGGAAAATGTGGTACAATAGAAAAGGAAATGAATTGTTTGAAAAAACTCCTCAAAGAAATATGGTCTCACGGAATGTAATGTATGTGAACCTTTAATATTAATGAACTCTAACATAGATGGATTACCAATTGTAATTCATAATTTTTATTAAAATGAAATTTTGTTAATCTATAACATACATTATCAATCATAACTTTAAACCATTCTGAGATAATTATACATTCCATTTTGAAAATTCAAAGTAGAAATACATGCACACAAGGAACAAATTAGATCGAATAACAATTCTTATATATCAAACTATAGAATAATTGTGTTTGTACATATACAAATTTGGAATATGCCTACTCATAACAAATTTTACAAAATGTCGCATATATGCCATCTCAAGATCTATCAAACCCTAAGTACGTATCAATCTATATCATATCTTAATCTTGTGTTGGACCATCAAAATCGACCCTCCTCAAACAAGTTATTTTCTTTGAAGTTTGTTGCACAATAACAATTCAAGCCACAAATTAGAATAATTATGTGAATGGTTGACAAGATTGACTAGTAAATAGAAACTTATATAACATCATTTATAAATTATGAATTTAACATCAAAATCAGTATACATGTACTATATTATATCAATAATGCAATTCTTGTTTACCTCAATTCTCGCTCTCTTTTCTACAAGACAATTTTCATATGATTGTCCCTTATGATGATTAGGAGTCCTTGTATAAATTAATGGTCTCACACTCATCACAGTGCTAAGTCGAGTAGAGGGCTATATCAGATAAAATAAAAATGATACGAATCAACATATAATTGTTGATAAATAATCATATCTACTAAACACATATCTATGCCTATCTAAACGTAAATATTTGTAATATAAAATAAACACATACCTGTTGTGATGCTATGACACTAGATGGGCTCATAGTGGATGAATCAGCTAAGATGGTTTCCTATATAAAAATGATAAGATTGTAACACAATTTAAATACACATGCACATATAATTATAATGTCAAGAATAAAAAAAAATATACCTATTGTGCAACTTCATCCAATGGGTTAGACCCAGTCAACAAGGCTATATAAGAACTAGGTTGCTGCATAAAAAGACAAGATTACATTAGACTATCAATATATGTAGTACATGTATTTAAACATAATAGATTTCAAAAATTAACATCTAAAATACAAATTTAAATAATATCATATAATGATTCTCTAGGGCAAATGAAATGGAAGTATGTGTAGCCTCCTGCACTTGTGACATATGCTCCTATGTCAACAAATGTTAAAGATTCCAACGCATAAACATATATCAGTACAAATATCTCTCATAAAATATAAATGAATTTACACAGAACACACTATGAAATTACTTTTAAGTCTTACCGGTCCTCCTATATCGTCCCTTGAAGTTGATGTCTCTCCTGCAAATGGTCCACTCCATGCTCTATCAACTCCTACATTCGACATATCATGAACCTCATACTTAGATGTGTCTATGGAAGCCTTAGTGGACCACCAGAGAGGACCCAAACATAAATTATTGCATGCCATGAAACAATGAGGCACACAAATATGTCCCAAAGAGGATGGTGTACCAGTAGGAGCTGATACAACAGGTGCACCACCATCATGTTGGGATGTATTAGGTGCAACACCTTCATGATGGGATGCACCATCAAATGGTTGCATAACATGATGGCTCTACATGACCAAATGATCACTCAATGAATGTAAGACATAAATTTTAACTGTCCCTGCATCTACAAAAATCTCATGGTAAGGTAGTGGAGTCAGGGAAGCAATAAGAAGAGCAGGATGAACTCAGGTGACTCGGCATGCTCTAGATCTATCCTGTGGAATCCCTCTACCAACACCTTGGAAATATTGCATGTCAAAGTAATCGACATGTTTCCCTAGCACAAACTTAGCATATAATTTTTGGAGAAAATACTAAGGGACATCAAGATTGTTGTTGGGTGGTTTATCAAAAACCATCCACCAATGTCTCCATAAATTATCCAATATGCCTCTGTGGGTGCACCACTTAATTGAAAATTTTGGTTTCCATAGATTAACAGGTTGTCTTGTTCTGTGATCAATGAATAACTGGGCTAATTGGGCTTTTTCAATATCAAGTTCCTTCACCTCATCATATGATAACCCATTGGCATAAAATTGTCTTTGTTCCTCTCACCACTATGTAAATCCATTGTGTTGAGTTGTCAAAGTTTCAACATTTAAAATGATTGTTTCCAAAGTATTTTTCATGTCTGATAGCTCAGTGAGTGTCTCATAGATTTGACATACATTTCTCAATTGATCTAAATTTCTATGAATACATTCATGTATTGTTGACACATTTTGGTTTGGAAACAATGATTGCGGTGAAGGAGGATTTGGAGGGTTTTCATCTTGTGTGGGGTTAGTGTTTTCATCTTGTGCGGGGTTAGAGTTTTCATGTTGATCCATTTTAAACCTATTAATTGATTAAAAAATATCAAAATTAACAATGATTTTAATGCAATAAAAAACTATCAAATTTACCCTATTTTTGACTAAAATTAATAAAAACAATGCAAAAAGAATATAAATTGAATAAAAACATAAAAATCCAAACATACCTCTGAAATTTGATTGATTTTGAGAAAAATGATCTCCTACGAATGGATATTCAAGTTAGAGAGTAAAATAACGTGCACAAAATGAGCTAAATATGAGCTCTCAAGTTTTTCTTTTTTAATTTATAATATAGGAAATAAATATCCATTTTAAAACGGATATTTGTTTCCTGTTTTATACTTTTTTTAATATATGGTCAGGTCCGGGACCCAACCATATATTAATTAGCGGTGTTTATTTTCAAATGTATAATATAAAAATATAATATATAATATACATTATATTATGTATAATATATATTATATTATATTATTATATTATATAATATATATATATATTAATTTTTAATTATAATATAATATATATATTATAAATAATGTACATATAAAAATAACCTAGGCCCGAAAGCTTTATTTTTCCATATTTCTTCTCAACATAATTAAAATATTTAATTATCTCCCATAGTCCAAGTTCAACTATTAATTAAATAATAAACTTAATTATTTAATTAATTCGTATCTTTTATTCCTCTTGATTATTTAAATAAATAAATTATATTTATTTAAATACGTCACTAATTTCCTATGATTAAATAAATTCTTAAATTTATTTCATTATTATTCACTTTACCCCTTTTCCTCTACAATTAAATAATTTTCATTAATTATTTAATTGTCCTTTGGTCTTTTCCTCCAAATTTAAATAAAATCATTTATTTAAATCTCCCTTTCCATTTTCCCACAAAGTGAATAATTAAAAATCATTATTTACTATCATGGCCCCACCTCTTTTGAATTAAATTAATTTTTTAATTTAAAAAGTAAACATTCCCTCCTAAATCAAATAATTTTAAATTCTTATTTGATTTTCCAGCAATATCTTTTTCTATGCCGAATATCCTCTTGTCACATGCATTCTTATCCATTGATTTAATTTTCGTAAAATTAAATCATAGCTCTCCATTTCCAATTTTACCCTAATTCTGCCCTAACCCTAATTGCTAGTTATCATATTCAGTCTCAACCTTCCATCTTAGGGCATTTGTCAACTATCAATCTTGGTCGTTCATCCAAAACATGAACTTTTATAAAAGGCCAATGTCAACCTCATTCTATCACTCCATGCTTGTAGACTTTAGGCTTGCAAATTGTTCAGTACACTTGCAATTTCTTAGTCAATCCTTCAATATTTTTCTTAGTCTTGTCATAGGTCGTAGTTGCTCACAAAAATCTGAGGGAAAATACTATTTTATAGAAAAATGGAGAGGGGCAATGGAGATGAATCATGGAGTGCATGAAGGCTTTTGTGAGATTGTTCTTTTGTTTATGCTTTTATGTTCCATTGTGCTTCATTATTAGCTAGGGTTTAGTTTTTTTATGCTTTGTAATGCTAACCTAAATTTTTCCTTAGTTACATTTGGTGAACCTAACGTGAAGGACAAAGATATTGCATATTTCATACCAATTTTTCCTTTTTGAAGGTTGCTAATACAGATTCAAGTTTGTGCGCTGCAATTGGCTATCATTCGCCACATTCATGTTTCGGGTTCATCATAATCGTCAAAAACTTGAGCTGCATTTGTTTTGGTGAGCCGCAGTCGACATCCCATGAGCTGCAGTCACAATTTCTAAGACACATTTGATCATTTCTGTGAGCCACATCTACAATTTTCATTACACAACTTCTTGTCTAGTGCTTTCTTTCAATCTCTACAAGTATTTTCAGTTTTCTACTTTTTATTTCGATAGATTAGGGTTTTTTGGTTATTGATATTCTGTTGGTAGCATGTGGCAAGTTGGAGGAGGATATTAACTTTATTTTTTGTTAGATTTTATAAGCTCTTTCATTTTTATGAAACAAACAACAACTACAACTTGCATTTCACATTCATGGGATAAAATGAATTGTATTTACATTCATTGGGTTTAAAAAGAACACAACTTGCATTACATTCATCAAGGTTAAAATATACTTTCATTTTTCATAGCATTGGGCTAAAAAGAACCTTGTTTGCTTCATAATAAGTTTGGTTAAAATTTACAAGTGTTAGCCATGTTTTGTGGTATGGTAGTGATTTATTAGTGCATATGCACTTCTCTTGCACCTCACAATGATGTGGAGAATCAAAACTACTTAGGGATTATTTATTTTCCACCCACACATTTTGGATTTGGGCATTAAAATGAACAATCTTGTGAGTTTGAGTTGAAAGCTTTGTGTATGCACTCTCCTCACACCTTTGTGCGATCTTAGATGACCAAAAATAAAGTTTTTAATTCGCTTTTTTTTACCCATTAGTAGAGGGCCTTCCACCTCGCTTCGAAAGGTGGGAATGACCCAATTGGTAATGGACTAAATCCAAGCTCTTTTGAGTTGCTATATAAATTTGTGATTGCAAGGAAAGCTTGTACTCAATGGGAAGCAATACATGATAGCTCTTCCCCAATATCTTTATGATGTGAAAATCCCTTGTTCTAAAGGTTGGGAGACCTCTTAAGGGATTTTATCATAGTATCCCCTGAACCGGATGCCCTTACTAGAAAATTTTGTGTGGAAAGCCAAAATCTTTCTATTTATTGGCGCAGGAGGTCGGGCCTCTGAAGTCATTCCACATTTTTGTGGTTCTTTGTAGAGATGGAAAATTTATTAAGATCCTTATAGTCTTAGGGAATTTAGAACTTGGTAAGTCTAGGAAGTGAGTGTCGAGTAAGGGGGAGCGAGTGCTACCAAGTTCCTAAGCTATCCACTCTGAATAGGCATGACTAGAGAAATCCAAGAGGGAATCTAATGGATATTGTCCTTTCCAACCATAGGATTTGTGCGTGTTTTCAAAGTGTTTGTGCAAAACAATCCAAGACAATGCCAAAGTGTTTTCTGAATTTAATGAACAAATAAACACCTCTACAATCTGGAAAATCATAATCAGACTGAAAGAAATTTACAACCTTCTCAAACTTGCAAAAAAAGGACTTTGCTCACTATGAAAAGGAACTGAAATCTATGAACCACAACTGCAATCTTAAATGCCACAATTACCTGTCACTCATAAAAATAACTATCACTGTCACAATCTGAAATCAAACATTCAAGGTTTGCCTCTAATTACCTTTTTACAGTCATCTTTGTACAAAAAACTTGAAATATTTTCTCAAACTATCCACCGTTACACCTTTTAGTTTGCCATTTAGTCTTAACAAGAGGCATACCATTGTAAACTTTAGTTTCATTTTAGGGTTCATAATCAACTTCAACCTATTCAAACTCTTAAGAAATTATCTTTGCCTATTTTCATAATAGGCCAACTTTCCATGCTTTGTATAAACCATAGCTTCAAGAAAATATTGTCATTGGACCAAGTCACTTTTCACACTTTTACTCTTTGTCATTTTGGTTGAATCTTTCCCCAAATCACAAGTCTAGTTTGGGAAACTCACTTTGTCTTTGTCATTTGACTTGGTCTCACAAAAAGGTCCTTTGACAATTCAAAATTGAAGCATTGGCCAAAATTTGGATGGTTAGTAAACCTATTCTTAAATCTCCCAAAGTTGATGACCTTTAGAGCTTGATTACACCTTACATTTAGAACACTTCCATAACATACTTAGGCTTTTCCATAGCATATCAAAACTCTCTTAGTTTAGGACACCATCATTTATCTTGCATTGGACATTCCTTTTAGACACCATTATCACCTTGCATTATACTTTCCCCTTAAACACTATAGACATCATTGTCACCTCACATTGGACATTTAACATCCTGTTTAAACAATTTTGTCACATTTAATTATAACACTCCTTATTTTCTTATTCCAAAAAGACCAAAAATATAGTTTCTTTAGCATTGAATCTTTATATCCAAAAAAAACCAAAAACATAGACTTAGTCCCATATGATTTGCATTTCCCCCTTTTGAGAAAATATTACATGGTTGAGACTAGATTACAAAAAAGGAGAAGAGACATGGACCTTTTTGGAAAAGGAGAGGATCTTTATAACCATACTAGTGGCATGAACCTAACTGCCACTTCACATACAACTCACAACAATATCAACATGGGATATACCTCCAACAACCCTTTTAATGACATAAATGTCAGACATCTATCACACAACAATACTTTTGAGAAAATCATTCATATGGATGAAAATGGAAATGTGCTCATAGAAGATTTAGAGGTTACTGCCCAAAATCCAAAAGTATCTTCTTTTGTAGACGAATTACTCATGCTAGATCCACAATGATATTTAGCCAAAATATTTCATGAAGGAGTTAAATTTCCACATTGATTTGATGTCAACACCTTGAGAGCATCATCACCTAATCATGACACACAAACTAGTCATCCTCCCTCGACACCACAACATGGTGCTACCACTACCTCTATTGGTATGACAACACAAACTACAACCAACACAATCAATGCAACATCAGCTTTTGGGGCACCAACCATATCACAAACCATGTCACAACCAATGCCACAAATGTCTAAAATGGTGTCACAAACTTTTGGATCAACATTTTCTACATCCAATGCTATGGGAGCATCATCATTTAATCCTTTTGCAAGAAAGAGGAGAGTATCCATTCAAGAACCTCAACCTAACATCAATAATACATCACAAGGTCCTCAAATCAACAAAAATACTAGTGGACCACATAGACAAAACACAAGCATACCACATGGTCATATCTATCAATTTGGACAAGGAAACTAAGTGTCACAACACATGAACATGTCAAAAGCAAGTTGTAACCTAATTGTGTTGGATAGGACAACTAAGAGGGGGGTGAATGAATTATCACATATTTAAACCTAAAATTCAATTATCAAAACTAACACATAAACTAGTTAAGTGATTAACCATAAAATGTCAATGCACAAACACAATAACACTAGATTTATGTGGAAAACCCAATGAGGGAAAAACCACGGTGATGATTAACTCACACTATAGAGAATATCAAAACTAACTACAAAAAGGCCCACTTCCTATAATAAAGCTCACTGTTTGAAGTAAGGACTCATTGTCCACATGGCTATAGCTCGGATGGCTTACTACCACAGAGGTACAAAGAAGAAAAAGAAGATTTTTTTACAAATAAACAACAATCCCAATGCAACAAAGGATTCCATCACAATCACTGATCCACTTGCATGAATGATGGAGTTCACCTTTGGCTCACTGCATCTAGAGACTCAGTGTTAAGATTTGTACTGATCAACCACACACATAACTCACACACTTTTAGAATAGCATCAAATTCATGTCTTCTCTTTCACTTATCTTCCTTATTTTCTTATGTAAACTTTTCATTTATAGTGCATTTTGTATTTATACCATCCCCAACTTTGAGAAGATACAAAGTTGTTCATCCAACTTCAAATTCAAATTAGGTCGACACCAAAAATCCTAGATTGGAATTAGAATGAGGGCGACCCAAACACATGCTTCACTGAGACCCATAATAGATCCAACACACTTCATCAAATTTGAATGTAGTGCTTGACACATGGTCAACCAAACCAATGTAAAACACATAGATCAATTGTGCTCGATGCTTCCAAATTTCAAAACCATCTTCAATAGAACTAGGGAAACACAACTCTTAAACCATAAAGAGAAATCTAGACCAATAATAATTCTTCTGGACATCAGCCAGAACACAGAAAACATAGTTCACAAGCACTAAACCAAAAACCTCAATAGTTGACAACTTGTAATCTTATTTTTATACAATTTTCTCAATATCCTCAACATATACAATCAACAACAACTAGTAGATAACTAGCTGACGATTGACATCAATGATAACACTTTCATTCCTCTTTCTATTATTGCAACAACTTGGTTATCAAAATATGCATGGTCAATGCATTCCTCAAATGCAATTCGATGCTACTGGATCACATATCCCAACATACACTTCCCATATTCATACACATGCTCAACACCAACATGTTCCAACTCAAAATGTGTCATCACAACCAATGGGAATGCAAGGGATAACTATTGATAACATGAGTGATGCCACTAACAATCCAATAGTGGATGCATTGACTTCCCAACTAGCTACCTTACAAAAGAAAGAAAAGAACATGCAATTATCAAACAAGAATACTTATTCATCCTTAGAATTGCATCCATACCCATTTGACACAAGCTTGTACATGCCACAATTTCCTCTAGGATATGTTGTCCCTAATTTCTCTAAGTATAAAGGAAAGAAAAAATCCTATCGAACACATAGGAGAATTTACAACTGCTTATGCAAACATGGCATATGAACACACTTATTTGATGAGACCTTTTCCTGAGAGTCTCATAGGTCCTACACTTGATTGTTTTTCACTTTTTCCTAAAGGGATAAGAACATGGGACAAACTTTCCAACAAATTTGCAAATAACTATGCCTATAACATTGACACTGACATCACAATCGCCACTCTGTGTAAGACACCACAAGAGGAATATGGTGAAACATTCATTCCTTTCTTTCAAAGATGTTGAGGCTTGGAAATTAAATCTCCAATTGAAATCCCCAAAAAACAAAAGGTACACATGTTTATTCAAAACCTCATTGGACCTTTGAAATATAATTTACAAGTCCATTATTGTACAACCTTCACAAACCTTGTTGAAAAATTTCTTCAACCTGAAAAGGCCCTCATTTCACAAGGTGAACTTAAGCACCCTAGAAAGAACACAAAAATGAACAAAACCAATAGGAACAAGTATTGGGCCAAAAAAAAACATGTTACCAATGATGGTGTTGTCGATGCTAAAGCAGTGAAAAAAAATGGTCCTGCAATCACACTTAAGGGATCTCAACCATAAAGCAATCCCCTATCTATCCCACCACTTGTTGCTAATGTCATCCAAAGAAACCAAAACCAAGGTCAACATAGAAAAGCTATATAGTTCCCAAAATGATGCACATATACCCCCTTGGGAGAACTTATCAAATCTATCCTCAAGAATCTTGTTCAATCAAACATCATAAAAATGTAAAAACCTAAAGAATATGATCTAGGATAGTTTAAACCATCATGGTGCGATGACAACCCCTTCTGTGATTATCATAGAACAAAGGAAATTAAATAGCATCTTGCAAAAAATTGAGGAACATCATACAAGACCTAATTAAGAATGGTGACATTGAATTCAATGGTCAACAATACTCTTCCAATATTGACAATACCATTCATAAGAATCCACTACAAGATCATGGTTTGGGAAACCCCTCCTCGTTAGTTCAAAAGAGTGATAAATAGGCTAAATACACTCATGTTTCCTTTGATTACTTGAGCAGGCCTATAATCAATCACCTTCGAATTGTTGATAAATATGTCAATACCATCACCATAAAAAAGACTCATAAATGCAATGTCGCCACTCGCTGAGCCAAAAACATGATACCTAGGCCTTCTGCTAAGCCACCACATCCTAAAGGAAAATTTAATCTTGTCGATCAATAGGGTAAAACCCCTGCGTAGATTTCCATACTCAAACTTTTATGCACTTCTCCCACACATAAAGCCATCCTTGACAGAACCTTAAAAGAGACCTCAGTCTGCACAGACTTTGATGTCAACTGCTTTGAAGCTATGGTCAGATATTTATCCAATTCCCACCAGGTCACTTTCTTAGACCAATATTACTCCACGCCTAAGCCATACCACAATGATGCATTGCACATTGAAATTTTCATTCACAAACACAAGGTTAGACGAATCCCAATAGATGGTGAAGTAGGATCGAACATATGCTCCTTAAAATTGGTTAAGGCATTAGGCTTCTCTGATGCATATGTTGATGCCACTAAAAGCATAGTAATCAAAGCTTATGATGATGAGGAACGTTCTTCTAAGGGAATTATCATGCTCCCTATTCATGTTGGGCCAGCAATCATAGAAACAACATGCCAATTCCTGGATCTTGAATTTCCCCACAATATCCTCCTTGGACACCCTTGGATTCACACATTGAAGGTCAATTTGTCCACCTATCATCAATGCCTCAAATTCCCACATAATGGCACTGAAATCACCATCCCAAGTGACCCCAATCCTTTTCAAACCTCAGGGAAATTATTGAATGTCAAGTGCCCATCAATCAAGAGGGATCACCTTCCACTACATCCACCACATCATCCTACATCAATCCTTCTGGCCTCGTCAAATCATTCTCTCCATTCACCGCACCATGAAACCCTAAGGTCAAAGTCTATGATATTAGATGTGGAGAATATTGCACATGAATAATTTATCACAAACAACAATGCTATTATTTTTGAGAAGGTTCAGACTTCCAATAATGTCACCAAGATAGCTATGAAATGAACACAAAAATATGGTCATACTAGGATTGAAACATTCTGGGATCCTGATACTACATCCTCATTCTCCCTATCCGCTTCCACTCAATCCTCCCATGTACATGATACCCAATCATTATTCTTCCATACTGCTTGTCCTAGGTTAGGGTATGCCCCCCTACTATTTCCTCTACCAAGTCACCTTTCCAAGTTGTTAAGATGTGCAAGTCTCCGTTCATGCGACTAATATTGAAAAGGCTAGTCCCAAAGATAACATTGTTGACATCATCACTCCCATTCATCCACCAAACATTCCAATCACTCCACCCACTCCATTCATTCCACTCACATTCATCTGCATCATAGACATGGATCAACAAGACATATCTAAAGAAAAAGACAAAGGAAATTTCCAAGAATAAAAAATGAAAATGCCTTTAAAACGAGATCAAGAATCAAAAGACATGTTGAAAAGAGAAAATAAAAAAAAATCCTCTATCAAAAACAAAAAGCTATTGGACCAATTAAAAGTACAAGTCAATAATGAGAAATAATGTCAAGACACATCCTCTAGCCAACATAAAAAGCTATTGGATGAATCAAAAATCAAAATCAAAAGTGAAGATCAAAAAACATTGGTTGCCAAGAAAGATCCTCCACCAAAAACCACTGGGGGCATTTAACAGTGCAAAATTTCAAATAAAGAGATTGTTGATACAAGGTTTTCATCTCCATCACTTTCACTCATTCCATACATTCCATTCAATCTATCCATATTCACTTATCATCCCACTTCCACTCAATCTGCACATTATGGATGATACCATAAAATATTTAATCTACCACTTATATCACCCATCATATTTGCCACTTTCATTCCACATCTAAATCATATCTTTTTTCCTAGCAAGATAATCTAAACAAGATCAAGGAATCACCACAACATATCATTTCTACACATAGCTTCAAAGAGCCTAACCAAAACTATACAAATACAAAAAAAAAAAATGAAAAAAATTGTTACCTTGATGAAAACATAGCAAACAAGCATCTTGGTGACACCAAAAAAATTAGAAAATATCAAAAATAGTAAAGAGAAATAATTCATCCAATAGTGAAAACCACTTCGGTGCCACTTTGGATAAGTACCATGGTGAAAACCTAGCAAAAAGGTGTCATGCATAGGAAGTCTTTGCTTCTCCATCTACTATCACTCCATCTACCTTTTTCCATAATAAATACCCAGTCTTTTGACACCCTTACAACACCTACCATAAAGTCTTGCTATTTCTTTCCATGGCTGACAATGATTGACATCATGCCTCACACATCACCCTCCTTCCCTCCTAGGCATATCCCATTCCATCTCATTCATCTTGGTTAGTCTACGACCTGACTGGGGGTAGCCCCTTTAACACCTGACAACAGTGAGTTTCGTACATGGTCTTGTATATTGTCAAAATATTAAAAAAAAATGTAAAACCTGAAAAATCTAGAAGAAACCAAAACATGTAAAAAACCAAAAAACATCCACATAACTCTTAAAAACCCCAAAAATAGGTTCAAAATCAGTCAAAGTTGATTCATAGTTAGAATGGTCAAACTAGATGCTCTCTACACATTTTCTATGTAGGAAAGGTCATCATTTGATGTACCTCCGAGAACACTCAAGTTAGTCTTTCAAGTTTTTACTATCAGGTCGTCATTTCAGTCTAAGAAATAAGTTACTTGGTCTTTTCCAAGTCACTCGTGTCAATCAGTCCCTATCATTTTCAAACTACGTTGCCTCTACGACTGAACATAGGCAAGGCCATCTGTCAATGTGTCCCCGAGGCATTAGGTCATTCATTTTAGGTTGTTCAAAATAAAATCATGACTAAGTCCTTTGTAACTAACAAAAGGTCATGTCATGTCGAACTACGAGGTCTCTACATATTTGCTACATAGGCAAGGCCATATGTTGATGAGCCCCCAAGGCCCCCTAGGTCTTGTCCCTTAGGGTTTGTTCAGTCAATCTTTATCTCCTTGCAACATCCTAAATGAGACAAATTTTTAATACATCTTGGCAATCATTCGGTAATCATTTCAATCAAATTGACACTTCAAATATGACACAGTCAATTATGTCATCTAGTCAAACTTGGTCAAACTCTAATAACAATGTCAAACTATCAACTCTTGATCATTCTTTGGATATTTCTTTCTGGGGAATGACCCTTTTCACTTATTTTTGTTTTAGGATATGTCTTTCCTAAGCATCAACACTATCATCTGGGATTTTGTGACATCCTCTCAACATTAGGAATCAACACTCCCAACATCAACATTATTTAGGATGCATCCTTCCTAAATTTAGCTCCTTGACATTTATCACATAGTAGCCTACCTGACACACAACTAGGCTTCATCAAAATTGGCATTCAAACATTAATAATCTTGAAATCTAAAAACACTCTTGGAAAACACTTTGAAAAAACACTCTCTCAAAATATTGTCACATTTATCATTTTATTTTTCGTCATGATGCTAGCCACCTCGAGGATGTCTTGTACAAGATTTAGAGGAGCAACAAAGTTTCATGAAAAGTATTTAATTTTTATGACTGTCTATGGTTGATTGTGATAAAAACACTGGGGAAATTGGGCTCCTTGTATGAGTCATGATCCTCCTTGTCTGAAATTATTTGTTTTAAGCGATGGCGCGACCTTGCACACCATCGATTTATGTCATATCATGGTGTTTGTTGTCCATTGCAATAATTCACCCAATGATGATTAATGCAACACCTATTGGTACTTTGGAAAAATAATGAAGGTTTCTTTCTAATACAAACATCCATGTCTTTTGCACTAACACTTCTTCTTTCTTGCATTATGATGGCATCTTGTGACACACAAAAATACAACTGCATACATGACCATGTACAATTTTGCATTAGTACATTTTAGCTAGGCTACACATCCCGCATGTGCATAAATCCATTTACATATCATTTGCATAAATCCATTTACATATCCCACATTTGTATAAATCCATTTACATATCATTGGCATAATTACATTTGCATTAACATAACATATAGATGCATTTCCATTTCATAACTCATACATGTCATTACTTCGCATAAATACATGATAACCATAAGCATAACATAAAGCGTAATCCATACCACAATCACATCATCCAAAATGAGAGAATATTACATTCATATTCATAATCATGACATTTTATGCATCCATTTCAGCATCATGCATGTATAAAGAATTATCTTAATGTCATCAATAACATCTCATCATAAAATACCATCATCACATAATGCATCATCATAAGAATCATAACATAGGAAACATCACATAACCATCATAAATCAAAACCTGCATATTCATAAATCATTATGACATTACATACATTTGCATATATTTGCATTAACACACAATAACATTAAATCTCATAATCATAAGCATCTCATCCATACACGGCATCCATAACACCATAAAAGTAAATGCATACATCATCAGATAGAATTAAGACATCATCATAGGATGCATAATCATAACATAAAGCATACATCATCATCCATAATAAATACAAAATAAAAGACTAAATATCACATAAAGCACTACATATCATATAATCACCGCAAAAAATTATATATATATATATATATCACTCAGAAAGTGTCATAGTACAATGTCATAATGTATCTCTCCAAAAATAATAGAGCTCATAGGCTCAATGGCCAAAAAAATATAAGTGTCAAAATACATGAGTCAAATAGGTTTAGCTAGTGTCGCCATGATCTCCTAAACCCATGCTGCTACTCTCACCCTGACTTGATTTTCTATGAGACTGCCTGCTATGAGACCAACCACTACTAATAACCTATGAACCACTTGGTGTCTTCTGCTCTCATGGAACTACCTCTTCATTTAGCTTCCTATAGTACTGCTCTCTGCACCTAATCCTAACAACCTCTCTGACCATGTCCACTATGAACCTATTGTAGGTAGCAATGAAATGTATGCTCCTTTTCTCTACCTAGTGTGCCCTGATAACAACTGTGTCTCTCTCAGACTACAAGGTGTCTCTCTTAGCTTGTAGGGTGTCCCTCTTTACTTGTAGGCCATTTTTCTGCACCCATAAAGTTTGTAACTCAGCCTCTAATGCATGTACTCTGGCATGTAGACTTGCTAGCTCTTGATCCTTGTCTCCTTCCTTGCCTCTAATAGGAAAATCCTCAAACCCCTCATCTATGTGTATAATCCTCTCACATAGGATCCACTCCTCCTCACCCATATCCTCCTCCTCGAGCTGCTACTCATCCCCTACCCCCTCCACATCCATAACAGTTGCGCCTGCTAACACATCAAGTTGCTCTACCTCGGTCCACTCTCCCTTCACCTCTACATCCTATATGGCCTCCTCCTGCCTACCCTCCTCCTGTCTTACCTCCTCTCTCTCCTCCTCTTCCTCCTCCTAGATAGGAGAAAGAGACTTGCTCCTCCCACCATCCTCTCCTCTCCCATTCCCACCACCATCTCCACCATATCCTCCACCATCACCCTAGCCACCACCTCCTCTCCCTCCATCTCCCCTCCCTCTCTCTTCACTGAGCTCCTACCTCGAGGACCACATCCTCATCGTACCACTAGAACTGGCTGATCTAGATCAGTCAAAGGGGTAGGCCTGTGCACTAACCACCATGAATCATACTCTGTTGTGGTACTTGCATTTGTTGGACCCCCTCTCCATGACCATGGAAATGTCTAAAGCCCATCTATGGAATGCTCAACTATCACTACTACAATCACTGGGCCTCATGGTGTCACCTCTCTGGATGGCCAAGAAAACACTGCTAGACCCCGTGGCAAACCCTACTACTCACAAAACTGTCTCAACACTTGATCTAGTAGATATATGTTGATGATATGTTGTGTCTGGATGGTTCACCCTATCAGATACCTCTCCTATCACCACCACTATAGATTATGATCCTCATCTAGCCCCTGAGCACAATCCATCCAAGGCCTCCATATGAAGTTGACTAAAGTGTCAAATCCATGTCGCCAATAACCAATGATGCCGACATGTGTCTATGTGAATGCTCCTTTGTACATATACACATATGGTATGCTTTCCCCCAACTAGTTACCAACTGGTGGATGAAACACAACAATGTGCTTCCAAGCCCAGACCATCAACAGGGTGACCCCATAGCTCATAGACTATCTTCACCGATAAGTTATGTCATGTAACTGAAAATACACCATCGCTAGCAAACATGGCCGCTAGGCATATAAAGTGTTGTTGGCCATCATCCCAACTAACATATCTCCCCATTTGACCGGAAATCCATGTCCTTGATGGTCTGGCATGACAACCTTGATAATCAATGTACACAATATGCAGTCAAACCGCTCATATCATGCAACCAATGGCTCCCATCTGATCTCATAGCAGTCAATACCCAAATCCCTAACATCCCTGTATACATAATAGGTGGTCAAATTCTTATATCCCTAGTCTGGATCATATCGGACCTGCTCACCTCAGATCAGCAGTTGCAAGTCTCCTTGTAGGTAGATAAAATGAGCATGGCTCTGAGTGCCATCTCTTGGAAAGTGCAGTCAACATACCCCAGTTTTCCGTAATGATGGGCATGAATATCATGTGATATAAACCAAGATGCCACAACCTATGATTTTCGGCACTAGTCAGCTGGTCTCACAATCGATAGGTCTCTGGTGGTCATGACTCTCAAGTGTAAATTGGATCCAAATGAACCATTGACTAACATGATAGACACTGTGTCAGTTAAATGAATTACCTCAACCGATTTGGCACATGTCATAAAAGAAAGTCAGCTCTAAGCTAGGGAAACTTTGTGACCAGGTGATTGCGTCGCACAATTATCAATTATGTCGCACACCGATGAATGCATTGCATTCTTTTGTAGATGCATCACAAGAGCTCAATTGTGTCAAAACCCTAAAGAAATTTCAGCCTATGTCAACACTTGTGTCATTCCTACTACAGTTGCACATAATCCATAATAGTTGCACATAAGCCCTAATAATTGCAGCTAAACCCTAATGGTTGTGTATCATCATAGTTGATTGCATGATGCATTCATGGATGCAGTTCAAAATATCACAGATGCGTCAAACCATAGAAATTTTTTACAATAAATTTAAACCCTACCCTACCCTACACATGTTCATCGCACTTGCAGTGAATCATAGGCAATTGTGGTGAATGCGATAGAACTTGCAACTATCCTAGAATGATGCAATTGATTGCCAAATTTTTACCCTACCTAAAAATGCATGAAATCAAAAATTGAAAAAGTGGGTTTGTAGGTACTCATTGGATCTCCTATGCCCTCTAGCCATCTGAATGTCTGCACTCGATAGGATTTTTGCTCGCTACTAGGAATGTGCTTCATCTTCACTCAGAGCTCCTAACCTCCAAACTCCAAATGTGCAAAATGAACCTTTGACTTGCCATTTTCCTATGTATACCCCCCAAAATTAGAGTTTTTCTAGGGTCTGTGCTGGTTGTGCTTTGCCTAGGCCTTGAAACTAAATTTTGTATACCTCGCGAGTCCTGAAAATCATTTATTTCACCACCATAGCATTTTTTGCCTATTAATCTAACTTTTCAAAACCATTTTCAAATTTTTTGATTTTTTTTGAAAAAATTGTAAAATTCTTCTAAGGGGGCATGGGTCTACCCTATCTACACTAGGGCATGTTTTGAATAAATTTTCTTTGTCACGATGTGATGAACCACAACATGACAAAGAGAGATAAAATGTAGACAAATAAAAATAACCTAGGCCTGCAAGCCTTATTTTTCCATATTTCTTCTCAACATATTTAAAATATTTAATTATGTCCCATAGTCCAAGTTCAACTATTAATTAAATAATTCTTAATTATTTAATTAATTCCTATCTTTTATTCCTCCTGATTATTTAAATAAATAAATTATATTTATTTAAATACGTCACTAATTTCCTATGATTAAATAAATTCTTAAATTTATTTAATTATTATTCACTTTACCCTTTTTCCTCTACAATTAAATAATTTTCATTAATTATTTAATTGTCCTTTGGTCTTTTCCTCCAAATTTAAATAAAATCATTTATTTAAATCTCTCTTTCCATTTTCCCATAAAGTAAATAATTAAAAATCATTTTTTTTTTCTTATTTTAAAAATTCAGTTATGAAAGAGTTAAAAAGAAAAAAGAAAACCATCTGATTTAATTCGTTCTGAATAGTCATGAGATGTTCATCTTAGCGTAATCTTTTTGTCAACGGATGCCTTTTTTTTTAACTTGTAGTTTTTGAAGAATGAAAACTTACTATGTAGCATCTACTTTAAGAATAAAAAGATTGTACACGTCATTAATTTGATCCTTTGTAAAAACTACCCGTAATAACTAACTTGTAAAAGTTATTTGTTTATTCAATTAAACAATTTAGTTTGTTTCTTACTTTGCTTTACCTTAATTCAATTCAATTTTTGGTAAAAGTGATGTCTTAGTCCAAGTGGGAATAACAGTCTTTTCTTCCACATGTCTATAGAGTTTTTATAAATAGAAACATCTCTAAAAAAGAGATTTAGAAATGTAATAATTTGTAAAATGAATCGCACTCCTTCATATACATCGGTGGTCCATTGATGAAAAGGAACTAGAGAAAGCTTGAATGCAATTCCTACCATTATAGATAGAAGTGCAATCCAAATTCCTGGAGATTTATACATTTGTGTATTGATAAGACCATTGGCTATTTCTTGAAGTTCAATCTCTCCTCCAGATAGACCATATAGCCAAGAAAGACCATAAACAAGAATGAAGAACTTGTTCCACCCATAAGTAAATATTTCATAATAGCCTCATTAGACTGTACATCTCTTTTGGTATATCCAGATAATAGGTAAGAACATAGACTTAAACATTCTAAAGCTACGAAGATAGTTGCTAAATCATTAGCACCACATAAAAACATTCCTCCTAGAGTAGCTGTTAATATGAATAACAAAAACTCTGTTACAGCCATTTCTGTACATTGAATGTATTCCACGGATAGAGGAATACATAAAGTGGAACATAATAAAATGAGAAACCGAAATATTTTATTAAAATTGTTTGTTTGGAAATTACCAAAAAAACTGATCGTAGGTTCTTCTCTCCATTGAAATAACAGAACCGCTATACTTAGCACTAAACTTGTTAAAGAGATGAAATAGAACCAAGTTGTCTTTTTCTGATCAGAAATGAAATCGATAACTAGAAGAAGAAATAGGCCGATAATCAAGATACATTCTGGAAAAATGGAACTTCCATAGAAGAGAAGCAAATGAAATTCTTTCATAAAAATGATTTAAAGGTATTAATTGAAAACGAATTTTTCATTTTGGCCGGATCATGATTTAGTAACTTCAATTAATCTTCGAAAAACATTTTCTTCCATTTACATTTATAATAAACCTAATGAATAAGATTGAATATTGATAATCTCCTTATTATCATTTATCTATGATTTATTTTTCATTCTTCTTTTCCTTTCGTTTTCGTTCCAATAAAATTTGTATCAATTTTGATAAAGTAAGTTTTCTTTTATTGCTCAGAATGGAATAGATCTATGGATCTATTTATAGAGTTAGTGGGTTAATGATAATGTGCAAAAGCTTTATTGGATTCTGCCATTTTATGAATCTCTTCCTTCTTGCGTATAGCATTGCCTTTCTTTCTGGCAGCATCCATTATTTCGTAACTCAATTTGAAATGCATATTTCGACCAGAACATTTTTGGGATGACTCTAATAACCAACGAATAGCAAGTATTTTTCCTTCTTTATTTTTTATTTCAATGGTAACTTGATAAGTCAATCCACTTACACGTCTTGATTTTACTATCAATTTGGGAGTTAATTTCTGTATTGCTTGACGTAGAACAATTAGTGGATTTTTCTCTGTTTTTTGTTGAATCTTTTTTAGAGATTGATAAAAAATTCGATAAGCTAATGATTTTTTTCCATGTTTAAGAATACGATTAACAATCATGTTAACTAATCAATTATGATAAATCGGATCAAATTTATCAATTTTCTTTTCTACAATACTTTGGTGTGACATGAGTGTGAAAAAGGTTCATAAATTGATTTCATAAAGACTAATAATTACTTATTCCGTATTTTTAACTCCATATTGTAGGGTGGATCTCTAAAGGTATCAAAGATCTCCCTCCAAACCATACATACGACTTTCATCGAATACGGCTTTCCACACAATTCTATCTGCATCTATAAGATATAATTCTTATGCATAAAATTATGTTTACTCATTCTCAATTGAGTATCTGTTTCCTTTCTTTTGCTATGATTAGAAATCTTGTATTTTCTATATCTATACGATTAAGTCCTTAAGTTTTTAAAAGAGTGTAAAAAAAAGGAGAAGGTGTTTTAAATTAATGCTATTTGAATTGAACCTATTCCGAAAAGGTCAAGACATTTCAAATTTTATGTTAACACACACTAAGTAAGGGAAAACTTATGAAATGAATTCAATATTAAACCTTAGACATATAATATCCTTACAAATTAATACGATCGTTTGTTTTAGCCTGCTCTAGTCCCCTTACAAAACGTTCGTTATTGGGTTAGCCATATACTTTACATGTTTTTAGCAATTGATATGGCATCATCATAACATGATACAAATCTTAGATAAGAATATACAACGCACTAGAACACCCTTGTTTACGATTTTTGACTGAGACAACATCTAAGACTCCTCGAATTATGTGATATTTAACACCGGGCAAATCTTTAACTCTTCCACCTCTTACTAATACTACAGAATGTTCTTGTAAATTATGGTCAATACCAGGTATATAAGCAGTGATTTCATATTTAGAGGTTAATCGTACTCTGGCGACTTTGCGTAAGGCAGAGTTTGGTTTTTTAGGGGTGATAGTGGAAAAGTTGACAGATAAGTTACCTTTACTGCCACTATACAAAACCGTACATGAGAATTTCACCTCATACGGCTTCTCGTTCAATTCTTTTGAAGTAGGACATTTTTGTTTTTCGAGTATTCCCTTTCTTCATTATGAAAACTTGATTAGACAGTTTTCGTGTTTTAACATGAATGATTATATATATATATTCCATTTTTTTATAACAAAAAAACTATGCGACTCCTTCGGGATTCATTTTTCTTTCTCTATTAAAAAGAATAAGAATGACAACCTTTTTTTTTATCCATTATTGTTAATATGCTCATTTTTTATTTATATCTCGAAATATCATTTTTTTTTTTGAATCACAAATTCAATTCAAAATTGACGGGTTAATGTGAGCTTATCCGTGTAGTTATCCATTATTTAAACTAGGAATCGATTTGATAAAAGATTTTGACTTTCGTGCTTTGGTTTGGGTGGCATGGTTTGGCTGCTCAGGATTATTTCGATGGCCTATGATAAAATGTATCAATAGAATATATTCTTCGTTCCGAGCGGCTGTGCCCACCAATCGGCAA